>OY757011.1:123281660-123825660 GCA_963580285.1 Lucinisca nassula
TTTTGCCTTATATCTTGAATACTATTTGATGAAGAAACTTCATATCTCAATAATCAGTTCCATGTGGCCAGATGATTGACAAAGAAATATATCTAGGTCAGTGTGACCTATTTTCATGGTTCAATGATTTTGTCTTATAATTCAGACACAATTTGATTAATGAAATGTAATATGTTCCATGTGACCTAATGACTGACCTCAAAATGTTTGTAGGTGAGTGTGACCTATATTTCATGGTTCAGTAATTTTACCTTATATCTTGAAGGCGCAAAACATTAAGTACCTGGGAGGGACTTCTGATGTTCTAAGAGAACAGACCCCTAGGTTCATGCCCTGGTGGAGCTAGGGGTCAAAATCTAGAACACCTCTGTGAAACTGTGTTAAAGTTTTTGAAATGCTTATATCTCAACAGTCACTCGTCACGAAGCATTCATATTTTACAGCTTGGATACCTGGGAGTGTCTCCTGAGATTCCAAGACAACACAGTGACACCCCTGGGTTCATGCCTGGGAGGAGTGATGGGGTGGGGCTAGGGGTCAAAATCTAGGACACCTTTTTAATTTGTTATATACCTTTCCATTATCCTATGTGTAGCAAGTTATAGACACAATTGGTTATATACAGCCTACCATGTGACATTGCTTCAAGTGTAAAAGGGTGAAGGTCATGGTGACCTACATGCACATTTCACAGTCCGGTGATTTTTTCTTATATCTATCTTGAAGACTATTTGTTGGAGAAATGTCATACCTGGGATATTATTGCCATGCGACCCCATGATTGACCTCAAGATATATGTAGGTCACTGTGACCTATATTTCATGGTTCATTGATTTTGCCTACTATCTTGAATACTATTTGAAAGAGTAATGTCATACCTGGATTATTAGTTCCATGTGACCCGATAATTGACCACCAAATATATCTAGGTCAATGTGATCAAAATTTGAATATCCTCATAAACATCATTCTGTAGTGCCTAAGCAATATATATAGCAAGTTTGGCCGCCACAGGTGAAGAAATAAAGAAGTTGCATTGACAAGCATTTTCTTGAAAATTTGACCTCTGCCCCATGACACAAGGGGTATAGCTCAATATTTGGACACCCTTGTGTATATCTGCAGTCCTTTAGCAAAATGTGTAGCAAGTTTGGCCACCATAGCTCAAGAAATAAAGAAGTACATGTAGTTGCATTCAAATGCATGTTCATGAAACTTCGACCCTTGACCTCTCCCAATGACCCCTGGGGTTCAGATCAAAATTTGGATACCCTTATGCACATCTGAAGTCCCTTAGCAATATGTGTAGCAAATTTGGCCACCATAGGTCCAGGAATAAAGAATCGTTTGTATTCAAAAGCATATCTTGAAAATTTTACCTTTGGCCTCACCCCATGACGGGTATAAAGATGCAAAGCAGAATTACACTTTATCATATGGTGTCGTGTCTGAGAATGTCATAACGCCATGTAAAAAATTCTGTAATCCACTAGTGGATTAAATATGCAAATAAGTTAGATTTGCCTGTAACATTACACTTACGACATCCTTAACAGTGTCACGTTTACTAATGGGGATATGTAGACAATTTTGTAAACAGATTGTGAATGAAATGCATTTTAAATATCATATGATAAATAGAATCTTACATTCGTGCTCATGTATTATTAAAAAATTATTAAACTAGTTGAGGAAAAGGGAAAAAATTGCTTGGCAGAGTCTTGCATTTTAGTCCTTTTCCTCAATTTAACCCATTCAGAACCAGAAACTCCTAAAGGGGTATCTTGGCAAACAGTGCAGGCCCAGATCAGACTCCAGAACGCGGCATCTGATCAGACGCCACGTTCTGTGGAGTCTGATCTGGGTCTGTACTGTTTGCGAAAAGACAAGCCATTTTCCAAATAAATTTTGAAAAACAACACAACCTGACACCACTAAATTTCGAAATGGACTCCTGCCATATATAAGGTGGAAGATTTCATTTGGTTCAAAAAGGGTTAATATGTTCAATAATACATGAACACTCATGTGAGATCCTCTATGTGTTTGATTCAGCTGTAGTCTTTGCCCATATTATTGAGTAAAGTTTATTGCATTTTTAGGAACTCTTTACATGAGGAGGAGAAGTCAGCTTCTGAGAGAAAATGCTAAATCACCAGAGGTTTGTTTTAGGGGAATGAGTTTATATACAAGGGAGAATGCTCTTACAGAAAATTATTTGAGCGGGGCGCATGACAAAACCTACTATAAGACCAGTAGAGACTCAAATCAACCTGCACACCTATCAACTATGACAAGACCTTTTGCTTATATGTCTCTTTGCTTAGATATTAGACTATATGAGGTACATGCGATCAGCCAAGACTCTGATCAGACTGCGTGAATGGGCAGGCTGATCTGAGTCTTGGCTGGTCGCCCAAGACTTCTTGTAGATTTTGTCATGAGCTGGCTTGTTTGTCATATAGGAGAGATACATGTACAATATTTACCTAAAGTACAAAGCAACAGATAATATGTGCATTTTGTGTTAATTGAAGGATAGTTTTCCTTATTTTTCCACATAAACATAGGTTTTTATGGAGAATTGACAAAACTATCCTTCAGCTATCACAAAATACTAACCTTACCTGTTGCTATGAAGTACATGTGTTTGGACACCTCGGCTCCTTACCATGCTAGTTCTAAAATTTGAACAAGTACAATCTACTGACCAATGTTGACCGGCCCCGATAGCTCAGTTGGTAGAGTGTCCGCTCCGGGGAACGGGAGGTCACGGGGTCGATCCCGGGCTGCAACATACCAAAGTCGTTAACAATGGTACTAGCTGCTCCTCGCTTGGCACTCAGATTTACGGGGTAGAGCTAGGACTGGTCGACCCAGTGTCAGGATAATGTGACTGGGTGTGGTATCATGTAATGTGTCTGGGACATGATACTTCAGTGAGGCAGCACTATAAAAGTGAGCATTGAGCCTCCTGTCGCAACCAGACACCGTCGTGATATGACTGAAAAATTGTTGAAAGCGACGTTAAATCCGAATTCACACACATACACACTGACCAATGTTGTGTCTGAAAATGGCTGGATGAGTGGCAAACAGTGTAGACCCTGATGAGGTGCTGTATTCTGTTGCATCTCATCTGAGTTTACACATCTCGGGTCTATCTGTCCAAAAAGTACCTGTATATATTTGTACGCTGAAAGGCACATATTTGTTCTTTTACCCTTTTTGTACCAAATAGAATCTTCGCCCTTATATATAGAAGGAGTCCAATTCAAAATTAATGGGTGACAGGTTGTGTTATCTTTAAATTTATTTGGAAAATAGCTGAACTTTTTGCAAATAGTGTAGGCCCTGATCAGATGCCACATTCTGTGCCATCTGATCTGGGCCTTCACTGTTTGCCAGGGTACCCGTTTTGGGGTTTCTTGTAACCCATTTTTTACATGAAACAGTGCAGACCCAGCACAGATGCTGCATGACATGGCATCTGATCACAGTCTACAAGGTTTGCAAAAAAAGTTCAGTCATTTTCAAATAAATTTTGAAGAAATTACAACCTGATACCCCTAAATTTTGAAATGTGCTATATATAATGTGGTAGATTCCATTGAGTACAGAATAGGTTAACTACACCATTCATTGGTGGAGGATGAATATGAAATATTTTCTCGGTTCATTCTCGGGCTTCCATTGATTCAAGAAGTATAGTTGTTAGTCAGAAACAGAGACAAAAGAATGAGCATGTACTAGTTAGCTCACCTGGAATGAAGCTCCAGGTCAGCTTATGCCGTGGCCTGTCATCCGTCCGTCTGTCGTGAACTTGTCTGTCTTAAATGTTCACAAGCCCCCGCCTATAGGGGCTTGAAGAAATATATGTGCTGCATGATGCTTCCACGCAGAGCTGAATCCGGCCCGCACACTAGTACTGGTAAACCGCTTAGAGGATCTAAGCCTGTCCAGGAACCGCGGTGCGAGGTGGACCGTCCATGCTAATAAACCCTATTGGTTTCATTGGGCGACAGGGCTTGAGATGTCTTTTCATCTCAGTGTCGGGTAAAAGTCCCACAAAATTGGAAGCAACGTCTCCAAAATGACCTTTACAGTGTTGACGGGGACGTTAAACCTCAAATCAGACAGACGTAAACGTTCACATTTTCAACATCTCCTCCAGAACCTTCTGCTGGTCATCTTGAAATTCTTCAAACAAATTCTTGAAACAACATCTCCTCCTGAACCAAAAGTTGTATCGAGCTGATGATGGGAGGCATTGGGGCGACATGGAGATTTAGATTTGCTAAAATTGTTGTTCCAATGTCCAAGATGGCTGCCATGGTGGCCATCTTGAAATTCTTCAAATGACATCTCTCAAACAAAAGGTTGAATCGAGCTGAAACTCGATGGGATGCATCCTAGTGACATGGAGATTCAGATTTGCTAAAATCTTTCCATTCAAATATCTAAGATGGCCACCATGTCGGCCATCTTGAAATTCTTTAAACAGCATCTCCTCCCAAACCAAAGGCCAGATTAAGCTGAAATTTGATGGGCGGCATCGGGGCAACATGAAAATTCAGATTTGTTAAAATTGTTTCATTGTGATATCATGTCTATCTTGAAATTCTTTAAACAACATCTCCTGAACCAAACATTGGCTCAAGCTGATACTTGATGGGAGGCAACCGGGCGATATGGACATTCAGATTTGCTAAAATCATTCTGTTCCTACATGTACATCCAAAATGGCTGCCATAGTGGCCATCTGGAAATGCTTCAAACAGCATCTGAACCAAATGTCCAATCAAGCTGAAAACTGATATGAGGCATCAGGGTAACATGGGCATTCAGATTTGCTAAAATTGTTCGTTCCCATATCCAAGGTGGCCGCCATCTTGAAATTCTTTAAACCACATCTCCTCCCAAACTAAGGCCAGATGGAGCTGAAACTTGATGGGAGGCATCAGGGTGACATGGGGATTCAGATTTCTTCAAATCATTTTATTCCGATATCCAAGATATCCTGAAATGTTTCAAATGACATCTCTTCCTGAACTAAAGGTGGGCACAAGCTGAAACTCAGAGGGAGGTATAGAGGTTACATAGCGATTCAGTTATGTTGAAATTGTTCAATTCTGATATCCAAGATGGCTGCCATGACAGCCATCTTGAAATTATTCAAACGACATCTTATGTACCAAGGATCGGATAGAGCTGAAACTTGATGGGAGCATCAGGGTGACATGGAGATTCAGAATTGCTGAAACTATTCTGTTCTTTTATCGGGGCTAAGATGACCGCCTTGATGGCCATCTTGAAAATCTTCAAACCACATGAAGTCAATTTGAGCCGAAACTTGATGGGAGGCTTTCGTGGGGAACAGGGAGATTCAGAATTGTTAGAACCATTCAGTGCTGTATCCCCAGATGCATCACGAAAACATGCCTATATAATTTTGACCCCCTGGAACCCCACCTTATATAGCAAAACTGGGGTTTAAAGGGGTATACCTTATTTTTCTTATTTCTGCTCTAAAATATAGATTGTGGGTACTCATTAGAACTGCCTCGATGAGGCGGTTCTAACAAGTACACACAATCTATATTTTAAGCAGAAATAAGAAAAATATCACAATTTTTCATCTGAAAATTTTCGTTTTTCTCAGGTAAAATTTACAATGTATTAGTATAGGCGTGTTTTTGTAATGGTTGCCTTAGTGGCCATCTTTAAAATCTTCAAACCACATCCACTTCTGAATGGTCACATTGAGTTGAAAAGATTTGGCGGGAAGCATTTGTGTGACTTGGTGATTCAGAATTGCTATAATTATTGCAGTCTGATATCCAAGATGGTGGCCATCTTGAAAATCTTCAAAGCATATATGGTAATGACAAATAAGATTTGCAGGGAGTAGCAGCTCAAGTGTTGTCAATGAATGTCAAATTCGCTGAGTCCACAAGAAGATTTGGTAGAGTTCATTTTACATCGTTTTTACATGTACAAGAAGCCATGTACACCATAGCTTTGTTTGTACTGGAGTTGAATTCACATGATCGAGTGACTTTGTTGACCTTTATCTTAATAGAGTATTCCAAAGGCAGGTGCAAACACTAGCTCCACCCTGCCAAACTACACACCTACAGCAAAAATTCTAGTATAACCCTTTTTGTACCAAATGGAATCTTCCTCCTTATATATACCAGGAGTCCATTCCAAAATTAAGGGCTGTCAGATCGTTTTTTCTTCAAAATTTATTTCGAAAATGGCTTAACTTTTCGCAAACAGTGTAGGCCCTGATCAGACGCCGCAGCATGCAGCGTCTGATCTGGGCCTGCACTGTTTGCCACCTACCCTGTTTGGGGTTTCCGGTACCAAATGGGATAAATAATAAAAGTTTCAACAATATGTTAACTAATGATAAAGTTACATGTAGTTTTGACTGGTCCCTGATATAGGATTCTGTAAGTCTCTAACCCTTATCTTGCTGAATATTCATTTAAGCCACACCCTTTTCTGTCTATCAACCGATCAAATAACTTGATGTAATTTATTCCTACAAATTCATAAACTGTATGCCAAACAGTGTAGATCCTGATCAGATGGCTTCTTCAGAAGCCATCTGATCTGGATCTACACTGTTTCCAAAGATAGGGGTTTTCGTGAACAGCATGCTAAGGGCTAACTGTCAGATTTTCAGGTGTAGTTTTTCTTGGTATTTTAAGGGTTAATGCATTAAATGCAAAATTACAATTGGAGGTTTGTCAGCCCTCTTTACCAACACACTTTGCAAATAGTACATGGGATAACTAGTTAGTGTGAGAAAAATAATGAGATAAGAATTTCTGTAACCATTGCAAATGTTGGATTTTCTCATCTGGTAAGCCATGTGTAAGAAAGTGCATTCTTTCATGGCTCCAAAAATGAATGTTAACTTCTTACTTAAGCTTCAACAAAAAAAATCAGGTGCTGGTTTGGAGTGTCACATTCGCAATTCTAACATCTTCCCATGTTGTATGTTTTTTTAGCAGAAACAGGCAGAATACTCTACACCCTTGTGGATTCTCCTTTTCCATATACATGTAAATACAAAGTGGACTTTACAATACATGTTTAGTACCAGGTATACATTGTCTTGTTTCTTTCTTCCCAAAAACATAGATATCTCAGACTGGTTAGTGCAATTCCAGCATGTTTAATAATACTTTAGTTTCGACATTTTGTTTCCACTTTGATTCACAAACATTGATTTTGTATTTTTCAGCATGATCCTTTGACAAGAAAAGATTACCTTCCTTTGAGAGCAAAACTTCTGGCAGCTAAATATGGAAGTCCTTTCTCTGATCAGGGGTATGATTTATTTATCATTTGAGGATCACACATGAGTGGTCAATTCATATTAACCCTTGTCCTGCTGAATATTTAAATATGCCACACCCACTACTGATTATCAACCAATCAGATTACTTGATGCAAATTATTGCAACAAATTCATAATATGAATGACAAACAATGCAGATCCTGATCAGATGGCTTCTTCAGAAGCCATCTGATCTGGATCTACATTGTTCGATAGGTAAGGCATATCCGGGCTCAGCAGGACAAGGGTTAAACTTACAAAATGAGCCTCAGCATGTTCCATAAATTTCATTTGTAATGACCTTGAGTGTGATATTCTTTTGATCACATGACAATTTTTCTTAGTATTTTCTCTGTAGATAATTATTAAGCTTCACCTTGCTGAAATCTGATATCTTCTGAAGAAGAATTGACATTTTCAAACAGTGTAGATCCAGATCAGATGCTGCAGAATGCAGCATCTGATCTGGGTCTACACTGTTTGCTCGAAATACTGGATTTTAAGGGTTAAACAAAAAAGTCTAAGAACCCATTCAGAACCATTTTCCTAGCCTGAACTCAGAGATAATTGAGGCATCAGTGCTGTCAGTGTTTTGATTAAAATTATTAATGTCATAATCAGATAATGTAATTATTTTAACCATTAACCTGCTTATCATGATAACCCCTACCTTTGCATAAAACCGGCCCCGATAGCTCAGTTGGTAGAGTGTCCGCTCCGGGGAACGGGAGGTCACGGGTTCGATCCCGGGCTGCGACATACCAAAGTCGTTAACAATGGTACTAGCTGCTCCTCGCTTGGCACTCAGATTTGCGGGGTAGAGCTAGGACTGGTCGACCCAGTGTCAGGATAATGTGACTGGGTGTGGTATCATTTAATGTGTCTGGGACATGATTCTTCAGTGAGGCAGCACTATAAAAGTGAGCATTGAGCTCCCTGTTGCAACCAGACACCGTCATGATATGACTGAAAAATTGTTGAAAGCGACGTTAAACCCGAATACACACATGCATGCACGCACGCACGCACGCACACACACACACACCTTTGCATAAAGTGAAGATCCAAATCTGATTGCTTCGGAAGAAAGAAGGTCATATCTGTTTTGAAGTGCAAAAGTTACACACATTTTTGCCGGCCTTGGTAGCTCAGTCAGATGCATGTCTGACTGGTGATCAGGAGGACGCAGGTTCGATACCTGCCAAGGTCGGCAACATTCTTTTGTGGAGATGGATCATGAAATCTTTTCTACGGTCATTCTCTCCCTTCTGCTGATTCAAGAAAGGCAGTTGTCAGTTTTTGGGAAAGAATGTGCACTGTACTGGTTAACCGCTTACGTTTAAGCCTGCCCAGGAAACGTGTGGATAGGTAAACTGACCGGATAAAAAATGACCTAAAACAGTGTTGACTGGACTGTTAAACTCCAATACAAACAAACAAAACAAATGATAGTGGTATAGCAGAATTTCACTGTATATTTTGAAGTGCAAAAGCTAAACACATTTTGTCAGCCAAAATATTGATGTACATGCATTTCCATATGAAAACAATAAATGTTTTAACATTTTGTAAAGTAATTCCTTCATCAACCCTTATCCTGCTGTTTATGACAACCCCTACTTTTGCAAGCAGCGCAAAAGAAGAAGCCATCTGATCAGGATCTACATTTTTTGACATTCAGTTTATGAAGTTGCCGGAATAAATTACATCAAGTAATCTCATTGGTTCAAAGTCAGAAATGGGTGTGGCTAAATTAATTATTCAGCGGGATAAGTGTTAATTAGCTGTGAACAACTGGGCCGTAGATAATATTTAAAAGTCTGGGCTCAGCAAACTCCTAAATGATCAAAATGCTAACTGTTCTGTTAAGAAAACTGTGATACTTTGGCATTATTTGCTGGAAAATGTGAGTATCTTCTGCAAATGTAAAAGCAACTCACATTTTTGCAGCAAAAATATTAGCATATTTGCCATGTCAAATGATCAAAGTTTTAACAGTACCATAATGATCCTAAGTATTCGGACAGATAGGCTAAAGCAAACAGTGCAGACCCAGAGCAGACACCTCTGTGTCTGATCAGGGTCTACACTGTTTGCCATTCTGTCTGCACCTTTTGGGCTCCTTGCTGGGTCATGAAACAAATTTGGTAAAATTTCAGGAGAATTACAGCAAGTCCGTTTTAGGATTTTTACGGTATGTAAACTAACAATATCATTAGTTTGGGACAACTTGACCCTTATCTATCTGAATATTCATTTAAGCCACACCCATTTCTGTCTATCAACCAATCAAATTACTTGATGTAATTTATTGCTACATATTCATAAACTGATAGCCAAACAGTGTAGATCCTGATCAGATGGCTTCTTCAGAAGCCACCTGATCTGGATCTACACTGTTTGCAAAGATAGGGGTTGTCGTGAACAGCAAGATAAGAGTTAACCGTGGAGCATGGATAACATTTTGCAGTTTGTATCACAGTTTACTAACACTGAAACATCTACACAATTTCAGAAGTGTCAAGAGTCGGTCCTTCAGCCTTAATGCCAGAAGTATTGGGATGTCTACTGTTGATGTGAGTATCTCAGCTTTTACAATAATTCTTTGTAAGAATTCTAACTTCCCATTTTTTTCTAGCTTAACTCTTATCCTGCTGTTCACGGCAACTCATTTCTTTGCAAACAGTGTAGATCCAGATCAGATGGCTTCTGATGAATCCATCTGATCAGGATCTACACTGTTTGACATTCAATTTATGAATTTGTAGGAATAAATTACGACGAGTAATCTGATTGGTTCAAAGCCAGAAATGGGTGTGGCTAAACTGAATATTCAGCAAGAGAAGGGTTAAGAAGAATTTATTCTGGAGACTGTGCTGTCAGCCTAATGATTGCAACACTCCATTCAGATCTGGCATGCACAATAAGATAAAAATCCCATTAAATATTCTGAAATTTTGTTGAATTTGTTATTTTATTTGGAGTTTAATGGCCCATTCAACTTTATTTAGGTCACAATGAGCCACTCAGTTTACCTAACCTCACTTATCCTAGGCAGGCTTATATGTAAGCGGTTAACCAGCCATGAGTGCAGTGCCTATTTTTTGTCCGAAACTGACAACTGCCTTTCTGGAATCAGTGGACGGCAGCGAATAACCATAGAAAAGATTTCGTGATCAATGTCCACTTAAGAATGTTGACGTTTCTGCCAGGTATCAAACCCATGACCTCCTGATCACCAGTCAGAAGCGCATCTAACTGAGCTGTCACGGTGTTAAATGAAAAATGCAGGAAAGATTAAAATTTGCAGGTTGGACATTCTTCCAAATGATATATAGCAGCATTAGAAATCTAGGTACCATAACCCATTGCCCATAAAGGGGTACCTTCGCAATGCCGCAGAATACAGTGTCTGATCTGGGCCTGCACTATTTGCTAACAGAATTTTCCATAAAAATTGAATAAAAATGAAATAAAAAAAGGCCTGACACCCATTATATGACAAATGGACTTGTCCAACTTATAGCAGTAGAAGAGTCCACCAGTATGCAATGGGTTAAAAGTAATATCAGCATATAAACTGTCAGCAGACAGTGTGCATATATTCAAACACCTTTATAAAGTAACTATAATGGATGATGTGTTGAAAGTGAAAAGAAGTTTCCAAAGTACACCACAACCTTGGCAGTTTTACAGTCAGCAGTTTTACATGCCGCCGTAAAACGGAATTTGCGACAGTAAAACCGATGATTTACCTCCCCAAATGACAATTTTCAATACAATTATCCCCCATTCTAATGCACTTAATCAGCTATTTTTTTTTTGTTAAAAATTATACTATTTTGCTCAAAACGGAAAGCACTTTGAGCTGCATAAAATCAAATGCCAACCAATGAAAAGCGACAATACATGATGACGTCGGGTTTCCAACAGTATATCGCAGAATAACAGTATATCGCAGAATATACTGTTGTAAAGTTTTGACCTTATCCAATCAGATGTCGCGTAACATACGCAAGTGCATTAGAATGCAGTTTAAAGAGGAGTCCCAAAAATGTATAGATTATATAGAAAAACGGCCATAGATGGTCATTGTTCTACATGTATATATTCTATTCATTTTTGTTTGGATAAAAGGACCAGAAAAAAATTGTTCAAGACAGTATTAGTTAGAGTCACTGAGAACTGGATCAGAAGGCATAATAGGGATATCTTTTCAGTTTTCTTTCAAATGAAAGAAGTTACATGTACTTGGCAGAAATGTTAACCACCATGAGAGGATGTGTTGTGTGCATGACCCAGGTTGGTAAGGTCATGGTCATACTTAGAGGTCAAAGGTAAAAAAAAGGGGCATTTTCTCGTGTTTGGTCAATAACTTTCTTATTTTTAGATAGAATTTGAAATTACTTGGCAGAAATGTTAACTATCATGAGGCGGTGTGTTGCATGCATGATTCAGGTTGGTACATCAAAGGTCAAGGTCATACATAGAGGTCAAAGGTCAAAAAAGGGGCTATTTTTCGTGTTTGGTCAATTACTTTCTTATTTTTAGATGGATTTTGAAATTGCTTTGCAGAAATGTTAACCACCATGAGAAGATGTGTTGAGCATATGACCGACTTTGGTAACTCAAAGGTCAACGTCATACATAGAGGTTAAAGGTAAAAAAGGGGCCTTCTTTTGTGTTCGGTCAATAACTCTTATATTTTGATGGATTTGAAATTACTTGGCAGAAATGTTAACCACCATGAGACGATGTGTTGCATGCATGACCCAGGTTGGTACCTCAAAGGTCATACTTAGAGATCAAAGGTCAAAAAGGGGCCTTTTTTGTGTTTGGTCAATAACTTTCTTTTTTGTAGATGGATTTTGAAATTACTTGAAAGAATGTTAACCACAAGGAGACGATGTGTCTCTTGTATGACCCATGTTGGTACCTCAAAGGTCAAGGTCATACTAAGAGATCAAAGGTTAAAAAGGGGGCCTTTCTTAGTGTTCAGTCAATAACTTTCTTATTCCTGGATAGATTGTGAAATTACTTGGCAGAAATGTTAACCATCATGAGACGATGTGTTGCGCGCTAGACCCAGGTCAGTACCTCCAAGGTCAAGGACTTACTAAGAGGTCAAAGGTAAAAAAAAGTCTTTTTGTTTGTGTCCATTCAATAACCTTTTTATTTCTGGATGGACTTTTTAAAGTAACCATGCAGAAATGTTCACCTTCATTAGATGATGAGTTGTTTGCAAGACCAAGGTCCATACCTCCAATGTCAAGGTCATACCTAGAGGTCAAAGGTCAAAAAAGGGGCTTTTTTTGAACAGTCAATAACTTTCTTATTCTTTGATGGATTATGAAATTACTTGGCAGAAATGTTAACCATCATGGGACGATGTGTTGTACCTCAAAGGTCAAGGCCATACTAAGAGGTCAAAGGTAAAAGAGGGCTTTTTTGTGTATGGTCAATAACTTTCTTATTTCTCAATGAACTTTTGCAGAAATGTTCATCTTCATTAGATGATGTGTTGGACACAAGACCCAGGTCAACACCTCCAATGTCAAGGTCATACTTAGAGGTCAAAAATGGGGGAGACATCTGTGTTTTTGTAGAAAAACAAATTCTAGTTAGTCGTAATTTTAGATGGTCTTAATAGCGGCATTTTACTGTATTTTATAATGCACTTGCTAGGGCAGCTACCAGTTTGACTACTTATGAGCCAAGAAGGCTTTGCAAACTGGGCCATGATATGGAAACAAGCAGGCTGATCTGAGCCTTCATTAGTCTGCATATTCCTGAAGGTATGTTTTGCCTAATTGTGATTCATGTTGTTGCAGAGTTTGGACCCCAAAACCGCTGATCCAAGGAAGTACCATCGCCGACAGAGGTCTACAGGGTCAGGAAAGTACCTGTTTGAGGGGCCCATGAAGAGAGTGTTTGATAGTATAGAATTGGTACCGACAAGGGAGGCAGAAGCGAGCAGGTATTGAAAATTCAGGTCTAAAGATTAATGCTGTGTGTACCGGTGTAACAGTTTATCTTTACCCCCTGGGTAGCTTTACCCCCGGGGGTAAAGATATCCCGGGATATCTTTACCCCCACCCTGGATATCTTCACCCCCGGGGGTAAAGATATCCCGGCTGGGATATCTTTACCCCCGGGGGTAAAGATAAACTGACTAGGATATCTTTACCCCCACCCCAACTTTTGGGTATAAACTATTTTCTTAATGCCCAATTTCTTCTTATATGTAAGTGAAGCAAGATAGTGGACTCGATGTTTCACTTTAACATTTTTTCTTTTCAATCATGACTCGGACTAATAGGACTACCCTTTGTAAAAAATATGACCATATTATAGAGGCAAATGATTATTAACTAACTTCTTTTTTGTATATTTTCTTATTCAAAATGTTGCTTATGACAATCTTTCATAATCTTGCATAATCCCTGTCAGTCTTGAAATGGGTGGTGGTGGTGAGTGGAAAGGCGGGGGTAAAGATATCCTGGCTGGGATATCTTTCTCCCCGGGGGTAAAACTAAACTGGCCAGGATATCTTTACCCCCACCCTAACTTTTGGGTATAAAGTACTTTCTAAATGGCCAATTTCTTCTTATATGTAAGAGAAGCAAGATAGTAGACTCGATGTTTCACTTGAACATTTTTTGTTTCAGTTATGACTCGGACTTATAGAACTACCCTTAGAAAGAAATATGACCATATTATTGAGGCAAATTATTGTTTAATATCTTCTTTTTGTATATTTCCTTATTCAAAATGTCCCTTATGACAATCTTTCATAATCTTGCATTATCCCCGTCAGTTGTGAAAATGGTGGTGGTGGTGAGTGGAAAGGCGGGGGTAAAGCTAAACTGGCCAGGATATCTTTACCCCCACCCCAACTATTGGGTATAAACTATTTTCTAAATGCCCAATTTCTTCTTATATGTAAGAGAAGCAAGATAGTGGACTCGATGTTTAACTTGAACATTTTTCGTTTCAATTATGACTCGGACTTATAGAACTACCATTAGAAAGAAATACGACCATATTATAGAGGCAAATTATTATTTAATATCTTCTTTTTGTATATTTTCTTATTCAAAATGTCCCTTATGACAATCGTTCATAATCTTGCATTATCCCCGTCAGTTGTGAAAATGGTGGTGGTGGTGAGTGGAAAGGCGGGGGTAAAGATATCCCAGCCGGGATATCTTTACCCCCGGGGGTAAAGCTAAACTGGCCAGGATATCTTTACCCCCACCCCAACTTTTGGGTATAAACTATTTTCTAAATGCCCAATTTCTTCTTATATGTAAGAGAAGCAAGATAGTGGACTCAATGTTTCACAAACATTTTTTGTTTCAATCATGACTAGGACTAATAGAACTACCCTTGGTAAGAAATACGATCATATTATAGAGGCAAATGATTATTTAATAACTTCTTTTTTTATAGTTTCTTATTCAAAATGTCCCTTATGACAATCTTGCATAAACTTGCATTATCCCTGTCAGTTGTGAAATGGGTGGTGGTGGTGAGTGGAAAGGCGGGGGTAAAGATATCCCGGCTGGGATATCTTTACCCCCGGGGGTAAACTAAACTGGCCAGGATATCTTTACCCCCACCCCAACTTTTGGGTATAAACCATTTTCTTAATGCCCAATTTCTTCTTATATGTAAGAGAAGCAAGATAGTGGACTCGATGTTTCACTTTAACATTTTTCATTCCAATCATGACTCGGACTAATAGAACTACCCTTAGTAAGAAATAGGACCATATTATAGGGCAAATGATTATTTAATAACTTCTTTTTGTATAGTTTCTTATTCAAAATTGTCTTATATGACAATCTTTCATAAACTTGCATTATCCCTGTCAGTTGTGAAATGGGTTGTGGTGGTGAGTGGAAAGGCGGGGGTAAAGATATCCCGGCTGGGATATCTTTACCCCCGGGGGTAAAGCTAAACTGGCCAGGATATCTTTACCCCCACCCCAACTTTTGGGTATAAACTAATTCTTAATGCCCAATTTCTTCTTATATGTAAGTGAAGCAAAAAAAACAAAACAAGCATAATTAAACTGTACAGCTTGCAAGAATATTTTTTCCACATCTTATACCATTGCTCATGGGTGGGGGTGAAGATTTCCTGGCTGGGATACGGTGACCCCCCACCACCCCCAAAAAATCAAGACTTTGGAAAACCCAGACAAGCACACTTCTCAACAATGGAAGGTACTACTGATGTCCAATGGTCTATGGTTGACATAACATTACCACAAGCTAGCTTGCATGAATCAGGATTTCACACCTCTACTATTGCTCATGGGTGCTCATTGCTCATCCCAGCTGGGATACCTTCACCCCGGGGGTAGCTTGACCCCCACCCTTCCAGCAGTTTTTCCAGTTTAAAAAACACAAACAAGCACACTTATACTATATAGTGTGCATTAATCAGTTTTTCACAAATTGTACCATTGCGCATAGGTGGGGGTGAAGATAGTGTGACCCCACCCCACCCCAAATCCAGACTTTGGAAGACCCAAACAAGCACACTTCTCAATTATGAAGGTACTACTGATGTCCAATGGTCTATGGTTGACATAACATCCCCACAAGCTAGCTTGCATGAATCATGATTTCACATCTCTACCATTGCTCATGGGTGGGGGTATAGATATCCTGGCCAGTTTAGCTTTACCCCTGGGGGTAAAGATATCCCAGCCAGGATATCTTTACCCCCGCCTTTCCACTCACCACCACCACCCATTTCACGACTGACAGGGACAATGCAAGATTATGAAAGATTGTGATAAGCAACATTTTGAATAAGAAAATATACAAAAAAAAGTTCTTAAATTATCATTTGCCTTTATAATATGGTCATATTTCTTACTAAGGGTAGTTCTATTAGTCCGAGTCATGATTGAAACGAAAAATGTTCAAGTGAAACATCGAGTCCACTATCTTGCTTCTCTTACATATAAGAAGAAATTGGGCATTAAGAAAATAGTTTATACCCAAAAGTTGGGGTGGGGGTAAAGATATCCTGGCCGGGATATCTTTACCCCCGCCTTTCCACTCACCACCACCACTGACAGGGATAATGCAAGATTATGAAAGATTGTCATTAGGGACATTTTGAATAAGAAAATATACTAAAAGAAGTTATTAAATAATCATTCACCTCTATAATGTGGTAATATCACTAAGGGTAGTTCTATTAGTCTGAGTCATGATTGAAACGAAAAATGTTAAAAGTGAAACATCGAGTCCACTATCTTGCTTCTCTTACATATAAGAAGAAATTGGGTATTAAGAAAATAGTTTATACCCAAAAGTTGGGGTGGGGGTAAAGATATCCTGGCCAGTTTAGCTTTACCCCCGGGGGTAAAGATATCCCAGCCGGGATATCTTTACCCCCGCCTTTCCACTCACCACCACCACCCATTTCACAACTGACAGGGATAATGCAAGATTATGAAAGATTGTCATAAGGGACATTTTGAATAAGAAAATATACTAAAAGAAGTTATTAAATAATCATTCACCTCTATAATGTGGTCATATTTCTTAGTAAGGGTAGTTCTATTAGTCTGAGTCATGATTGAAACGAAAAATGTTAAAAGTGAAACATTGAGTCCACTATCTTGCTTCTCTTACATATAAGAAGAAATTGGGTATTAAGAAAATAGTTTATACCCAAAAGTTGGGGTGGGGGTAAAGATATCCTGGCCAGTTTAGCTTTACCCCCGGGGGTAAAGATATCCCAGCCAGGATATCTTTACCCCCGCCTTTCCACTCACCCCTACCAACCATTTCACAACTGACAGGGATAATGCAAGATTATGAAAGATTGTCATAAGGGACATTTTGAATAAGAAAATTTACAAAAAGAAGTTATTAAATAATCATTCGCCTCTATAATATGGTCATAATTCTTAGTAAGGGTAGTTCTAATAGTCTGAGTCACGATTGAAACGAAAAATGTTAAAGTGAAACATCGAGTCCACTATCTTGCTTCTCTTACATATAAGAAGAAATTGGGCATTTAGAAAATAGTTTATACCCAAACGTTGGGGTGGGGGTAAAGATATCCTGGCCAGTTTAGCTTTACCCCCGGGGGTAAAGATATCCTGGCCAGTTTAGCTTTACCCCCGGGGGTGAAGATATCCAGGGTGGGGGTAAAGATATCCCGGGATATCCTTACCCCCGGGGGTAAAGCTACCCCTGAGTAGCTTTACCCCCGGGGGTAAAGCTACCCAGGGGTCAAGATAAACTGGGACACCGGCCTTGGTGTCTCAGTTGGATGAATGTCAGAATGTTGATCAGTAGGTCCCAGGTTCGGTTTCCGCTAGTGCCCAGCTAGGGCCCAGTTATTCAAAGCATCATAAGCTTAAAGATCTCGTTAATGATCAAATTGCTAACTGTTCTAGCAAGTACAGTATCTAATTCGGTGGTGTTGTTGTTTGCTCAAAAAGCAAAAGCTGCTCACATTTTTTTCAGCAAAAATATTAGCATATTTGCCATATTAAATTATCAAAGTTTTGACAAAACATTAACAGATGACGTCATTAGTTTTGAACAACTGGCCCCAGGTTTCTGCAACATTCTTTCATTGAGATTGATTATGATTAGGACAGCAACTTCATACAGCAATTATTTCATAATAAATGGTCTGTTTTACACCAGACTCAGCATGAATGTTCACTGGGCAGTAGCCTTTCAAGCAAAACCTATTTAGGCTAAGTCATTGTTTCCATTGTAAAAAGGGGGCATCTCAAAGTTGTCAAAAGGTGTGATTTCACATGTATTTTACGACCGCATCTTAATCTTTACACTATTGTCAAGGGATATGGCACTGGGGATCTTCACTATCTACAGCATGTTTTGCCAGTGTCAATATTGAGACATTTTAGACCCCAGACACCCTCAGATTTCATTTCAGCAGCCGGCTGGGCCATACCCCATTTTTTTCCGGCAGTGATGGGGGCTGCTGCCCCCCTTCAAACCCCATATAGGTATATTTTTAGTGGGAAGCCATGCAAAAAAAAAACAGGTCATTTTTAGGACAACATATCTTAACCCAAACATAGCTGTCCAGGGGTGGGGAATGCTGATTTTAGGTGGTTCTGGTGCTTAAAGGGCCGGGGTTGGTTCAGACACATAAAAGGAGTATCTGAGTGGGAAAGAGTTAATATTCAAGCCTTACCAGGCAAATCATGGTAAGTTTGTGTGCCCTATGAAGTGTTGACTGGACTGTTTTACTCAAACCAAAAACATGCCAGAATCATAATACATCATAGTGTAGTTTATATTTTCTTGTCCTTTAGGATCATTGATTCCATTGTTGAATTTTGAAAATACTTGAGGGTCACTCATTTACCAAAACTAGCTAATCTGGCCCAGAAAACATGTACACTTCATATTTTCCAGGTCTGTGGTGTATTCCTTGCTTCCAAAGGATAACCCTTTTATAGAACATATTTTATTCCAGCAAAAAGCTGAAAATGTGACAATGTAATACAGAGGTGTCATACTATTTTATATGTTGTCAAAATTTTCCGTATTGTCAACATAGAAATCCGTACTTTTGTCCCTTTCATGTCTGACTTATCAAACCTGTGAATTGTCCATTTTTGCAGGATAGATAGTGCATTCCTTTAGATACTTGCCCAGCCCTTAACCCTTGTCCTGCTGAATATTCATATATGCCACACCCACTACCGATTGTCAACCAATCAGATTACTTGATGCAAATTATTGCAACAATTTCATAAACTGAATGACAAACAATGTAGATCCTGATCAGATGGCTTCTTCAGAAGCCATCTGATCTGGATCTTCATTGTTTGAAAGATAAGACATATCCGGGATCAGCAGGACAAGGGTTAACAAGCACCTTTTGCCACAGACGGTTTACTACAACTGTCACTGTCTGTCGTATTGGTAGAAATACACACTGCCTATGACCAGAAAAGACTGTGTATCAGGTTCCTGCTTGCCTGACCACAGTGCAACGAAACACTAACTTGTCATTTTTGTATTTTACACATTGTAATTTTATTCCATCAGTTTTATCTGTATCAGAATTGCTGTAATGTCCCATTGACCAAATTTTATTATACCCCCGCAAACGAAGTTTGAAGGGGGTATATAGGAGTCAGCTTGTCGTCGTCGTCTGTCCTCGTCGGTCCGTTACAAAAAACTTTAACATTGCTCATAACTTCCTTATTCTTTGACCGATTTCTTTAATATTCACACACCACACACCTTGCCACTAGTACTTAAGATTGATGTACACAAACCTGACCTTGACCTTTACGTTGACCTTGAGGATGCGGGGGTATAATTGGCGCCCGTTAGGCGGCAGCTCTAGTTACTTTTCCAATACAGCGCAATATTCCTCAAGAAACCGTCCATCTCAAGCCATCTCCTTAGAGATGGGGCATTAGAAAAAGGAAGATAAGATAGGGTAGAAGAAAAAAACTGAAAAAAAAAACAGCTCCCTTCATGCACCTGCTCCAAGCACAACAGGCCTTTGCCCTACTGAAGCCAATCCGTAGAATGTCCTGGTACTGAAATATAGAAGTGAAGGCAATAATCAGGAATCACTACAATTAACCAACAGCTCCTATCAGAGACACCAAAGGGAAAAAAGCACAAACATGAAATAACTAGACCCTAATGGAAACACCAATAGCTGAAGTCACTTTCCCACAAAATGGCCAATTGGCTATCCAAAACAAAAAAGTATATGTGTTACACACACTCAAAGACAAACCACTACAAAAATAAGTCATTGAAACTAATTCCACTGGGGGACTTAAATAGTTTTTGCATTACTGCAATCCTCACCTTACGTCCGTCGCGATTTAGAAAAATAATTTGTTCAGTCCGCATGAAGGCCTCCCAACTCATCAGTTTAACATCTCCGAGAACACAAAAATCAAACAACCACAGAGATGGAAGCTACTTTGCACCAACCCAATCTCCCACTAAATAACAGTGTTATAACCTAACAAAAATGTATAAATTCCATTTACAAAGAAAAATATCTATACTCTTTTGACCCCAGCCCCCACCCATCGGGGCTTGAAGAAATAAATGGGCTGCATGATGCTTCCACGCAGAGCTGAATCCGACCACACACGAGTACTGGTAAACCGCTTAGAGGATTTAAACCTGCCCAGGCAAAGTGGTGGGAGACGGACTGTCCATGCTTATAAACCCTATTGATTTCATTGGGCGACAGGGCTCGAGATGTCATATCATCTCAATGTCGGGTAAAAGTCCCACAAAATTGAAAGCAACGTCTCCAAAATGACCTATACAGTGTTGACGGGGATGTTAAACCTCAAATCAAACAAACAAACATAACATGTTATAATGAACAGTGTTTTAAAGAGGTGAATGTATTTTCGATTGTCCTTTTCTCCCACTGGTTCAGTTACTGACAAAATATCACACCACCAGTGTACTAGTTAACCCATTCGGTACCGAAAACCCCAAAAGGGGTAAGTGGCAAACAGTACAGGCCCAGATCAGACGCCGCAGAATGCGGGGTCTGATCAGGGCCTACACTGTTTGCAAAAAGTTTAGCCAATTTCCAAATAAATTTTGAAGAAAACACAACCTGACACCCCTAAATTTTGAAATGGACACCTGCCGGAGGAAGATTCCATTTGGTACAAAAAGGGTTAACAATGTAGAATGTCTAGGCATGCTCCAGAAAAAAGTGATCACATTAACTAACCAGCTTGACATTAACCCCGAAACAAACTAACAATTACCCTCAGCCCACCTCGGTAGCTCAGTCGGATACGTGTCTGACTGGTGATCAGGAGGACACGGGTTCAATACCTGCCAAAGTAGGCAACATTCTTATGTGGAGATTGATCATGAAATCATTTCTATTGTCATTCTCTCCCTTCCGCTGATTCAAGAAGGGTAGTTGTCAGTTTCTGGCAAAAGAATGTGCACTGTACTGGTTAACCGCTTAAGTATAAGCCTGCCCAGGAAAAGTGTGGATAGGTAAACTGACCAGCTCAAAAATGAGCTAAAATAGTGTTGATTGGGCCATTAAAAAAATTCCTCAACATACCATATACAGAATTTTTTTATGTCTTCCAATTTTGTGTCTTCAAATCCAGATAAGATACAAACTTGCCTGCTCCACAACCATGCAATTTTAGATATAGAAATTGGAAATATTATAAGCTCAGAAAACTGTTGCTGATCAGACTGCACAAATGTGCAGGCTGATCTTCACCTTTGTTGTTCACAGAGGGCAAAAACGTTTTCTCATGTTTCTCATATTGTTATGATTCCTCTTTCAGAGCTATGGCTGGTGGGAAATCAGTTTCTGAGAACTACGCATTTGCTGGCATGCATCATATTTTTGATCAACATACTGATGCAGGTTAGTGTTAGCTTACCCATATTTAGGGATAATAGACTATTTTTGTCTTCATGGTCCATAGGGGTCAGACCCTGAAGTGTACATCAGAGCAAGTTCTTTCTTTAACCCTTTTACCTCCAGGGCCCAATTGTTCAAAGCATCGTTAGCTTAAGGAGCTCATTAGTGGTCAATTTGTTAACTGATTTGGTAATTACATTATCTATTTTGCTGAAAAAATGAGAGCAGCTTTTGCATTTGCAAAAGAAGCTGCTTTCATTTTTTTTTTCACCAAAAATATTAGCATATTTGCCATATTAAATGATCAAAATTTTAATGATAAGTTGTCTGATAACGTCATTAATTTTGAACAACTGGCCCCAGTTCTTTCCTTAACCCTTTAATCTCCAAGTTTCCAAAGTTGACTCTTCCAGCAAATCTTTGGAGTTTAGTCATAATCTTGAACAGTGTAGATCCTCTTAATGAGGCAGCACAACTAGATCTACCACTATTTTCCTATGTATTGGGACAGACAGGACAGATCCAGATCAGACTACCCAGAAGGAGCAGTCTGATCAGGCTCTATTCTGTTCACCATTCCATCTGCACGTTTTGGGCTCCATGCTGGAGCTTGAAACAAATTTGTTGAAATTTTAGGAAAATTACAGCAAGTCCTCAAGATTTTTAGGATTTTTATCCCCTCGCAACAAAGTTGCGAATGGGGATATAGCATCGGTGCCGTGCGTCCGTGTGTCTGTGTGTCCGTGTTTCTGTGTGTGTGTCTGTCCGGAACCTTGTGAGCAGGATAGAAGACACAGTATTCATCGTAGAAGCATCAAACCTTCCACAAATGTCACCATGTACAGAGGATGAACCCTATTGAATTTCAAGGTCAGAGGTCAAAGGTCAAGGTCACAATGGACTTGACCTTGAAAACCTTGTGAGCAGGATAGACGACACAGTATTCATCGTAGAAGCATCAAACCTTCCACAAATGTTCACCATGTACAGAGGATGAACCCTATTGAATTTCAAGGTCAGGGATCAAAGGTCAAGGTCACAATGGACTTGACCTTGAAAACCTTGTGAGCAGGATAGAAGACACAGTATTCATCGTAGAAGCATCAAACCTTCCACAAATGTTCACCATGTACAGAGGATGAACCCTATTGAATTTCAAGGTCAGTGGTCAAGGTCAAGGTCACAATGGACTTGACCTTGAAAACCTTGTGAGCAGGATAGACGACACAGTATTCATCGTAGAAGCATCAAACCTTCCACAAATGTTCACCAAGTACAGAGGATGAACCCTATTGAATTTCAAGGTCAGGGGTCAAAGGTCAAGGTCACAATGGACTTGACCATGAAAACCTTGTGAGCAGGATAGACGACACAGTATTCATAGTAGAAGCATCAAACCTTCCACAAATGTTCACCATGTACAGAGGATGAACCCTATTGAATTTCAAGGTCAGGGGTCAAAGGTCAAGGTCACAATGGACTTGACCTTGAAAACCTTGTGAGCAGGATAGAAGACACAGTATTCATCGTAGAAGCATCAAACCTTCCACAAATGTTCACCATGTACAGAGGATGAACCCTATTGAATTTCAAGGTCAGGGGTCAAAGGTCAAGGTCACAATGGATTTTCATGTTAATGAATGGTATGCAGTTACAGTATTCATCGTAGAAGCATCAAACCTTCCACAAATGTTCACCATGTACAGAGGATGAACCCTATTGAATTTCAAGGTCAGGGGTCAAAGGTCAAGGTCACAATGGATTTTCATGTTAATGAATGGTATGCAGTTGCGAGGGGATGCTACGCTTGCGTTGCCTTGTTATGGTACATTGTTTGCCTAGGTGTCTATACCCATCTACAGGGTCAAATGGTTTAAGACTAGAAGCTTAGTTAATAAAAAATATAGTGAACATTAAGTAAAAAATTGACAGAAAATAGGTTTCCAATTCTCCATAAAAGCTGTCACAGGTAATGGGCCTCTGTGACCTAGTGGGTAAAAGGTCTATAGGGATGTGCTTCACTTGCATTGCATTAGAGACCTCAAGTTCTGCAATGCAAGAGCACTGTCTCTTAATCATTAGGTCTCACTATGGTTTTGAGCCTCTGTCGGGTCACATGTGAAACCCAATGTTCTGCAAAGGAAGGTCACGTGATTTTCACCAAGCATGTCATAAATTTATAACAGCAATAACAGCAATGTTATATGATAAACCTACATACCAGAAGTACAGTTGAACATCAATGGCCGGAACTCTGATGGCTGATTCAAACTGGTTCCTTAGTCCCTAATGATGGCTGATTCACTGGTTCTTTAGTCCCTAATGATGGCTGATTCACTGGTTCTTTAGTCCCTAATGATGGCTGAATCACTGGTTCTTTAGTCCCTAATTATGGCTGATTCAAACTGGTTCTTTAGTGCCTAATGATGGCTGATTCAGTGGTTCTTTAGTCCCTCATGATGGCTGATTCAAACTGGTTCCTTAGTCCCTAATGATGGCTGATTCACTGGTTCTTTAGTCCCTAATGATGGCTGATTCACTGGTTCTTTATTCCCTAATGATGGCTGAATCACTGGTTCTTTGTCCCTAATGATGGCTGATTCAAACTGGTTCTTTAGTGCCTAATGATGGCTGATTCACAGGTTCTTATGTCCCTCCTGATGACTGATTCAAACTGGTTCTTTAGTCCCTAATGATGGCTGAGTCAAACTGGTTCTTTAGTCCCTAATGATGGCTGATTCACTAGTTCTTTAGTTCCAAATGATGGCTGATTCAAACTGGTTCTTTAGTCCCTAATGATGGCTGATTCACTGGTTCTTTAGTCCCTCCTGATGGCTGATTCAAACTGGTTCTTTAGTCCCTAATGATGGCTGATTCACTTGTTCTTTAGTCCCTAATGATGGCTGATTCAAACTGCTTCTTTCTTCCCTAATGATGGCTGATTCACTGGTTCCAGTCCCTCCTGATGGCTGATTCAAACTGGTTCTTTAGTCCCAAATGATGGCTGATTCACTGGTTCTTTAGTCCCTAATGATGGCTGATTCACTGGTTCTTTAGTCCCTAATGATGTCTGATTCACTGGTTCTTTAGTCCCTAATGATGGCTGATTCAAACTGCTTCTTTAGTCCCTAATGATGACTGATTCACTGGTTCTTTAGTCCCTCCTGATGGTTGATTCAAACTGGTTCTTTAGTCCCTAATGATGGCTGATTCAAACTACTTCTTTAGTCCCTAATGATGGCTGATTCAAACTGGTTCTTTAGTCCCTAATTATGGCTGATTCACTGACTCTTTCGTCCCTAATGATGGCTGATTCACTGGTTCTTTAGTCCCTAATGATGGCTGATTCACTGGTTCTTTAGTCTCTGATGACAGATTCAAACTGATTCTTGAGTCTCACTGATGATTTTGATGATTGCACACAGCATACCAATATTTTATCATATAATATTGCTGCTATTAAGTGTATAATGTCATGTCATAAAAATCATATGACCACACATATAATAGCACATAGTAACTGGTGTGTAACATCATGACACCATCTTTGACAACCCTTTGTTTTCTACTGATATTCTTTGATCTTCTTTTGGAATAAAATCTGATTTATAACATTATATGATAAACAGAATTTTACACTTTTGGTCATTTCATATGAAGTTTATGAAACGAGCTTGTAGCTCGTTTCATAAACGTCATATGAAATAACCACTTGTGTAAGCTCCACTATTTAGATATCCCAAGATTTATCCCAGTCATCCTTCTGACTTGACACTATGAGTAACACTCAGTGGCTCAAACTATCCCCTGTTTTGAATAAATTTTCATCGTCCATACGGTGTCCATGTCCATGAAAGTTCATCTGTATTTTGATGACGATTTATAATTATTATTTTTCTTCCAGTAACAAGTGTGAAGTTTGCCAATGATGACAAGACAAGAGTGGCTTGTTCCTCTATTGATGGTACCCTGTCTGTGTGTCAGGTGATACCACCACCTGCCACTGTGATCTGTATGTTAAAAGGACATAAAGATGGGGTTTCAGGTAGGTCACTGTTGAGCGGAATGAATACTTTTTGAGGTGAGGAAACTCTTAAAATGTTTTTGTCCCCCTAACCTATTTTGTACTGAATGGAATCTTCCCCTTTATATACAGCAGGAGTCCATTTAAGACTTTAGGGGTGTCAGGTTAGTCAGTGTTTAGAAATTTATTCAGAAAATTGTTGAACATTCTGCAGACAGTTGAGGCCCTTATCAGGTGCCCTTACTGTCACATCAAATCTGGGCCTGTACTTTGTGCCAATGACCCATTTTGGGGTTCCCCATATAAAAAGGGCTAATTACTAGGGGTTGTTTATGAGGATTACACCACAACCTCTTTATAACACTATTAATGGGGTCCAAAGCAGAAACTGTGTTAGTTAAACAACCGTTTTATATCCAAACAAAAATGTATAGATTATCTGTACATTTTGGGATCCATCTTGAAACCATGTTATATCAAAACCGTGTTCTAACGAACCATGATATAACAAGGTTGTGGTTTATCAATTTCTTTCCTGTAAGACTGAACTCTTCTTCCATTTTGGTGTAGATCAGTTTTGTGTGCCTCCAGCACAACTTTTATTATTTGCTGACATTCTAATCATTATTTTAATGAAATATTATTTTCTAAATATGATTCTTTAACTTAAAAATCCTGTGTTCCTAAAAGAGATATACAAATGATCTGTGGTCATACTATATGAAGGCTGAAGCTAAAATATCAGACCTGTCATTGAGTTTTACTCCAGGTTTTACTTGAGAGGTGATTTTGCTCTGATTTGGTTAGAAATTGAATGCTGAATGGAAGCTCTTTTTGTTCAGTATGTGTCACACATAAATCATTATTTGATCAAAAAATAGTCTTCATACAAAGCCTTTATCTTAAAAAGAGCCTGCTATAGCTAGTGAGCCTGCTATAGCTAGTGTAGAAAAACAAACATATGTCATGAAAGTTGTCGTCTTTGTAAAAATGTTCAGAAAACATTTCCTAGTATGTCCATTCTTCTTAAAATTTATAGTTTAGCTTAATGAGTACTTTAGTGGTCAGGGCCCAGTTGTTCAAAGCATTGTTAGCTTAAAGAGCTCATTAGTGGTAAAATGTTAACTGTTCTAGCAAGCAAAATACCTAATACAGCGCAACATCGTTACAACACGATTCATTATAACAGGGTTTTGGATATAAAACGGTTTCAAGATGATCCCAAAAATGTATAAATTACATAGAAAATGACCATAAATGGTCATTTTTTTATATAATCTATACATTTTTGTTTGCATATAACATGGTTGTTTATTGTGGTGTACAGTGGTATTTTTACAAGAAAAACTGTGAGCAGATTTTTGTGTGATCAAAATTCAACTGTAAAATGGCTAGACACGTGACCTGTTGCATGAAGGTCTCCACTTCATTTCTGCAAGGAAAAAAGTCCCTAGAGAGACTGTGCATATGTGCAGACTCACCTCAGCCTTCAGCTGGTTGCCTTCATGCTACATACACTCATGAGCCGGCTGAAGTAATGGAACATCAGGGGCCAGTTGTTTAAAACTAACAACATCGTTATGGTCCCGGCCCATCGGGCTTGAAGAAATAGATGGGCTGCATGATGCTTCCATGCAGAGCTGAAACCAACCGCACACCAGAACTGGTAAACCGCTTAGTCTGCCCATGCAAAGCGGTGCAAGTCGGTTCGCCCATGCTTATAAACCCTATTGGTTTCATTGGGCAACAGGGCTTGAGATGTCATTTCATCTCAATGTTGGGTAACAGTCCCACAAAATTAGAAGCAACATCACCAAAATGACCTATACAGTGTTGACAGGGAAGTTAAACCTTAAATCAAACAAAAACAACATCATTAGTTAACAAATTGTTAAAACTCTGATCATCTAATATGGCAAATAGAATATTTTTGCTGAAAAAATGTGAGAAGCTTTTGCTTATGCAAAAGCTACTCACATTTTATCAGCAAAAATAGCATTTTAGATATTGCACTTGTTAATACAGTTAACAATATGACCACTAACAAGCTTGTTAACCCTTTGCCACTCGAATACGTGTTTATACGTGTATGCACCCCCCCCCCATTTTAAGCCCCAGAAGCACCTAAAATCTGCATTTCTACCCCTGGATAGTTATGTTTGCTTTAGGATTTGTTGGGCAAAAAGTGACCTGTTTTTTCGCGCGCCTCCCCAGTAATAATATTCTGGGGGTGATTGAAGTGGGGGGGGGCGTTGCCCCCCCTCACATCCCGAAAAATTTTGGGTGTATGGCCCAACCGGCCACTAAAATTTATATCTGAGGGTGTCTGGGGTCAAAAATGCCTGAAAATTGATGCTGATAAAACATGCTGCAAACAGTGAAAATGGCCAGTGCCAAACACCTTAATTGTTGCCTTGACAGCTGTGTGAAGATTAAAATGTGGTCAAAAATTCGTGTGAAAACACACTTTTTGCCAACTTTGAGATGCCCCCTCTTTACCATGATAACAATGATCAAGTCATGAAAGGTTGCATTTGAAAGGCTACTGCCCAATGAACATTCATAGTGAGTTTGGTGTAAAACAGACCATCCATTATGAAACAATCGCTAGTTGAAGTTACTGTCAGGTGCAACACTGAAAATCAGCGAAATTCGCAAAATCCCTGAGTGGTAAAGGGTTAAGCTTACGGGGCTTTGAACAACTGGACCCTGATCCATCAAAATATATATTTCATTCCCTGTTCTTGACCCATAAATATGTATTAATATATATTAGTTTGATAGGTTACTGCATACAGTCCAACCTGTATAAAGCAAGCACCTAAGGGATAACCTAAATGTGCTTGCTTAAGACAGGTGCTTGCTTAACAGAGGTGAATTTTAATGAATTTTCCTATTTTGGGAATCAAAAATATGGTTGCTTAAGACAGGTTGCTTACAGAGGTGGCCACTATTTCAGGTTTTACTGTACTTGTGTATTATTTTTCAGATTTTGTCTGGTCATTATCGAATGACATAATATTGTCAGTTTCCTATGATGGTACTGCCAGGTTATGGAACGTAGCCTCTGGTAAATGTATGCGGGTCATTCAAGATGCTACTGGCGGAGAATTAAATGCCTGTATGTTTCATCCACTCAATAATAACATGTTTGTTGTATCCTTTATGATTAAACGGGTCAATTTGCATCCAGTTAGTTTGACAAAATGTACATACCCTTCTGAAATTAGCACAGTTAACCCTTATCTTGCTGTTCACAACATCCCCTATCTTTGCAAACAGTGTAGATCCAGATCAGATGGCTTCTAGAGGAGGCCATCTGATCAGGATCTACACTGTTTGGCATTCAGTTTATGAATTTGTAGCAATAAATTACATAAAGTTATTTGATTGGTTGATAGACAGGAATGGGTGTGGCTTAAATGAATATCCAGCAAGATACGGGTTAAGATGGACAGGCCATGTTACCAGAATGCCTGAGAAACATTTGCCAAAGAAATTTTCTATGGAGAACTAGAAATGGGCAAACACTCCTAAGGCAGTCAGAAGAGGCGCTACAAGGACACCCTCAAAGCCTCCCTCAGGGACTTCAACATTCCAACAGAGACGTGGGGACAAATTGCACATGACAGAGCAAAGTGGCGAGGTCTCATCAGAAGGGGTGCCAGTGAATACAAGGAATAAAGAATCAGTGAAGCTGAGCAGAAACGCACACAGTGCAAAGCCGGAGCTAAGGCATCATATTCAGAGCTGTCTTCCTCTAGCCTCTGTTGCTCTATAAGCAACAGACAGTTCAGAGCTAGAATCGGTCTCATCAGCCGTCTAAGAACACACAAACAGTAACATTTCTCAGATATGATTAAGATTGGTCATTTTCAGTAACGAAAGACAAACTATTTTGAGTTTGATAATCAAATGTGGTTCATCAAATTCTTAATTGAATCAAGTACATTGATTGGTTTCATTTTAACAAACACTTGTTCCATTTTTATGTCTGATTTATGATCTTGCATGAGATTTGAAATGTGTTTTAACTGGACAGTCCAGGGCCCAGTTGTTCAAAGCATCGTTAGCTTAACGAGCTTGTTAGTGGTCATATTGTTAACTGTTCTAGCAGGTTTAATATTTAAAATTTTGGTATTTTTGCTGAAAAAAATGCGAGCAGCTTTTGCATTCGCAAAAGCTGCTCACATTGTTTTCAGCAAAAATATTAGCATATTTGCCATAAAAAATGATCAAAGTTTTAACGATACATTAACTAACAACGTCGTTAGTTTTGAACAACTGGACAGTCCAGGAGTCTGCAATGAAATGTACACCATTTAACGGTTCAGTCAACACTGTTTAAGTCATATCAAGCAGGTAAGTTTACCTAGGCAAGCTATACGTAAGCAGCTTACCAGTACATATTTTCTCCAGAAACTGACAACTGTTCTTCTTAAATCAGCTGAAGGGAGAGAATGACTAGAAAAGATTTTGTGATCAATCTCCACAAAAGAATGGTGCCAGTCCCACAGGTATTGAAGCCGAAACCTCCTGGTCATCATTCAGATGAGCATCAGACTGAGCTTCAGAGGCTGGCACAGATTTCTGAAACTCAAGCAAACAATACCAATTCCAATTAGCACATGTGACATGACATACATTGAGCGGCATTGATTTCAGATAAATTGGATTAGATAAAAATTTCTAATACTGCTGTAACATTTGGAGCAATCTTGTCTAGTATGCAAATGAGAATCCTTTACTTTTCTCATGTGCATGTTTGCACCTATTATTTTTTCCCCCAGACGTGGGTTGATGATTAGACAGCAAAAAATCTGAACCCTCAGGATTTTGAAAAAAAATTTTCTGCTGAGGCAGGACCTTAGTTACAGTAGCCATAATTCTTTAAAAAAAAAAAAAAAAAAGATAAAACTCCCAACTGGGACACGGGCATATAATGCAGGTTCAGATCAGAGGCCTCGTTCTTTTGCATCTCATCAGGGGTTGCACTTTTTATAAAAAAAGTTCAGCCATCATCTGAGTATGTTATAAAAAATAACACAACCTGATATCCTATTCAGGAAAAAATGCATTTAATCCCAATCCAAGGGATTTTCAACTCATAATAATGTTTCAAGAGGAGGGGGAGGGGCTATTTACCCAATCTAAACACCCAGGCCTGGCCCAACATAGATCTCCTATCTGGTGGATAACATTGATTAGTGCATTAGGACACATCACTTGTCCCGCTGAATAAATTAATTTTGCAACACCGATATCAGATTATAGACCAATCAAATGACTTGATGTAATTCACGAATTCAATGACAAACGGTGTTGAAGCCATCTGATCAGATTTGGATCTACTAGTAATTTTTCAAAGGTGGTGTTGTCATTATCAGCAGGACAAGGGTTAATATTTATCATATCTTAATCAAATTATTCTAGTTAGTTGTTCCCTTAACTCATTTTCACAGACAGGAAACAATAGAAGTTTTGTGCAAGTCATAAATATGTCCACAGGAAAAGGATACAAGGTATGGGATATTTTTAACAATATTAAATTGGATAACATATCAGGCCTCTTTGCAGAGCTCTAGATAAGGTTTTCAACTAATGAGTATTTTACTCCCAGTTTTAAATTCCAATGCTGAAAATTGAAAAGTCAATGAGTAAAGATTTAATGAATGAAAATTATGAGTTACACTATCTTGATTATTGCTCCATAACTGCTGTTGTAAGGAAATCGGTATGTCTTTTCATATGGTCCTACTTATATCACTTTAACAATCCATGTTTCACTTTATGTAAGCTGATCACTTACACAGTATTGAGGTTAAGATGTTAATAGTTCAACTTCAAATAACAAAACAAAAGGAACATGAAAAAAGGGAAAACTGAAGTGAACTGGATAAAATGCCTGAATGATATTTACACCAATAAAACTGTCTCAAAAGTTTTAACAGGCTTTATGGGAGTTAACTGACTCCCCCTTTTTGGCCCTAGCTTTATATGGCTGTCAAAGTCTGCCAATCCTTCTCTTTTTCTTGGCAACCCACAACTGTACAGCTTTCCTTGCATCATAGTCTGTCAGTGTTGCACTATTCATCTGAATATTTAAGAGGTTGCTCAGATTTTCTGTTTTTAAGTGAGCATCTGTATTTACTTTTTATTCTATTTTGTGCACTAAAACTTCTTTCACACTCAGCACTCGTAACTGAGATGCAAAGTGCTATGGTGCACAGCTTTGCAAGTTCTGGCATCATGTCACTATGAAGCTGTATAACCCTACTACATAGATTTTGTGTACTTAAAGGTTTGTATGAGCCTGAAATCATTCCTTTAAGAGAAGGCCATTCTTCTTTCAATTTCTCTTTGTCCAACAGTTGTTCAACTGGTGTTGTTTCTTCTCTTGCATCATCAATCCCTCCATGCACAAGTGTTACCTCTTTTGCACTATACAGAGTACCAAGAGCTTCAAGACCTGCTTCAATTTCCTCACTACCAGCACCATTGACAACTGATGGCTGTAATAAAAGACTGAAGTCCTTGAAAATGTCTCTGTCTTCCTTTCTGAACCTATGCTTAATATTCTTCATCAAGCTGGAGATGTATATCTTCTTTAAGTCTGACAATTCAGATTCAGTTTTAGCTGAGTACTTGGGCAGCTTTACACCATTCAGATAAGCACTTGTTCTATCATCTTCTTCTCTTACTTCTAAATTACCTCTCATAGCCCTTTCTGCCCTTCCATATCAAGTCTGAAGAATTTCCAACTTTGAAAGTGTTCCTTCCATTAAAGGCTCTACTTCACTGAATATAAGGTTTTTCTTTTGTAATTGCTGACTCAGTAGGGCTAAGACATCATGTACATCTAGCATAAAAGAAACCAGTAATACAGTCTTGTATTGAGAAAAATACTTGAGAAGCCCTTCAGCTGTTGCCATTTTCTCACTAGCAAAGTTTGACAGAGTAGCCAACAAAGAACTGTAGCTTTCATAAACAGCTTCTACAGCATTCTTCAGGCCTAACCAGCATATACTGTGGGGTTCTTTTATAGTAAGTTCAGGTTCATCAAATAATTTCTGAATGCTTTTGAGCTTTGCTGTGCGATTAGCTGAACCATTCATGAAAAAATATAGTGAATTAAAATTGTCCCTGAATTTCTTCAAAGTATCTTACTTCTTTATTGAGTCGGTTATAGCAAGATTGGGTCTATCGGCAATGCAATGAGACTGTACTGAAAATGGGTAGTGCTTGGATTTCATTTGCACACCTACACCTGTCATTTTACCTGTCATTGTGGCTGCCCCATCAGTTGCAAGAGAGACAATTTTGGTTGGATCAAGTCCCAGGTCTGTGAGACATTTGATGAGATGTTCAACAATAGTATGTGCTTTCCCATCTTGAATGGAAACATTGGCTAAGAACTTGGTCACCGCCTCACCATTTTTGACATACCGAACACGTACAGATAAATGTTTCTGCACTGATAAGTCTGTGCTTTCATCAATCATCACTGAATAAAACCCTGACTGAGTAATTTCTTCAACTAAAGATCTCTGAAGAATGTTTGATATGCAGTCTTGTATTTCATTAATTGTTACATAGCTCAAATTTTTGTATTTAATACTTGCACCATTCAGGTTCTGCAATTCAATCAAGCTGTTTACCTTATCAGTTGGCAATTCTTCCTTTGATACATAAAAAATAGTGCGAAACAGTTTAACATCATCATCTCTAACATGTAAAGATTCTGCTTCTTTATCATGAATGTCACATGCTTCTACCTTAACTTTACTTTTAAGCAACTCTTTCTCAGCTTTTTTGTGTTCTTCCGTGACACCGTGACTTTCAACACTATTTCTCTGTACGTAAGGTGAGCCCTCATTAGCCCAGACACTCCTGACTCCCCTTTCAGTGCACACACTGCATTTGAGTCTCTTATCTAGCCCTTCTCCTGATACGATAAGCCAAGAATATTGAACTGTCCATGAGCGGATCGTCTTCTCTGAAACAGTTGTGCCAGAATGCTTTTTGACTTTTTTTTCCGAACGATCAATTAGTGATGTGATCACACCGTCAATAATTTTTCTTACAATCTTTTCACTAGTTTCTTCTGCCTGCTTGTCCCTAGTGAAGTATTTGACTAATGAAGCCGTATTTTCAGCGTAATTCTTCTTAAAACGTCAAGCACAGACGTTTAATTGACGATGAGAAGCCATGTTGTTTGATTGATTGCACTGTGGCTCAAGCACTTACAATTCGAACAAAAAATCGATAGGGGTTTGTAATGAAACAGATTATAGCGTGTTCGATTAGCAAATACTGCAATTCTGGTTACGTCTGATAAAAACCGGGATTGCATACCGGCCCTTTTTAGATACGTTTTCTTACGTTCGGGTTTCATTTCTAATGCTTTTTCCGCCTAAAACTATGCCTGAAAACGAATTACGCACTGTTTTCTAGGGCTCTGCCTCTATGGCCTAGTCGATAGAGCAGTGTCTCTTAAACCGTTGATCTTTCCCCAATGTGGGTTCAAGCTTGAGACGTCGGGTTCTGCAGTGGAAGGTCAGTTTTTCTCCAGGCACTCTGTTTTCACCAGCCTCTGGTTAATGATCTACTAGATAAAAGTTAAATATTCTTCAAAGGCCACCTGGAAGAATAGTGATAAATGAATTAACCTATTTTATGTTACACACCTTTAACTCATATCAAACAAAGAAGGAAAAAAAGAATACATGTACCGTAAACATCCTAAAAATTCAGACATCTTGAGGACTTGCTGTAATTCTCCTAAAATTTTAACAAATTTGTTTCGCCATCCAGTAAGGAGTCCAGAAAGTGCAGAGGGAATGCAAATAGTGTAGACCCTGATCAGTCTGCTCCTGAAGGAGCAGTCTGATCTGCACTGTTTGCTTAAGGCTGTTTGTCCCAATATTTAGGATCATTGCGGTAATCTGTAACAGCTATACATGTATAGCTATACATGTATTTGGAGAATTGATCGAAATTTAGTATCTTCAAATAGTTGTGTGTTTAACCCATATATACCTAGTATCCCATTTATGGGACATTGGCAAACAATGTAGACCCATATCAGACAAGCGGTGTGTGATCTGGGTCTACACTATTTTCCAAAGAACATGCATTTTTGTAAAACTTATTGCAAACAAAACAAACCTGACCCCCCTATACTTGAAATGGACCACTCCAAACTTATTATGTGAAAGATTCCATTGTTATATACATGTATATGGGTTAAAAATTAATTGACCCTTTCACCTCTTTCAGAATGGGATAGGAAGGACACTTGGACAGGTGTTATCCCTAGTGTTTGACCCCAGTGGTAAACTGTTGTGGGCCGGTGATGATAAAGGTTCCTTATATTCTTTCACAGTAGATGTCACTAATGGAAAACTGATCAAAACAAGGAAGTAAGAAATAGGTTGTTTTTCCTTTACAGATGGAATATCGAAAAATCATAAAAAGTTCAGACACCTTCAGGTCTTGCTGTAATTCTCCTAAAATTTTAACAAATTTGTTTCACGATCCAAGTTTGATCGTCCAGCAGGGAGTCCAAAAGGTACAGACCGAATGGCAAAACAGTGTAGACCCTTATCAGACTGCTCCTTCAGGAGCAGTCTGATCTGGGTCTGCACTGTTTGCTTAGGCCTATCTGTCCCAATACTTTGGATAATTATGGCAGATACCTGATAAGTTAGCTTCCAGTTTTGAAAGAGTGTGTTTGACTTTTATGTCTCACCAACAGCTAAGGTCATACGGAGACGGGATCAAGGTTTAAAGACACATCCAAAAGTCTGGAGAAGCCCAGGATCGATCCTGCGACCCCTGGTTTACAAGGCCAGTAGCATAACCACTACTCAATGGAGGCTTCTCTCGTTCTGAAAGAGAAATGCATACAACTACTTTTAACAGGAAGTGACTTTCCCGGTATCTGCGGTAGAGGTGGTAAAACTTTTGTCTCATGCTCAGTTGCAACTCAGCTGAGTATGAAATTAAACTACAATATTTACCCTAAGTATTAGGACACCTAAACTTCCTACCATACTGTACTTGCTCTAAAATTTGAACAAGTACAATTTAATTCCCGATGTTGGGCCTAATAATAGCTGGATGAGTGGCAAACAATGTAGACCCTGATGAGATGCCACATTATGTGGTGTCTCATCTGGGTCTACATTATTTGCTCAGCCCTGTCTGTCTGAATGCTTAAGGTAAATATTGTACAAACTGTTGAGGTGATTTTCATGGCTAGATCAACAGAGAATGGCATTTGTCCTGAATGGCATTCGTCCTGCTTCATAAATTTTGAAATGTTGGCATTTCAAAATTTATTAAGCAGGACAAATTTCATGCTCACATGTGTTGCGCTTGAAAAAAGTTTGTAACCTTGGGGCTAGAATTGCATTCTATATTGATCTACTGCCAGGTTCCATAGGGCAGACAGCAGCATGCAGCAAATCTTGTGATCGTATCCTGGAGTCCTAGCTGTGGATCCTGTGTATATCAGTGTTTGCGTCAGGTGTTGGTGTTTGGGTTGGCCCTGGGTGTTTGAAGCACTGGATCAATGAATGTATTCTTAATTAAATTTGCAGTTACATCACTAAGATGGGAAAAAACAGTGATTAGATTTTTAAGGGATTTCCACAGGCTTCTAAAAACTTCCAAATTTTGGCCAAAAATAACTTGTTTGCACCGTCTCCTGAACAAATTTATTAATTGTATGATATATCATTGTTACCTGCAAATCACATATTTTGATGACCTTGACATCATTTTTAAGGTCACAATCTCCCAAAATCTGTTATATTTGGTCTGCTTTGCTGTGTGTTGGATACTTTAAAAGTTAATTTTGCAAACATTGTGGAATAAGATCAGACAGGTCCTCTAGAAGCAGTCTGATTAGGGATCCACACTGTTCATCTGTTTGCAAAAATATTTTTAAAACATTTGCAAGGAGATTCAGCAGATGACCCAAACAGACACATTTAAATGCCGGTGTTTTTTTTTTTTGTTTTTTTTTATTGTCTCAAGGGTTAAAAGTTTGGACTCTTATTCTTCAGGGTGACAGTGTGTGAAGGTTATCCTATCACCAGTATCTCAGCCAGAGCTTGGATAAGTCGTGAAGCTAGAGATCCATCTTTGCTAGTCAACTGTGCAATGAACTCACTCTGTTTATTCAGGTAAGTATACTCTCTCTCTCTCTCTCTCTCTCTCTCTCTCTCTCTCTCTCTCTCTCTCTCTCTCTCTCTCTCTCTCTCTCTCTGTTTATTCAGGTAAGTATACTCTCTCTCTCTCTCTGTTTATTCAGGTAAGTATACTTGGATAAGTTATGAAGCCAGAGATCCATCTTTACTGGTCAACTGTGCAATGAACTCACTCTGTTTATTCTGTGTATCTCAGCCACAGCCCTTATGTATGGTAAAACCTTAACCCTTATCTTGCTGTTCACAACAACCCCTATCTTTGGAAACAGTGTAGATCCAGATCAGATGGCTTCTGAAGAAGCCATCTGATCAGGATCTACACTGTTTGGCATTCAGTTTATGAATTTGTAGCAATGAATTACATCAAGAAATTTGATAGGTTGATAGACAGGAATGGGCATGGCTTAAATGAATATTCAGCAAGATAAGGGTTAAGTCTTTTCCAGAATGGGCAGATTACCTTGAAACTTGGTATGTAGTATCAGATGACTGTGTACTACTAAGTTTCTTCAATGAGAACCACATTTTATGACAAGGTCAAATGTGGTCCTTTAGGCTTTTGAATGAGAAAAAAAGTAAAATTGTGCATTTTCCCAAAACTATTGTAGCTGGCACTTCATGAATCTCTATGAATACCATGGTCAAGGTGATACAGCCTCTTGGCTAATTTGGAACAAGAGTTTGGTTTTAAATGGAAAGGAAATTTTTATTCTCCTTTTTTCATTCATTTTTCTTTCTCTATCCTACCCCACTCATTCAACTCTTCTATCTCGTCTCACCCTTTCTCTTGGTGATCTACAAGGGTTGATATGTCATTAAACACCAATACAATCAATCAGTGGTCCAGATCAAATGACCAAGATGGTTACAATGCCAACATGTAAGAGAACATGAACTTTTAAATTTAACAAGAGCAGGGACACTCAGATGGGGAATAAATTGATCAAATAATGTTCAGGGCTCAGTTAAGTGATCAGGACATCATGGTCATCTCACATATGGCATTTAACCCATTTTATGCACGAAACCCCTGAAGTGGTGTGCCTAGGCATACATTGCAGGCCCAGATCAGATGCCACAGAACAGGGCGGCTGATCAGGGCCTTCACTATTTGCTATTAAACTGAATTTTCAGTCAAAAAAAGAATAAAAATGAAAAAATAGGCCTGACACCCCTTATATGACAAATGCAGTTTTCCAGGGTACCCGTGTTGGGGCTTCCCGCCTGAAATGGGCTTAACCCTTATGCAGAAATTTTCTCACTGTTAGTATTGCCTCAGTATAGGTGATTGTAGCAAATGTACACACAATATGATTCTAACAAGAAATGTTGAAAATTATCCCTTGGGTACCCCTACTTTTCAGGAGCTATGCCCACCACAGTCAACATCAACTTAACTCTCTTGACCCTTAAGATGCCAATCACAACAATTGTTGTCCACTTTGTCGTCTGCTGGTTACTTTAAAAGTCATCAGAGCAATCAGTGTGGACCCAGAACAGACTGCTCCTCAAGGAGCAGTCTGATCAAGGTGCACACTTTGTCTGTATGCATTAATAGATCTGAAAAGTTTGCAAGAATATGCAGCAGACGGCATAAACAGGCAGCATTTTCAGATGCAGCTTCTTTTAGCATCTTAAGGATTAAGATGTCAATAAATTGAGCTATGTGGAATGTGGAATTTGACAAACATTGCAGACCCAGATAAGACTGCTTCTAGAGGAATAGTCTAATTTGGTACAGTCTGCGAGATTTGTCTAAACAGTTACAGGTATGTTGTAATTGCAGAATCTCCTCTGAAGATGGCAGCTTACAGCTAAAGAAGAGGTTTTCTATCAGACAAAAACTGGCCCACATTAGGAGTACTTTCTGTCCCCTAATGTCCTTCAGACAAGGGGCCTGTGTCAGTAAGTATACTATCTCACTGAATAGTTAATGGAATGATACTTAACCCTTATGATGCCAATCACAACAATTGTCGTCTGCTGATTACTTTAAAGTAATTTTTGCAAACAGTGTGAACCCAGATCAGACTGCTCCTCTAGGAGCAGTCTGATCAGTGTCTACACTGTTTGCCCGTATGCAAAAATATGTTTGAAAAGTTTGCCGAAGAATACAGCAGAAGACATAAACAGACATTTTCATATGCAGTTTTTCATGGCATCTTACGGGTTTCGGGAATGGATAAACTTACATGGTGAAAGCGATAAAAAGGATCTCATTTTTTTTTAGCATTTCGTACGAAACTTGCAGAAGCCTCGCTTCATAAATTTCTTAGGAAATTTAGGTAGTTGTTACATCCAGTATGCAAAAACAATGTGAGATTACTTTGGGTAACTTCAACTGCTGTCACCCTTGCCCATTAGGGCTTGGAGAAGTAGATTGGACTGCATGGTGCTTCTGACGCAGAGCTAAAACCGACCAAACGTAGTACTGGTTAACTGCTTAGAAGGTCTAAGCGTTCCCAGACAAAGTGGTGCAAGTTCCCTGCATATAAAACCTAGCATTTTATTTGGGCGGTAGGGCTTGAGAAGTCATTTCACCTCAGTATTGGTTAAAAGTCCGCAAAATAGAAGGGACATCTCCAAAATGACTTAATGTTGACAAGGAAGTGAAACCTGGACACAAACAAAAAAACAAACTTCAACTGCCATAGTGTTTTAGATGTGGTGATCTATTTCATTTTTTGATTCCTTATACATACGAGATCCATTTTATATACATCTACAGATCTTCCATACAGACTTGAATTTGTATAAAGTAGAAGTAAAACAAAGATCAGGAATTGATACAATTAACTTACTCCATCCATAAAAGACACCAAAGGGAAAGAAATACAAACATTAAGCGACCAGACCATAATGGAAACCTAAACAAAGGAAGGCCATATGGACAGTTACTTTCCCACAAAATGGCCATATGGCCATCCAAAATTAAAAGACACAAGTGATACACACAGTAAGTAACAAACAACAACATAAATAAATCGCCACAGAAGAGCCGCCTTGGAACGGTCAGTGGAAGATTTCCACTGGGGGGCTTAAATCGATTTTACGTGGCCACAATCCTCGCCCTTACTTCCGTCGCGATTTAGACAAATAATTTGTTCAGTCCGCATGAAGGCCTCCTAACTCATCAGTGCAACATCTCCGTGAACACAGAAATCAAAGAACCACAGAGGTGAGACAACGGTGAGGACTCGACAGCAAGAAACCACTGAAATGCTAGAAAAATATTTCTTTTATAGTTTCAGGGAGTGAGGATATGTGTGTTTATTTCTTTGACATTGGGAAAGAGAAGAAGGCCTGTGTTAATAAACTTCTAGGACATTCTGCACCAGTGTTAGACGTCTGCTTCAACTGTGATGAAAGTCTTCTGGCTTCCTGCGATGCCCAAGGATTGGTCATAATCTGGAAGAGGGAGGGAAAACAAGGAATATTGTGAAAATCTGCTGGGTTTCTGCCATGCTTAACCCCCTGTCCTGCTGAGCCCAGATATGTCTTATCTTTCAAACATTGAAGATCCAGATCAAATGGCTAAGCCATCTGATCAAGATCTTCATTGTTTGTCATTCAGTTTATGAATTTACGCAATAATTTGCATCAAGTAATCTGATTGGTTGATAATCTGAAGTTGGTGTGGCATATTTAAATATTCAGCAGGTCAAGGGTAAATAGTGAATGATCATTTTGGAGAAGCAAGAGCTTCGTGGAAGTTCTGGGTCCCTGCCGTGCATAGTAATGGTTATTATCTGGAAGAGGGAGGGGGAACAAGACAGGGAGTTTCGTGAAAGTTCTGGTTCTCTGCTGTGCATAGTAATGGTTATTATCTGGAAGAGGGAGAGGGGGAACAGGACATGGAGTTTTGTGAAAGTTCTAGAAGCCTCCATAGTGTAGTGGATATGCTGCTCCCCTTGTAAACCAGGGGTCGCAGGAACGATCCCGGGCTTCTCCAGACTTTCGGATGAGTCTTTAAACCCATCTCCTTATGACCTTAGCTGTTGGTGAGACGTAAAACTCAAACACTCAACTAGTTCTGATTCCCTGCTGTGCAGTGAATTGTCATTACCTTGAAAAGGGGAGTGGGGAACAAGGACAGGAAGTGTTGTGAAGTTCTGGTTCCGTGCCATGCATATTGAATGGATGGGCAATATCTGAAAGTGCTGGTTTCCTGTCATTATTTATTAATAGTCATTCTCTGAAAGAGAAAGAGGAAACAGAGAGTGTTGTGAAAGTTGGTCATTAACCCATTTTATCCTGTATGGAGAATAGCCATTTTATCCTGTATGGAGAATAGATACACCTGGCAAATTTCTCCGGCATTTTCAACGGGAGACTACTTTTGGGACTGCCTATTCGCTTTCCTATAAACTTTGTCTAAAATAAAGTCCTGACACTTTCCATTGAGGAGGTTTATCTCCTTTGATTGCAAGGCCCTTCTAGGGTTATATATATGTACATTCCATGAGTACTCTAAAAATCGGGATCATCATCTGCCTGAAAGCTGATAGTATATACATTGTGTCTGGAAGGATTTAATCAAACTGTTCCATGACATAGCTGGACATTAGGTTAATAAGTTCATTTAATGTAAACCATTCTTATCATTTCTGCTCCAAATCATAGATTGTTGGCACTTGTAAGAACCGCTTCATTTTTAAACGAGTGTCCACAGTATATGATTTTGAGCAGAAGTTATAAGAAAAGTGTACCTGCAATCTATGTTTGAAGCAGAAATAAGAAAATTTTACAAATTTCGCATCGAAAAATATCAGTTTTTGTACATATATGAATGACTTTATTTATCAAATGTGTATGTTATAATGTTATCCCAATGAAAAAGCTAGATCCTATTTTCTGACATGGTTATGTGCAATATATATTTTTTGACATGATGTTCAGTATAGAAGCTGTTAGTTTTTTCCTGCCTTGTTGTGTATCTGGTACATGTATTTGTTTGTTTGATTGAGGTTTAATGTCCTCATCAACACTATTTAGGTCATTTTGGAGACATTGCTTCCAAGTTTGTGGGACTTTACCAGACATTGAGATGAAATGACATATCAAGCCCCGCGGCCCAATGAAACTTATTGGTTTATATGCATGAACAGTCCCACTTGCTCCACTTTGCCTAGGCAGGCTTAGACAATATAAGTGGTGGTACACATGTGAGGTTGGTTTCAGCTCTACATGGAAGCACAATGCAGCGCAGTCTATTTCTTCAAACCCTGTGCATCTGGTTAACAAGTCTGTGTGTTTTCTCCTGCATTGTTGTGATCTGGTTAACAAGTCTGTATGATGAACATGTAAATATGTTCTATCAAAGGGTTATCCTTTGGAAGCAAGGAATACACCACAGAACTAAAAATATGGAGTGTACATGTTTTCTGGGCCAGACTAGCTAGTTTTGGCCACTTAGGCCTCATCAGTGACCTCAGATATTTTCAAAATTCCACAATGGAATCAGTGATCCCAAAGGACAAGAAAATATAATCTACACTATGATGTAGGGCAGGGAGACATTTTACCACCGCCACACATTCCCACACACCAGCTGTAGTGAAGCTATATATGTTCTATAAAAGGGTTATCCTTTGGAAGCAAGGAATACACCACAGAACTAAAAATATGGAGTGTACATGTTTTCTGGGCCAGACTAGCTAGTTTTGGCCAATTAGGCCTCATCAGTGACCCTCAGATATTTTCAAAATTCCACAATGGAATCAATGATCCCAAAGGACAAGAAAATATAATCTACACTATGATGTAGGGCAGGGAGACTCCACTTTATAGAGCTAAAATGGGAGTTACAGTGGTATACATTAGTTTCCTTACTTTTAGTCAAAACATAGTGGGTTCTCTAAAGAAACACCACAATGTGGCAGTACTAACATGCACCCACAATCTATGTTTGAATTGGAAATTAGAAAAATAAAAAAAATAAAAATCACCTGAAAAATGCTAGTTCTAGAAATAAGAAAAAAGGGGCCATTCTTGCACAAGGATGTGTTGTCATGATGGGTACTTTCTTTATTCTCATGTACTTGTAAATGTTACCACAATGTCTGATTGGTTAATGTCAATAACTTGCTGCAGGATATTCTTCACTATATTGTCAGAGACATCTCATTATGTAACCTCACTTTTCATTGGCTTGCATTTTGTTTTTATACTTCTGACAGCGCAAATATAACTTTTTTTAGAAAAAAGAATATAATAGCAAATGCATTTCAATGGGAAAAAAAAACATATTAAAACTTTTCATTTCCAGAGGTTAGGTTGTCGGTCCAACGTGTCACTGTAAACACAATTTTATGATTGTAAAATTGACTTTTTACCTCCAGAAGTGTGAAACAGACGGTTTTCTTTGTCAAGTGTCGATTTTGAAGACATTTATCGCCTAAATCATTGAACAGTGAAACTTTGGTTATTAAAAATTAGATGATTTGATTATCTTGGCTATTTCTAATTCATTCTGGAGTCTCCAGAAAATTTCCCATAGCTCCAGATATCCATATATATAGAAAAATCTTTAGAGGTTTCTTTGATTTTATCTGAAAGGTCTGTTGTGTGTACTCATTAAAATTGCCTCGTTGAGTACGCACAACATCCCTTTATTTTACAGGGATCAAAAATATATCCTTAAGAAAAGTCATCCCATTATGCCTCCTGCTCCTGCACCATGATTAATACTCAGTAATTCGAACTACCCCTATCTCGAACAAATGTTTATAGTCACAAAGATGTCAGAGCAATTGACATTGGACTGTACTGTCTCTTTTTAGCTCACCTAAGCACGAAGTGCTCATGGTGAGCTATTATGATTGGTCAGTGTCTGTTTTCCGTCGTCAACAATTGCTTTAAAAGACTACTTCTCCTAAACCCTTAAATTTCATTTAAACTTCACAGGAATGTTGTCAAGGTGGCTCTCTACCAAAGTAGCTAAAATGGTTCTGCTCTGTTGAACAAGATGGCCACCAGGGCTAAAAATAGAAAAATCTTTAAACAACTTCTCCTCCAAAACCTCTTGGCCAATTTCATTCAAACTTCATACGAAAGTTGCCTAGATGACCCTCTACCAAAATAGCTAAAATTGTTCTGCTCCAATGAACCAGAGCTAAAAATAGAAAAAAATCTTCAAACGACAACTCCTCCTGTACCCTTGGGCCAATTTCTTTCAAACTTCATAGGAATGTCGCTTAGATGACCCTCTACCGAGATAGCTAAAATGATCCTACTCCGATGAACAATATGGCCGCCAGAGTTAAAAATAGAAAAAACATTGTAAATTTTCTTCAAATACCAACTCATCCTAAACCCTTGGGTCAATTTGATTCAAACTTCACAGGAATGTTGCCTAAGTGACTCCCTACCAAAATAGCTAAGATCTTTCCGCTCTGATGAACAAGAATGCCACCAGAGCTAAAATAGAATATCCCAGAGACAGTAGCATTCAGGTGAGCGAATCAGGGTCGTCTGGGCCCTCTTGTATTGGAGCTAGAACTGTATGAACAAAATGGTAGCCAGCAAAAATGCTCAACTCAAACTTCATACTCTTGTATTCTCAGCAGGGTCCAGTGGTTCAAAGCAACTTTAGCTTAACAAGTTCATTAGTGGTCAAATTTTTAACTGTTATTGCAAATACAATATAAAAAATTCTGGTATTTTTGCTGAAAAAATGTGAGTAGCTTTTGCATAAGCTACTCACATTTTTCCAGCAATAATATAAATATATACTAGGAACAAAAAATAATGGAACCCCCAAATTCAAACAGAAAGATGTGGAACTTCAATGTCACAGGGAAGGTTTATATTCACAGGGGATCAGTATCTGGTCCATGCACCACAAGCATTGATGCATGCATGACACCTTCTGGGCATGCTAGTGATTGTGCGACGGATAATCTCCCTTGGTCTCCATCGCCATTCTTCTTGCAATGCTCGGCCAAGCTGTTGCAGATTGTTACAACGCTGCCATCTGTTGCTCACGCGGTGACCCAAGACATCACAAAATTAATGTGCTCAATCTGCGACATATTGGGGGATTTGGCTGGCCCTGCAGTGTCCTTACACCTTGTTGTCTCAGAAATTTGATTCCCACCAATACGCCGGGCGAATGGAACAACCACTGGGCATAAAATTTGGTCTACTTAACCTTGGCCAGCATTACGTAGACCAAATTCCAAGACAACAACGCACACCCACATCGAGCCTGTGTTGCCGTCGAATTTCTGAGACAACAAGGTGTAAGGACACTGCCGTGGCCAGGCAATTCCCCTGATATGTCGCCGATCAATATGTATTCTGGTCCTGATGATGAGACACATTCAGTCACACCAACCTTGGAGTGCCTTTGTGCTGGGACAATGTTCTGGGGCCATGCCCCACCCCTCCACTTTATAAAAGGTGCATATATCTTCGAAACCATTCCAGATCCCCACCCCATAATCATATATAATCTTGTTCCTTATGATTAGACATTCAGTTACACCAACTTTGGGTATGGCTGGGGCCATTCCTCTGCCATCCACTTTGTAAAAGGACCTCATATCTCAGAAACTGTTCAGATCCCCACCCTAAACCATATGTTTTTGGGTCCTTATGACAAGACACATTCAGTGACAACAATCTTGGGCTTTCTTTGGGTCCAGTTGGGCCATTCCCCACCCCCTGCACTGCTTAAAAGGCCTTATATCCCCATTCTTAAACCATATATATTCTTGTTCCTTGTGATAAGACAAATTCGTTGATACCAACCAGCACTCTGATTGGTTCATGCCCCAGCCCTTCTACTTCATAAAAGGCCTATTTCAGATACAGAGTCCACATGGGTGCTCCTTTGGGTATGGGGGTACGTTTGGAAGACAATATAATTGATAGATTAAAATAATATCATGTTAAAATACATAGCTGCAAGTGGGGCAGTGCACACCTGAGCTCTGGTGAGCATAGTGGCCCATGGGCTTCTTGTTTATTTTATCTTATTTTTCTGAGAAAATAAAAGAAAAAAAATGGCTCTAGAATTCCATTTAGTGCTTTGGTTTAAAACTGCTCCAGAACAATATAATACCATATACAGTGAAATTCTTCCGTTAAGACCAGCTAAAATTAAGACTAATTCTTATCTTAAAATGCATTTTAAATGCTTTCAGTTCTTGCTTCTGCGTTTCCTTCACCCAGTGTTCTTTAGTAAGAGACCACCTTTGGTCTTAACATAGGTATTTCACTGTATGAATGGAATTTAGAAGAACATTGTTTGCCTCGTTGGATCTGTACCTGGTGCTTTATGCCACTAAATTATTCTTGGCTTATGCTCTGGTCAGCAAAGAATAATGTTTTCCTTGCTCATAAATAACTATTATCACCTTTGAATTGTAGAAGCCTCTGTGGTGTAATGGCTACCCTACTCCCCTTGTAAACCAGGGATCGCAGGATCGATCCAGGGCTTCTCCAGACTTCCAGATGAGTCCTTAAACCGAGGTCCCGTCTCCATATGACCTCAGGTGTTGGTGGGACGTAAAACTCTAACACTCACTCACCTTTGAATTGTATTGAATCGTATTCTTTATATTTGTAATATTCACATACAAATTATATTCCATTACACAAGAAATATTATTACTAATGGTTAATTAAAGATATTACAATACTGCATTGCCTTTGTTTTGTTCAGAAACTGCCGTTAAAACCATAAAATTTCAGACACCTTGAGAATTTGTTGTAATTCTCCAAGTTTTTTAACAAATTTGTATCACGATCCAGCAAGGAGTCCAAAAGTTGCAGATTGAATGGCAAACAGTGTAGACCCATATCAGACTGCTCCTTCAGGCACAGTCTGATCTGGGTCTGCACTGTTTACTTAGGTCTATCTGACCCAGTACTTAGCACAGTAAAAGTCACAGAAACTCTGGGGTGAATATGTTTTGTTCACTGGCCAACTCTACACTTGTCAGCTGTCACAGGTCCTGTGGGCAAGCATAAGAATTTCTTGCCCGAATTTTTGAAGTGGATTTTGTCATTCTGAATTTGGATACCTTTATTCTTGTAAATTTTTGCAATTTGTCAAAATCATTAACAGTATTGCAAACAGTGTTGATCCTGATGAGAAGTCTTGGGCCATTTTATCTGGATCTACTGCATTTGACTGTTTTTGTACCTGCTTAAAGGTTGAAAAGGCTTCCTAAGCATTTCATCAGTACAAATTTTTGACAGCAACTAACAGTTGCTTTTCTTGAATCAGCAGAAGGGAGATGACCATAGAAAATATTTAATCACCATTGTCCTTGTTAGCCCCACGCATTTACGGTATCCCATGGCCTACAATGTAAGTGCGCTGACTCTTAATCATTAGGTCTCTCAACGAAGTGGTTGGCATTTGAGAACCAAGTTCCGCAATGGAAGGTCAGGTGGTTCTTATATGGGTACTCTGGGTTTTGCCCACCTATGTTTAATAATCGGCACAATATAAGTGAAATAATCTTGGAAGGGCTGTAAAACCAAAAATAAACACGGTCCCATGCTTTTCAGAGAAAAAGTGGTGATCATGTCATATTCTCCATCCGTCCATCTGTAATGTCACACCATTGCTCTTAGACAAGTTAAGCTAGAATTTGTGAACTTTCTCAGTCGATAGCCCTATGGCTGAGGACTGCAGGAACGTATTAAGAAACTTGATGTGTCCCCAGGCAAGGGGAAGGGCCCCGATGGGTCAAATCCATTTTGTACAGTCATGTTGGATATCAGATTGAAGGTAATGAAGAGTAGTAAGTATTGGTGCAAAATTTTATTCCCAGGGGCACGTCTGTGGATCACCAGCGGTCAAAAAGGTCTTTGGTCCTCTTTGGCTCGCCAGAGCCGAAGGCTCCGGAGAAGCTTATAGGATAGGCAATTGTTCGTCATCTGACGTCGTATGGTGTGTCAACGCTTTCAAGTGACATCTCTGAAGCCACTGGGCGGATTGGGCCCAAATTTTATCTGTAGCATCCTTGGGTTGGGGGATTGAAAGTTTGTGTTTTTTATGAAAATCTGCTTTTTAGTTTTGTTGCTATGGCAACTTCAGTGTTTCCAAGGACTTATATTGGGGAAATAGAAAAATGCCATTTTCTGCCAAACCTTTGCAGATATTTTGACCAAATTTTTCTAGAAGTGTTTCTTGAGTAAACCTCTTTCAGCCATATGCTTTAATTCCAACGTGGAAGTCCCCACTGCTGTGCGGGGGCCATGCCCCACCCCCTCCATTTCATAAAAAGCCATATATCTTAGAAACCGTTAAGATCACCACCCCCAAACCATATACATGTATATTGTTCCATGTGATAAGAGGCATTCAGGGACACCAACCTGGGGGTCCCCTGGATGTGCTGGGGCCATGCCCCACCCCCTCCACTTCGTAAAAGGCCAAATATCTCAGAAACTGTTCAGATCCCCACCCCTAAACCATATATATTCTTGTTCCTTATGATAAGACACATTCAGTGATATCAACCTATGGGTCTCTCAGAGTGCAATGGGGCCATGCCACACCTCTCCACTTCACAATAGGCCAAATATCTGAGAAACTTTTAGAGCCCCACCCCTAAACCATATATGTTCATATTCCTTATGATAAGACGCATTCAGTGACACCATCATGGGGGCCTCTGGTGGGCCCTGGGTCATGTCCTAGGTCATGCCCCACCTCTCCACTTCATAAAAATCCATATATCTCAGAAAAAGTTAAGATTCTTGCCCCTAAACCATATATTTTTTTTATACGCCCGTTTTGAAAAAACGGGACGTATTATGTTATGGGGTCCGCGTCTGTCCGTCCGTCCGTCCGTCCGTAAACTTTTCGTTTCCGGATAACTCCTCCTACAGTTTTCATCCGATCAAGTTGAAACTTGGTAGGTATTAAGACCATGATGTGTAGATGTGCGTAAAGTTTCGAGAATTAACGTTCGCCAAATATTAACAGAGTTATGCCCCTTTGAAAATTTTGTAAACATTTTCGTTTACGGATAACTCCTCCTACAGTTTTCATCCGATCAAGCTGAAACTTGGTAGGTAGTAAGACCATGATGTGTAGATGTGCGTAAAGTTTCGAGAATTAACGTTCGCCAAATATTAACAGAGTTATGTCCCTTTGAAATTTTTGTAAACATTTTCGTTTCCGGATAACTCCTCCTACAGTTTTCATCCGCTCAAGTTGAAACTTGGTAGGTAGTAAGACCATGATGTGTAGATGTGCGTAAAGTTTCGAGTATTAACGTTCGCCAAATATTAACAGAGTTATGCCCCTTTGAAAATTTTGTAAACATTTTCGTTTCCGGATAACTCCTCCTACAGTTTTCATCCGATCAAGCTGAAACTTGGTAGGTAGTAAGACCATGATGTGTAGATGTGCGTAAAGTTTCGAGAATTAACGTTCGCCAAATATTAACAGAGTTATGTCCCTTTGAAATTTTTGTAAACATTTTCGTTTCCGGATAACTCCTCCTACAGTTTTCATCCAATCAAGCTGAAACTTGGTAGGTGGTAAGACCATGATGTGTAGATGTGCGTAAAGTTTCGAGAATTAACATCCGCCAAATATTAACAGAGTTATGCCCCTTTGAAATTTTTGTAAACATTTTCGTTTCCGGATAACTCCTCCTACAGTTTTCATCCGATCAAGCTGAAACTTGGTAGGTAGTAAGACCATGATGTGTAGATGTGCGTAAAGTTTCGAGAATTAACGTTCGCCAAATATTAACAGAGTTATGTCCCTTTGAAATTTTTGTAAACATTTTCGTTTCCATATAACTCCTCCTACAGTTTTCATCCGATCAAGCTGAAACTTGGTAGGTAGTAAGACCATGATGTGTAGATGTGCGTAAAGTTTCGAGAATTAACATCCGCCAAATATTAACAGAGTTATGCCCCTTTGAAATTTTTGTAAACATTTTCGTTTCCGGATAACTCCTCCTACAGTTTTCATCCGATCAAGCTGAAACTTGGGAGGTAGTAAGACCATGATGTGTAGATGTGGATAAAGTTTCGAGAATTAACATCCTTCAAATATTAAAAGAGTTATGCCCCTTTGAAATTTTTGTAAGTATTTTCATTTCCGGATTACTCCTAGAGTTTTCATCAGATCAAGCTGAAACTTGGTAGGTAGATAAACCTTGATGTATAGATGTTCGTAAAGTTTCGAGTATTAACGTCCGCCAAATATTAACAGTTATATCCCTTTGAAATTTTTGTAAACATTTTCGTTTCCGGACATTTTGATAAAAAACGTCGCATTATGTTATTGACTTCGTGTCCGTTAGGACCGCTTCCGTCCGCCTTTCCGCCCATCCGCCCAAAGTCTTCTTTTCAGGATAACGCCTCTGTCAGTTTTTTGTAAACATTTTCGTTTCCGGACATTTTGATAAAAAACGTCGCATTATGTTATTGAGTTGGCGTCCGTTAGGACCGCTTCCGTCCGCCTTTCCGCCCATCTGCCCAAAATCTTCTTCTTTTCAGGATAACGCCTCTGTCAGTTTTCATTCGATCAACCTGACAATTGGTAGATTGAATTTTTTCAGTAAACATTCTCATTCCGCATATCTCGTACTACAGTTTTATTCTGATTAACCCGATACTTTGTAGATAGTAAGACTGAGCTTAATTGCCCTTGTTACTTCCCTTGTGTGTTATAATATTGATAGTATGTTTACTACTGCAATGACCAGTCTTAACCTTTATCCTGCTGTAGGCGACAAGCCCTATCTTTGCAAACATTGTAGATCCAGATCAGATGGCTTCTGAAGAAGTCATCTGATCAGGATCTACACTGACATTCAGTAAATGAACATGTAGAAATAAACTGCATCGAGTAATCTGATTGGTTCAAAGTCAGATTTGGGTGTGGCTTAATTGAATATTCAGCAGGTTAAAGGCTAAGCAAATGCTATAAGTGCTCTTTTTTATGTGTTCTAAATTGCTAATCAGATTAATTCTAGTTCTAAGCTGTTTGCTGTGGATGCAGCAATACAGGGAAAAGGAAGAAAGCTCTGTTTGTGATGCCCTAGCTCTGGATTCGCACTGTGCATGCTCTTCTTGCATTTTGCTGTCACCCATTGAAACTTGAAAAATAGTTCCACCATGAATAAGCAATGAATACTGTTTTCAGATTTCAGTCTACCAAATACGAATTTGCCACGGGCGTATAATGCCCCGCTTGCGGAGCTCTTGTTGTTCCTCTCATGCAATCACAACAACCTGGGGGTCTCTTTGTGCTGGGGCCATGCTCACCCCTCCACTTCATAAAATGCCATATATCATAGAAGCCATTCAGATCCCCACCCCATTATCCTATATATTTTTGTTCCTTATGATTAGACACATTCAGTCTCACCACTTTGAGGGGTCCACAGGGGCTGTTCCTCTCCCCTCCATTTCATAAAAGGGCCTCATATCTCAAACTTTTCAGATCCACACCCCTAAACCATATACCTGTACATATTCTTGGTGCTTATGATACAATACATTCAGTGACAACAATCTTGGGCTTTCCTGGTGTACGTCCGGCTGGGCCATGCCCCAACCCCTACACTGCCAAAAAGGCCTTTTATCTCAGGAACCATACAGATCCCCACCCCTTAACCATATATATTCTAGTTCCTTATGATATAGCGCATGCAGTAATAACAACCAGGGCTCTGTTGGGTCCATGCCCCATCCCCTCCACTTCATGACCTGTAGCGTCTGATCTGGACCTGCACTGTTTGTATAGTTACACCTTTTGGGGTTTCTGGTACTGAATGGGTTAATCTGTTATGGGCTGTCTGCAGAAATTCCATAATGCCTCCCTTTGACAGTGACTGTTAGAAAGCATTACCAAGTACGTGGTCATATGAGGCTGCGAAGAAGGTCCCTAACATTGCATGGCTGCTGGAAACAAGTGGCCAACTTCTGAATAATCCTCCTTGTACAACCAAAGGTTCGGCTAAATGTTCATAATGTTTGACCAACGTTGAGCTATCTATGGCCTGGTTGCGCTTGTCATTATTTGAACGTTGCATGCTTCTGAAAGTCTTTTGAGGTTTTCTTAAACACAATGATTACAGAGCCAAATAATTGTTGAGTTATACACATGGTGTTTTTGTGCATGGAATGAAGGACTATGTCTGATAGGTATATTGTTTTAATATGGCTACCTGCACACAGTAACAAGAAAAAAAACATTTTTGGTATGTGTTTTACCCATTGCATGCGGGAAACCCCTAAAGGGGTACCTTGGCAAACAGTGCAAGCCCAGATCAGACGCCTCGTTCTATCAGGGCCTGCACTATTTGCTAACAGAATTTTTCCATCAAAATAGAATGCAAACCAAAACTTATATGACAAATGGACTTGTCCAACATAGAGCAATGGAAGAGTCCACTAGCATACAATGGATTAATATCAGGATCATGGAAATATGCAAAATATTTGACAAAGAGATGTGGATACCTTTCACTTTTTTGAGCACAGTAAAATTCCGCTATTACAACCACCTAAAATTAAGACTAAATGTGCTTTTAAAAGCTTATTGAGAAGGTTTCTGTTATTCTTTCTTTGTATTTTCTACAGCCAGTGTCTCCTAATAAGAGACAACCTTAGGGACTGTTCAAAAGTGGTCTTAAGACCACTTTTGAACAGTCCCAAAGGTGGTCTTAATTTAGGACTTTTACTGTATATATGAAGAAAAATCAGAAAGCAAAGGGTTAAGAAAAAATTCAACAACTCTGAGTCTCATAAATCTATATATTTTTCTTTCTGTAATATTCTAGCATCTAGCATTAACTTATAACCACAATCAACTTGGTACAAAACAAAATTGTAACATTAAAACTGCTCTCGGTTGTACCAAATACAAAGTCAGATAAAATATTACAGATCAGCAAAAATAATTTCTGCATTGTTATACATTTGAAAAAAAGAAATGCATGTTTACAACAGTAATATTAACTTAAGGGACAAGGATACACCCACAGCAGGTGGCAACTCCTTGAAAATATTTTTGTGTGTGTGTTTGAGTTTTACGTCCCACCAAAAGTTAAGAGACCTTGGTTTAAAGACTCTTCTGAATGTCTGAAGAAGCCCGGAATCAAACCTACTACTCCTGATTTATGAGGCAAGTGGCTTACCCACTACACCACAGAGGCTTTAAAAAATATATTTTTGACTCGCTTATAAATCAGCTTTTTGCAGCCCTCGACCGAAAGAAAAAAAGATATTTTCTAAAATACATGTACAAACTAGCTGTTTCTTCAAAACCAATAAAAAGTCGGCTTGATTATAGAGCGCTTACCAGAATGGGCCATATCGCCCAAATTTGATTGGCAGTGCAATAGCAGTCTGCTCTTAGTCTTTTAATCCTTAAATGCCAATCATGACAATTGTCATCTGCTTTGCCATCTGCCGGTTACCTTATAAGCATTAGAAGCCTCCATGGTGTAGTGGTTACGCTACACACCTTGGAAACCAGGGCTCACAGGATTGATCCCGGGCTTCTCCAGACTTTCGGATGAGTCTTTAAACCGAGGTCCCACCTCCGTATGACCTTAGCTATTGGTGGGACATAAAACACAACTCATTCACCTTAAAAGTATTTTTTTCTGCAAACAGTGTGGGTCCACACTGTTTGCCTGTATGCAAAAATATTTTTAAATGGTTTGCAAGAAGATTCAGCAGAGGACATAAGCAGACGACATTTTCAGGTGTTTTCTCAGCAGCTTAAGGGTTAAAGAAAAGAATTTGACTTCAAAGGCAGACCCCTTTCATTTAAGAAAACAGGAAGCCCAAAAAGTTGTGAATAAAATGTATCATTACCTTCGTTTGTTCGAACTGAGGTTTTCACTCCCTGTCAACACTATTCAGGTCATTTCGGAGAAGTTTCTTCCAATTTTGTGGGACTTTTTACCTAACACCTAGATGAAATGACTGCTCAAGCCCGTCTGCCAAAAACAAAAAAAAATGTTTATAAGTAGGGATGGTCCAACTTGCACAACTTTGCCTGGGCAGGCTTAGACCCTCTAAGTGGTTTCCCAGTACTTATGTGGTTGATTTCAGCTCTGCTTGAAGCAACATGCAGCAGCTATTTCTCCAAGCCCCAATGGGTGGGGGCCTAACATTCCTTTCAATGTAAATGTAATATCTTTTATTTTGGACATCCTTTTCACCATTTGGTCAAAACCAACTGGTCATTTCCAGCAGAATGATATTATTGGGATTTGTCCATTAGCAGTGATAAAAGGACTTTTTGTTAAATTATTAATGCTGGGTCTTGGTCAATTTTATAAAAAAAATATCTATTAGATAAACAACAATGCTTATTTTAGCAGTGAAAAAGCTTGCAGTCATAACCCATTTAGTACCGGAAACCCCAAAACGGGTACCAGGGCAAACAGTGTAGGCCAAGATCAGACGCCCAGAACGCGGCGTCTGATCAGGGCCTACACTCTTTGTGAAAAGTTCAGTCATTTTCCAAATAAAATTTGATGAAAACACAACCTGACATCCCTAAATTTTGAAATGGACTCCTGCTATATATGAGGAAGATTCCATTTGGTACAAAAAGGGTTAACAGTGTTTTGGTTTTGTTGTCACATTTTTTGCCTCAGAGAAATAATGTTTGGCAAGCCCATTGTCTAAAGTTTATTAGTCTCAGTCTGTTTGGGAAAAATAATAATAATATTCCAAATGGTTTAAGAGTTATGGCCTTTTCCCTGCCTGACCATAGACAGGCACAAAATGAATATAGTGCACACTCCAAAACTTGGCCTTTTGTCGACTGACTTCAGTTTCTAGTCATGTAATTCACACCTGTGACCTTGATCTCTCAACACATTGACTTAAAGAAAATGGGCTGTGGTGGGTAGTGCTGGATTAATCTTCAGGGTCTAAATGTTCAAAACTAATGGTGTGGTCAGTTAACATGCTAATATTTTTGCAGAAATACGAGGACTGTTCAAATATGAATGCAAGTAGAACGTTTTCTCATGCACTTATGCGAAAATCACCTGGAAATAAATATCACAGCGTAGAAAAACATTTTACCTATACATTGATACCAAACCTGTTAAAATCCGTGCACTTTAGCCATGTATATCTTTCGATAAACACTGTCTACTCTTGTATACTAATACAAAACATGGTTGGAAGAAGGTCAGAGTATGCCGTTGAAATATGGTCCTATATTTAGAATCGTTGTATTCTTGGTGTACGGTGCAAAGACAATTTTGATGAAATATGTTCGGTTTATGGGCATAATGAAATGTCTTTTCCAACAGATTCTCGTTGGTGTAAGAAATTCAGCTATGGGCTAGGCTCAACAGAAGATGCACCACATGATCGTCGGCCGAAAAGAGCAACATCTGCCAAGATGGTTGCTAGAGTGAAAGAAATAGTTGCTACCGATACACCACTAGGCAAATAGCTTGTATGGTTGGCATCTCATTAGGAGCAGCTCATACAATTCTGAAACGGGATTTGAAAATGAGAAAGATCTGTGCTAGATGGATTCTCCATCTGTTGACAGATGAGCAGAAAACGACAGGCGTTCAGTGCGCCAAGAAGTTGCTTAAAAAGTTTCCAAATTACAATGCACGGTCTTTCGCTAATGTCATCACAGGTTCACTTTTTTGAGCCAAAACGAAAGATTCAGAACAAGAGGGCCATGATGGCCCTGGATCGCTCACCTGATCCATAGGGTATCAAGTGGGCCCCTGGGAGAGCCATTATTGGCCCCGGGCTATAATATGATTAATCTTGGTAGTGGTCTAAAAGGTGAAGCTTCATACCAAATATCAAAGAATGGAGACTTATGGTTTCAGACAAGATTTTTAAACGTTTTCCTTATATAAGTCTATATAAACCTTGGGGTCCCCGGGGCTGGCCATTTTTGCCCCCAGGGCTATAATTTGAACCATCTTGGTAGAAATCCACAAGACAAAGCTTCATACCAAATATCAAAGACCTTGGCCTTCTGCTTTCAGACAAGAAGATTTTTCAAAGGTTTTCATTGCCTTGACTTCTATTTCCTAGGGCTATAATTTGAACAATTTAGATGAAGCTTCACACCAAATATCAAAGACCTGGGTCTTGCAGTTTCAGAGTAGAAGATTTTTTTTTTTAAATTTCCCTATATAAGTCAATGTAAAAACGAAGGGCCCCGGGGCGGGGGAATTTTTGACCGAAGGGCTATGATTTGAACAATCTTGGTAGAAGTCCACTAGATGAAGCTACACACCAAATTCAAAGAACTGGGCCATCAGGTTTTGGAGAAGAAGATTTTTAAAGATTTTCCCTGTATAAGCCAATGTAAAACCAAAGGGCCTGCAGGTGGGGGTATTTTTCGCCCTAGGCCTATAATTTGTACAATCTTGATAGAGGTCCACTAGATGACGCTTCACACCAAATATCAAAGAACTGGGCCTTGCGGTTTCAGAGAAGAAGATTTTTAAATATTTTCCCTATATAAGTCTATGTAAAACCAAAGGCCCCCGGGGCGGGGGCATTTTTGGCCCCAGGGCTATAATTTGAACAATCTTGGTAAAGGTCCACTAGATAAAGCTTCACACCAAATATCAAAGAGCTGGCCTTTCGGTTTCAAATAGTAAGATGATTTTTAAAGATTTTCCCTATATAAGTCTATGTTTTACCAAAGGCCCCCGGGGCGGGGGCATTTTTGGCCCCAGGGCTATAATTTGAACAATCTTGGTAAAGGTCCACTAGATGAAGCTTCATACCAAATATTAAAGTTGGCCTTGTGGTTTCAGAGAAGAAGATTTTTAAATATTTTCCCTATATAAGCCTATGTAAAACCAAAGGGCCCCAGCATTTTTTGCCCCAGGGCTATAATTTGAACAATCTTGATAGAGGCCCACAGGATGAAGCTTCACACCAAATATCAAAGACTTGAGCCTTGCGGTTTCAGAGAATAAGATATTTAAAGATTTTCCCTATATAAGCCTATGTAAATCCAAAGGGCCCAGGGACGGGGGCATTTTTAGCCATAGGGCTATAATTTGAATAATCTTGATAGAGGTCCACTAGATGAAGCTTCACACCAAATATCAAAGACTTGGGCCTTGTGGTAAAAGAGAAGAAGATTTTTAAGGATTTTCCCTATATAAGCCTATGTAAAACCAAAGGCCCCCGGGGCTGGGGCATTTTTTGCCCCAGGGCTATAATTTGAACAATCTTCGTAGAGGTCCACTAGATGAAGCTTCATACCAAATATCAAAGACCTGGGCCTTGTGGTTTCAGAGAAGAAGATTTTTAAAGATTTTCCCTATATAAGCCTATGTAAAACCAAAGGCCCTCGGGGCATTGGCATTTTTGGCCCCAGGGCTATAATTTGAACAATCTTGATAGAGGCCCACTAGATGAAGCTTCACACTAAATATCAAAGAACTGGGCTTTGCAGTTTCAGAGAAGAAGATTTTTAAAGATTTTCCCTATATAAGCTTATGTAAAACCAAAGGCCCCCGGGGCGGGGGCATTTTTGGTCCCAGGGCTATAATTTGAACAACCTTGGTAGAGGTCCACTAGATGAAGCTTCATACCAAATATCAAAGACCTGGGCCTTGCGGTTTCAGAGAAGAAGATTTTTAAAGGTTTTCAGTAAAAAAATCTATTTTTAGCTCCTGAGACCTAGATGTGCAACAGACCGGAACCATTTGAACAACTTTGAAAGGGGACCACCTAAGGATCATTCCTGTTAAGTTTGGTCAAAATCCGATCAGTGGTTTAGGAGGAGATGTTGTTTGAAGAAAAAGTTTACGGATGCACGCACAGACGCATGCATGCACGGACGCACGACAGACAACGGACAAAAAGTGATCCCAAAAGCTCACCTTGTCACTATGTGACAGGTGAGCTAACAAAATATGGGCAACAAAGTATTGCAAAAGACCATGCATTGCAAAGCGGACCATAAGGGTCAAGAAGGTAATGTATGCCATATTCTTTTCAAATCAGAGCCCTGCTATTCAGGTTGCTGTGCCTGAAGGCAAATCTGTAAATGCGAAGTTTTACAAGAATAAAGTTCTTCGAAAATTGAAGAAATATTTCAAAGAACGAAGACCCGCAACTGGTTTGGCCAATGTCAGACTGCTACATGACAATGCGTCATGGCGTTCATTGTGCAAGTCTATCTGAAGCAGGAAAAGGTTGTTGAACTCCCCCCCCCCCCCCCCCCCCCCCCCCCCCCGTCCCGTGTAAATTTTTTTTGTTCCTGCGGCTGAAAAAATACCTTTCTGGTCGAAAATTTGTACAGGGCAAACACCTCGGTTCTGTAATATTAATATTCCAGTGCCTTCATAGTATACCTCGAAAAGACTACCAAAATGCATTCAATGATTGGATCAGAAGTCTGAAAGTTTGTATATCTGTTAAAGGGGAATACTTTGAGGGGACAAAATAAATTTGTCATCGAAATCTATCACAGAATCATTTTTATGTGCTTAGTATTTGAACAGTCCTCGTATGTCAGTAACTTTTCAAAGTACCATACTTATGCTCTCAACCCCTTACCATACTTGTTCCAAAATTTGAACAACTCAAATTTATTACCCCATGTTGTGTCAAGGATAGAAGCATGAGTGGCAACACAGTGTTGACCCTGATGAGATGCCACGGAATGTGGCATCTCATCTTGCTCAGGCCTGTCTGTCCAAATACATACAATAAGTATGACAAACCCAAAGGAATTCATTATCAAGGTAATAAATTCTAAATTCTGTTTTGAATTATCTCCTTTGAAAAGAGACTGTAGCCATTTCTTACCAGAAACCCCAAAAGATGTAATTGGCAAACAGTGCAGGCCCAGATCAAATGTCACGGAATGTGGTGTCTGATCAGGGCCAACACTATTTCCAAAAAGTTCAGCCATTTTCCAAATAAATGTTGAATAAACATCATTTGGACAAGTCCCTGAAATGAAGATGCCACTATACCCCACTTTTTATAGAGAAAAGTTGGGTTTACCGGGGTATACATTATTTTTCCTATTTCTGCTCCAAGACAAAGGTTGTGGGTACTCGTTAGAGCCACCTCACTGAGGCAGTTCTAACGAGCACCCACAACCTATGTTTGCAGTATAAATGTGAAAAATATCACAGATTTTCATCAGAAAATCAGCCATTTTGGAGATGTGAAAAAATGCACATCGTCACATGGGTGGTTATTGTTATGAACAGAACCTGTCACCCCTAAATTTTGAAATGGACTTGTTCTCTATATAAAGTGGAAGATTCTATTCAGTACAAAATGGGAAAATACATACTAAATACAAACTTAAGTTCAAATATTTTGGCACATTTTTAACACCTCTTTACAACAGTATTGTTAATACCCAAACCAAACTGTATTAGCTTTACTTTACCTTAAAACCAAACTGCATTAGCCTTAACTGTATTAGCATTAACACCAAACTGTATTAGCCATATTAATTTTGTCCTTAAAGGAAAACTAAGTTGAAGAGCCAATTTTTTCATTTACAGATTTTGTGTGGATACAAAAAAAAAGTTTGGAATATTATGAACAGTGTTATAAAGAGGTTTGTAAGTACCTTGAAGAATATTCTTCAGATGATGTGACAAATAAACCCCTAAAAAAGATGCCCATTCTTTTTCATTTCAGAAAACAACATTTCCACTATGCAACAGATATATGTATTATACATACCATATTTACCTTAACCCATTGTATACAAGTGGACTCTTCCATTGCTATATGTTGGACAAGTCCATTTGTCATATAAGGGGTGTCAGGCCTATTTCTTCGTTTTTATTCTATTTTGGACAGAAATTTCTGTTAGCAAATAGTGCAGGCCCTGATAAGACGCCACATTCTGCAGCGTCTGATCTGGGTCTGCACTGTTTGCCAAGGTACCAGTATGCTTCCTGCATACTGTGGGTTAAGTATTTGGACAGAAAGGGCAGAACAAACAGTGTAGGCCAAGATGAGATGTCACAGAACAGAGCGTATCATCAGGGTCTGCACTTTTGCCACTCATCCAGCTATTTTCAAGACACAATGTCGGGTAGTAAAGTGTACTTGTTCAACTTTTAGAACATATATGGTAGGGAGCTGAGATGTCTGAATACAGTAAAATTCCTACATTAAGACCACCTTTAGGACTGTTCAAAAGTGGTCTTTAAGACCACTTTTAAACAGTCCCAAAGGTGGTCTCTCATCAGCAAACACTGTATGCAGGAAACACAAAGAAAGGATATCTGCAACCTACTAAAATAGCTTTTTAACTCTTATCCTGCTGTTCACGACAAACCTTTTCTTTGCAAACAGTGTAGATCCAGATCAGATGGCTTCTGGAGAAGCCATCTGATCAGGATCTACACTGTTTGACATTCAGTTTATGAGTTTGTAGGAATAAATTACACCAAGTAATCTGATTGGTTCAAAGTCAGAAACGGGTGTGGCTAAACTGAATATTCAGCAAGAGAAGGGTTAAAGCAGAATTAGTCTTAATTTTAGGTGGGCTTAATAGAGGAATTTCATTGCATGGTAAACATGGTAGCTCCACATAAGGAGTAACAATGATAATGTTTGGGATATTTTTCTTATTCCACCATAAAAACGTATGTTGTGGGTATTTGTTAGAACTGCCTCATGCCAGTGTTCGAGCCATTGACGTTTCCAATAAAATTCCTACACTCAGACCATATTTGGGACTGTTCAAAAGTGGTCTAAAAAATTGCCAATGACTCAAAACTGGTGGCTCCAGACAACTTTTGAACTGTCCCAAAGGTGGTCTCTAACTAAAGAAAACTGGGTGTAGAAAACACAAAGAAAAAATAACGGAAATTTTCTAAATATTTTCTTTTTCTTTCTATTTTTTTTTTTTTTTGTAAAAGCAGAATTACTCTTAATTTTAGCTGTCATAATAGTGGAATTTCACTGGACATACTAAATGTCAAAACATTGTATACTTGTATTTTATCAACCACCAATCACCGTTTAATGACTAGATATACAGCAACACAAAAATACATAGAACAGCTTTGTACAACGAAAAAAAATATACTTGTAAAACTGCTTTGAATCTAAAATGCTTCATTGAACTTGATATGATCAACTGCATAACAATTCACTAATTTTTTTAAGTTCATTAGTGATATAAAATCATATTGTAAGAGAGTGACATTAGAATATATATATATATTTTTTTTTTACTATAGCCACACGGACTGAAAATTACATTTAAATGTTGTACTCTGTACAAAACACACCACAACCTCTTTATAACACAATTAATGAGGTCCAAAGCAGAAACCATGCAAGTTAAACAACTGTGTTATATCCAAATACAAAAATGAATAGATTATATAGAAAAATGACCATGGTCATTTTTCGATATAATCTATACATTTTTGGGATTCATCTAGAAATCATGTTATAACCGTTGATGAACAGTGTTACAATGAGGTTAAGGTGTGTTTGAAAATCATGCTTTCTTCACCAAATCATCTTATGAAACCAGGGCCCTGTTCTTCAAAGGATTGTTAGCTTGACAAATTTGTTTCTGGTGAAAAAGTTACAATATCTAACTCTATCTATCTATCTATCTTCTGATACTGCGTCGGTCACATTTGACCATTACCGCAGGTGTATATTACATACACTCCAGTTTTGCAGGATGAAAGCCTACACAGTAATCATGTAATTACGGTAGGGATCTTTAACCTGCACAGGGGATGGTTCTCCCTGCACAGGGGGCCTCCAGTTAACGTCCCGATCCGAAGGACGGTGCACTTAATGACATTCATCCCTGCAAATGATGCCAGTGGAGCGTGTTCGGACACCGAAATTTTATCGCCGCTGCCGGGGATCGAACCCGGGACCTCTAGCATCAGAGGCAAGTGCACTAACCACTGAGCTATCACGCTCCACTAACTCTGGTATTTTTGCTGAAAAAATATGCGTAGCTTTAGCATTTGCAACAGTTCTCCCACTTTTTAGCAAAAAAATTAGTTTTATTTGTAGTAACAGATGATCAGCTCGGCAAAAATATTAGTGTATTTGCCATATTAATTGATCAAAGTTTTAGAGACATGTTCACTAATGACAGTTAGCTTTGATCAACTGGATCCTGAAGCCTAAAATGCATGTGCCCAGTTGTTCAAAGCATCGTTAGCTTAATCAGCTCGTCAGTAGACAAAATATTACCTGTTCTAGCAGGTACAATACCTAATATATAGCAATTTTTTATGAAAAAATGAGAGTAGCCTTTTCATTTGCAAAAGCTACTCACATTTTTTTCAGCAAAAATAATTGTATATTAGCCATATTAAATGATCGAAAGTTTTAACAATTTGTTAACAGATGACATCAATATTTTTGAACAACTGGCCCTTGGTTCATTAAAGCCTTATTTCGTAACAATTAGTTCAGAATCATTTGAAAAAGAACTGTTTTTCTATATACATTTATATGTAAACAAAATAACACTTACTGTAATGATCCCAAGTACAGATAGGCCTGAGCAATTAGTGCAGACTCAGATCAGACAGCTCATTCAGGAGCAGTCTAATCAGGGTCTCCAGTCTACACCTTTTGGAGTCCTTGCTGATCGCTAAACAAATTTGTTAAAATTTCAGGAGAATTAAAGCAAGTCCTCAAGGCGGCTATATTTTTAGGATTTTTACGGTAGATTCGATGTCATACCCATAAACCTCTTTAACCCTTCTCTTGCTGAATATTCATTTTAGCCACACCCATATCTGACTTTGAACCAATCAGATTACTTGATGTAATTTATTCCTACAAATTCATAAACTGAATGTCAAACAGTGTAGATCCTGATCAGATGGCTTCTTCAGAAGCCATCTGATCTGGATCTACACTGTTTCCAAAGATATGGGTTGTCGTGAAAAGCATGATAAGGGTTAAAACAATGTTCATTACCAAAAAAATGCTAAAAATTAGGACATCTTGAGGAGTTGCTGTAATGCTCCTAAAGTTTCAATAAATGTGTTTCACAATCAAGCAAGGAGTCAAAAAAGTGCAAATGGAATGGCAAACTGTGAAGACCCTGATCGGACTGCTCCTGATATGGGTCTGCACTGTTTGCTAAGGCTTGTCTGTCTCAATACTTATGATCAATACGGCATAACAGGGTATTGGATATGACACTGTTTAAGAAGGATCCCTATAAAATGAATAGATTATAGAGAAAAAAATGGTCATTTTTCTATGCATTTTTGTTTGGATAAAACATGGCTGTCTGACTTTAAATTTGGACCCCAACAAAAGCATGTTAATGAGATTTTGGTGCACTTAAAGAATAAGATTTTACTTTCTTCAGAAACTGTTAAGTCAACTTGTCTCCTTTGGATAACCTAGACATTAGAAATTTCTAGTGAAGTGATTTTTAGCTAGTCAAGAGTCCCAAAAGGCTATATCAGCCTAGATAGCGCAGTGGTTAACGTGTTCGACTTATGATCGAGAGGTTGTGCGTTCTAATCAGGCCACCGGTACCGAGGTGTGTCCTTGGGCAAGACACATAATGAAACTGACCCACTCCACCCAGGTAACAATGGGTAGCAGTGGTGTAAAAGCCACTGTCTCTCTCTCGCGCGCGCGTGGGAACACCCAGAATGAGTGTTCCAGAGCGATTCAATAAGCTTGAAGCTTTCTTAGCAATCAAACTAAAATAAATTAGTACAAACTAAAATGCTATAAACTCCAGTGAGACTCTTTGACATCATACATAAGACAAGGGAGCCCAGAGGGCCCTGGTTCGCTCACCTGAGTGTCACTGTCTCTAGTACATTCTATTTTTGGCTCTGGTGGCCATCTTGTTCATCTGAGCAGAACAAATTTTAGCTATTTTTAAAGGGAGTCACCTAGGCAACACTTCTGCGAAGTTTGAATCAAATTAGCCCAAGGGTTTAGGAGGAGTTCACGTTTGAAGCAAATTTACAATGTTTTTCTATTTTATTTTTTAGCTCTAGAGGCCATTTTGCTCACCAGAGCAGGATCATTTAAGCTATTTTGGTAGAGGGTCATCTATATTCCTACGAAGTTTGTATGAAATTGGCCCAAGGGTACAGTAGGAGTTGTCATTTGAAGATTTCTATTTTTAGCTCTGGTGGCCATCTTGTTTGTCAGAGCAAAACGATTTTGGCTATTTTGGTAGTGAGTCACCAAGGCAACATTCCTGTGAAGTTTGAGTCCAATTGGCCCAAGGGATTAGGAGGAGTTTGCGTTTGAAGCAAATTTACAATGTTTTTCTATTTTTAGCTCTGGCAGCCATATTGTTCATCCGAGCAAAATTATTATAGCTATTTCGGTAGAAGGTCATCTAAGCATTTTTCCTATGCAGTTTGAATGAAACTGGCCCAAGAGTGCAGGAAGAGTTGTTGTTATAAGATTTTTTCTATTTTTAGCTCTGGTGGCCATCTTGTTTGTCAGAGCAGAACGATATTACCTATTTTGGTGAGAGTCACCTAGGCAACATTCCTGTGAAGTTTGAATGATATTGGCCCAAGGATTAAGGAGGAGTTCGCATTTGAAGCAAATTTAAGATGTTTTTCTATCTTTAGCTCTGGCGGCCATTTTGTTCATCCGAGCAGGATCGTTTTAGCTATTTTGGAAGAGGGTTACCTAAGCAACATTCCTATGAAGTTTGAATGAAATTGGGCCATTGGTACAGGAGGAGTTGTTGTTTGAAGATTTTTTCTATTTTTAGCTCTGGCAGCCATCTTGTTCATTAGAGCAGAACAATTTTACCTACTTTGGTAGGGAGTCACCTAGCCAACATTCCTGTGAAGTTTGAATGAAATTGGGCCAAGGATACAGGAGTTGTCGTTTGAAGATTTTTTCTACTTTTAGCTCTGGCTGCCACCTTGTTCATCAGAGCAGAACAATTTTAGCTATTTTGGTAGGGAGTCACCTAGCCAACATTTCTGTGAAGTTTGAATAATATTGGGCCCAGGATGCAGGAGGAGTTGTCGTTTGAAGATTTTTTCTATTTTTAGCTCTGGCGGCCACCTTGTTCATCAGAGCAGAATGATTTTATATATGTTGGTAGAGAGACACCTAGCCAACATTCCTGTGAAGTTTGAATCAAATTGGCCCAAGGGTTTAGGAGGATTTCGCATTTAAAGCAAATTTACGTTTTTCTATTTTTAGCTCTGTCGGCCATTTTGTTCATCGGAGGTGACCTGTTTTAGCTATTTTGGTAGAGGGTCATCTAAGCAACATTCCTATGAAGTTTGAATGAAATTGGCGAACGAGTACAGGAGGAGTTGTCATTGGAAGATGTTTTCTATTTTTAGCTCTAGTGGCCATCTTCTTTGTCAGAGCGCAACTATTTTAGCTGTTTTGGTCAGGAGTCAAGTAGGCAACATTCCTGTGAAGTTTGAATCAAATTGGCCTAAGGGTTTAGGAAGAGTTCGCGTTTGAGGCAAATTTACAATGTTGTTCTATTTTTAGCTCTGACAGCCATTTTGCTCATCGGAGAAGAACCGTTTTAGCTATTTTGGTTGTGAGTCACCTAAGCAACATTGCTCTAAAGTTGGCCCAAATGTACAGGTGGAGTTGGCGTTAGAAGATTTTCTATTATTAGCTCTGGCAGCCATCTTGTTCATCAGAGCGGACAATTTTAGTTATTTTGGTAGGGAGCCACCTAGGCAACATTCCTATGAAGTTTGAATCAAATTGGCCAAAGGGTTAAGGAGGAGTTCGCATTTAAAGCATATTGTTGACGACGCACATTCACTGATCACAATACCTCACCATGAGTGCTAATACCAGAGAAGAAAGGGACACAAGTATTGTGTGATTACTAGCACAGTCAAGTCCGGTAACATTCTGCTGTAATTTATTTTGCACACCCACCCTTTTTACTATATCTCTCATTATCAGTTCCACTATGCTCAATATCTGGGCATTTTCTTTTAATTAGCTAAGCAAGGATAAACTGGCATATGCAGTTGCAGCTAATTTTCAATTTTAAGGCTAAACAAAAAAATCTGAAGACTTCCGAATGAAAGCCAGAGTTTATCAATAGCGAAAGCGTTTATTATTTTGTATCAACACCTACCTCTGACGACATTGCAGTGGCCCTAATCACTAATTTATCTCAGTCAACCTTCCTTTTTTTTTATTAACTCAAAACACTTTGCATGTGCAATGTTGGGCGACAAAATTGGCAGTGCATTTTCAAGGGTATCCCTATCAAAATTGTGCTTGCCCTATATGATAACATAATCAGAGCCTCAGAGGCCTTTCATCGTTAGAGGTACTGTAAAAAGAAGTGTTGCAACAAATTTTAATTGTGGCTTTTGAATGATGCATTGGAGAAACTAAGACATAGCCATGAAAACTTAATGTGCACAATGGTACCATATTGCATTGTTCATGTAATTACCGGAAGGATCCTAAGTATTGGGGCAAGACAGGCCTAAGCACAGTGCAGACCCAGATCAGACTGCTCCTGAAGGAGCAGTCTGATCAGGGTCTTCAATGTTTGCCATACTGTCTGCACCTTTAGGACTCCTTTTTGGAACGTTTAACAAAGTTGTTAAAATTTTTTGGAGAATTACAGCAAATTCTCAGAGTCCGAAATTTTTGGATTTTTACGGCTTTCTTCAACTGACTTCTGAAGTCATATAACAGAACCAAGCCTCACTTTTGGTTGGTTGGTTGATTTGAGGTTTAACGTCCCCGTCAACACTGTAAAGGTCATTTTGGAGATGTTCCTTCCAATTTTGTTGGACTTTTACCCGACACTGAGATGAAATGACATCTCAAGCCCTGTCACCCAATGAAATCAATAGGGTTTATTAGCATGGACAGTCCGCCTCGCACCGCGGTTCCTGGACAGGCTTAGATCCTCTAAGCGGTTTACCAGTACTGGTGTGCGGGTCGGATTCAGCCCTGCGTGGACGCATCATGCAGCCCATATATTTCTTCAAGCCCCTATGGGCGGGGGCCGAAGCCTCACTTTTATACCCAAGTCAATTGAACATGAAATTTGTCCTGCAGAACTAATAACCTTGCTGATTTGGGGAGAGAATTTGCATTTTAATCCTTTCAAGCCTATAGACAAGTACAGATCCAAAGCAAACAGTGTAGATTCACATGAGATGGTTCATATTGAGCAATCTCACCAGGATCTACATTGCTCTCCATCCTGTATATGACCCTATTGAAAAAAAAATGGATGCATCAAAATCCAAAAATTTAGCCCACTTTAGAAATTTAGCCCACTTTAGCTGAAAAGGATAAAAATTACAAGCATTACAAATTCCATGCTCAACTGACATTCAACTCATTTTTCAACTCATTCAAGCCATATAACATGGGTCCCAATTCATAGAAGTCTACTAAACTCTTCTCCTGCTAAACCAGATTATGCACGAACCTTTGAAAACAGTGTAGATACAGATCATATGGCTTCAAAGAATCCATCTGATCAGTATCTACACTGTTTGAATGACTGATCCAGTTTTAAGGTAACCAGGCACTAGAAGCGCATGTCTGACATTCAGTTCGTGAATTTGTAGGAATTAATTACACGGTACATCAAGTAATCTCACTGGTTGAAAGTCACAGATGGGTGTGGCTAAATAAATTTATTCAGCAGGACAAGGGTTAAGTAGCACTGAGGTGAAAATGTTTAACAAGTGTGCTCCAATGTGGATCCTATTTTACACTATACAACAGCTTTGTTCGTTTCCTTCAACATCTTGTTATAAGGCTCCACTACAACAATGTCAGGTGTGTCTAGTGACCCAGGATCTGAACTCGTGGAAGATTTGTTACTCACATCTTTCATCAACTGGTCATCCTGGAAGAGATGGAACCATAAAACATCAATTTATGCAAATCAATATGAGCCAATTCAAGAAAAAAATACGCTAAGTTTTTGGATGTGTGCACTCAGATAAGAATCAAGTCAGCATGCATACCAATTTAGTTAGAATACGGTATTCACCATAATGGATTCGAACACGCAGGCCTGAGCAAACAGTGTAGACCCTGATGAGATGCCGCAGAATGCGGCATCTCATCTGGGTCTACACTGTTTGCCATTCATCTAGCTATCTTTAGACACAAAATCGTGCAGTGTATTAAACTTGTTCATATTTTAGAATAAGTATGGAAAAGAGGTGAGGTTTCTGAATCTCAGGGTAAAATATGTTACAGACTTCCCGTTTTGCATGGTGAATATTAACCCTTGTCCTGCTAAAGAAATTCGTTTTACTACACCCATTTCTGACTTTCGACCAATCAAATTAGTTGACTTTCAACCAATCAAATTAGTTGATATAGTTTACTCCTAGAAATTCACAAACTGAATGAAAACAGTGAGGATCCAGATCAGATGAAGCCATCTGATCTGGATCTACACTGTTTGGAATGTTGAGGCATATTTAGCAGAGCCCATATTCAGCAGAGCCAGGGTGAATAACATACAGTACAGGACACCCAGTTATAAATTAATCTACAGTGTTTCTTTAGGCCAAATTTCATGTTTCTACATACACAATACATGTATTAGCATATGAATATTTATCATATGACATATTTGTCATTTAGTAGCATAACATCATTTCATATATTCCATATGTATATGTAATGTGCATAATAAAACATAGCAACATCACAAAATGTTTTCATGCATCTGATCAGGGCCTTCACCATTTGCAAAATTTTTCAGAAAATTTCTATATCTATAAATAACTCAAGCTGAAAGCCCTAAATTTCGAAATTGAAAACTTGTTAAATATTTTGAGGAAGTTTCTATTCAGCTGAAAATGGGTTACTTTCTCCATTAGTGATCTATTTACTTGGACTAAGATATAGGATATACGCACAATAATTTTCTGCCATTGCCTTTTTTACAAGATAACTTTCAATTTGCTTTTCTGTGAATTGGGCATCTCCAGGTCTACTCTGGAGCAGAAGACAGCAACAATTTTATTGTTCTGAGAAACGGTTTCTTTCCATTCCCTCTCTAAGATCAGACCCCTATTTATTAGGGAGATAAAAATATTTCAGAAACAGTTGCCATACTGAATGTGTATCAAATTTAGTTTTACCAAATAAATTTAAAAAATTCGGAAACCTTGAAGACTTGCTGTAATTCTCCTAAAATTTTAACAAATTTGTTTCATAGTCCAGCAAGGAGTCCAAAATGTACAAATGGAATGGCAAACAGTGTAGACCCAGATCAGACTGCTCCTTCAGGAGCAGTCTGATCTGGGTCTTCACTGTTTGCTTAGGCCTATCTGTCTCAATACTTAGGATCATTATGGTAATACTCTAAAAATCACAAAATATATCACAACATTTTTATAATACTGTTCATTAGAACATGGTTTGGGATATAAGGCCATTTAAAGATGGGTACTAAAAATGTACAGATGGTCTTTTTTCTATACACACAGGTAGTCTTTATATTTTTGTGTGGTAGTTTAACTAACACATTTTCTGCTTTGGATCCCAGCAATAGTAATATAAAGAGGTTGTGGTGTACATGGAAAGCTTTGCATATTGTAAACCCAAATGAGACATCTCCTTCCAGATCTTGACCATTGTCAACACTGTATATTTACATTCCCAGTGTAAAGTCTAATGTGAGCCTATAGAAAACAATATAGTTCATACTTCCATGGACGCATCGAGTTACATGATTTTCAGTGGCATCAAGTGAGGTCAGTCTGAACCATGGTTCTCCACAGGCGTTGGTGACGTCAACGCTGTTCCGCTCTTTGTAGAAAAACAGCATGTAAATGTTTTTCAGCTTTAAAAGTTTGCCCTGTAAGCATTTTTCGCCTAGTGATGAGGGGCAGATCGCTAGCAAAGTTTACATTAACCCCTTTGGGGTTCATTTACTTTGCATGCGACCCATTGCGTTCATACTTTCATGAACAGCAGAAAAATAAAATTCATTTCTTAAATATTTTGTGCATTCCTTATGACATAATTAAATGGTTTTGTCAAAGCCTACTTATTACTGGATAATGTTCGATGACAACTAAAACATGGTGTTGTCTAATGTAGATTCTATATTATGCAAAGAAGTATTTCACAAAGTCTAAGTGCACTGGTGATCATATTCAGAAATATCAGCAAAAGCAAAGTTCTCAACAATGATAGTAAATTCACAGTACCCTTAAAGTTGAGAGTCTCATCATGAGACAACTCAACTTGCTACAGGGATTACAAAAATGAGCAATCTGTTTTAGAGCTGAACTATTTGTACAAACATGTTTATCAAAATAGTTAAGATAATTACTGTTAGGGGAATGAATACACCTTCAGGGGAGGCAACTCCAAAAAAATCTTCTTGTCTCCCTTGCCAATAGGGGTCTACTCTTTAAGGGAAAGAATTTGCTCCTGAGGAGCATTCTTTCCTTTCAAGAGTAGACCAAAGAGCAAATTCTTTCCTTTAAATAGTTGGTCCTTTTATAGGAGGGGTTCAGTTTACCCGAAAGCCCACAGGAAGTTACAAAAGTTGTCTTCCCTGTAAAAGTGCAGAAAATATGTCTGGGGGACCCATTCCCTTCCCTTCATCAAACATCCCTTTCTAAAATAATGAACAAGTTAAAAACAGTATTAGAAGATGAAAGGGTAACACAGACTAATGTCTGTGTGAAGTGCACCTCAACCTATTTATAACACTGTTCATTATAACATGATTTGAAGATGGATGCCAAAAATTTTACTACAGTCCAACATCAATGGCCTGAACCCCTTTTGGACCATGAAAATTTGTTCGAGACGTAAGTATGGAGGGTTGCAGATAGTGCCATGCCAAGATATGTGCCAGAAGGCATAATGGACATGCCATTTGGAATACCTTTTCTGTTCTATAATATAAATGTATGTTGTGTGTGTGTACTCATTAGAATCACCTCATCGAGATGATTCTAATGAGTACACACAGCACACATTTCAAAGATAAAAGAAGAAAGGACCCTAATTTATCCCTCACTTTTTCATATCTTGAGGGATTCTGCAGGGACTCAAAAATGGGCTAGACTCAAATCATGGTAAACGAGCCATCGATGTTCAAGCCAGTTGAGTTCTACTGTATTATAAATTATACAGAAAATTACCATACATGGTCATTTTTCTTCATAATCTATATGGGTTTTGTTTAAATATGACAGATTGTTTAAAGATGAGTCCAAAAATACATGTACATATAGATTATACAGAAAAATGACCATATCTGGCCATTTTTCTATATAACTGGATTATTTCTCTATATAATCTGGATTATATAGAAAAATGACTATACCAGGCCATTTTTTCTGTACAATTTATACATTTTTGTCTGGATGAAACACTGTTGTTTAACTAATACAGAACGTGTTTTGGACACCAACAACAGTCTTATAAAGAGGTTGTGATGTATTTAACAGTATCAAACTAAACGTGTTCATGCTAATGAAAGGAGTTAACCATGAAATTCATACTGGGAATTAAACTTCAATAGTAACTAATGCAAACAAAGGTTAGTTCAAATCCCATGGTGAAAGAAACAACCCACAAAACAAACACTGCTTTCCCAAAACAAAACTCTTGACATTGACATTTCACCTACATGTAATCTTCAGAACACAAGTAGCCCCTCTCAAAAATATGTGGTTACATGATGATATGCGGATATATTGATGCACTGATATAAATGTACTTACTATACAAAGTAGCATAAGAAAGATTGTGGTTATCTTATTAGTAATTATATTTTTTGTATTTTTATTATTATGTAACATACATATACTGTATTTTCTGTATGTATTCGGACAGACAGGCATGAGCAAACAGTGTAGACCCAGATGAGATGCCACAGAATGTGGCATCTCATCTGGGTCTACACTGTTTGCCACTCATTCCCCTATTCTTGGACACAACAACTGGCATACCGTATTTACAGACAGACTTGAGCAAATGGTACAGACCCAGATCAGACTGCTACTGAAGAAGCAGTCTGATCAGGGTCTACACTGTTGCCATTTCATCGGCACTTTTTGGACTCCTTGCTAGATCATGAAACAAATCGCTAAAATTTAAGGAGAATTACAACAAGTCCACAAGGTGTCCAAATTTTTATGATTTTTGCAGTAATTACACTTGTTCAAATTTTAGAACAAGTATGATAAGGAGTTGAGGTGCCCGAATACTACGGTAAATACAGTACTGAATATATACTGAATATACTGGAACTCCTTATCACAACTCTCAAACCACCAAGTAAATCACCAGCAGATGACTTTTTTGAAAATTTCCCCCTTACTAAGTTTTCAGAAAAAAAATAAAGCTAGGATTTTGCTTGATATTTCAAGGATTAAATGTCTGTTTGCTTAAGTGGTTTGTATTCAGAAACTGGTCATATCTTACTTATTCTATATTATGCCCTAAGATGTCAATCACAACAATCGCTGTTGCTTTGTTGTCTGCTGGTTTCTTTTAGTCATTGTTGCAAACAGTGTGCATTCTTTCACCTGGAACTGACCAGGACCTTCTTAAATCAGCAGAAGGGAGAAAATGTCTGTAGACGATCTCCTAAAAAAATCATCTGGGACCATCAGGGATCAAACCTGTGATTTTCTCATCAACACTCAGGCTCAGATCATACCGAGTCACCGCAGCCAGCCTATGATGGTTTTTATGATGTTTCCATCTTTGTTTCAAACTACCGTAAAAATCCTAAGAATTTGGTCCACTTAACCCTTTTTATGCCAAATGGAATCTTCCTCCTTATATATAGCAGGAGTCCATTTCAAAATTTAGGGGTTTCAGGTTGTGTTTTCTTCAAATTTTATTTCGAAACTGGCTGAACGTTTTGCAAACAGTGTAGGCCCTGATCAGATGCCGGGTTCTCTGCGGCATCTGATCTGGGCCTACACTGTTTGCCAACTACCCCATTTGGGGTTTCTGGTACAAAATGGGTTAAGGACTTGCTGTAATTGTCCTACAATTTTAAACCTTATCTTGCTGAATATTCATTTAAGCCACACCCATTTCTTTCTATCAACCAATCAAATTACTTGATGTAATTTATTGCTACTGATTCATTAACTGAATGTCAAACAGTGTAGATCCTGATCAGATGGCTTCTTCAGAAGCCATCTGATCTGGATCTACACTGTTTCCAAAGATATAGGTTGTCGTGAACAGCATGATAAGGGTTAACAAACTTGTTTCACAATCCTGCAAGGAGCGAAAAGGTGCTGACGGAATGGAAAATAGTGTAGACCTGATCAGATTGCTCCTTCAGGATCAGTCTGATCTGGGTCTGGACTGTTTGCTTAGGCATACCTATCCAAACACTTACGATCATTACGGTATAACAGTAATCACTGTAGATTTTGATCAGACTTTTCTTGAAGAGCAGTCTGGTGTGGTTCTACACTCAGAGCAGTCTGGTGTGGTTCTACACTATTTTCCTGTGCTATTTTTGCCAGAAAATTTGGTGTCCTAACACTTTTCTGTATTTGAAAAGTTCTTACTTGTTCTTATCTGTTTCTGGTCATGCAATAACCCACTGAACGAAGTCTAAATAGGAAAGATAAATCCCAAAATGCACTACAAATGCAACTAGCAGATTCCAAATAGGCTACTCTTGATTGGTTTGAACATACTTAGATCACAGTAAGAAGGTCTGATTATAACAAGCCACTTCACCAGACAACACGTCAGAGCTCCGGATAAGACAGAGAACCAGAGATGATATTGGGAACACACATGGTTTTTCATGCAATAACCTTTGCTGGGTTCGGATGAAGCTGTTTGAATATGAAGCCGCTAGGCCGAGATTTCAAATATCTTCTGAGAGACCCAACAAATGTTATTGCAATGAAATAGCCATAGATCATTGTTCTTGCATAATTTACGATTCCACTGATAAATTTTGATGAAAACACCCCAAAACTCCATATAAACTCTCTTCAAATGTGACCGTAAAACCAACATAATGGCTATTTCAGAATCCTGTTAACAATGACGCCAGTTCTGCAATGACGTTCTGACATCATAAAATTTTAAAATGCTATGCTCAGAGCAACAGGATTACATCGAGCACAAAGCAAGGCCCATCTTGTGATATTAACCCTTCTCTTGCTGAATATTCAGTTTAGCCACACCCATTTCTGACTTTGAACCAATCAGATTACTTGATGTAATTTATTCCTACAAATTCATAAGTTGAATGTCAAACAGTGTAGATCCTGATCAGATGGCTTCTTCAGAAGCCATCTGATCTGGATCTACACTGTTTCCAAAGATAGGGGTTGTCGTGAACAGCAGGATAAGGGTTAAAATTCAAAACCCATGTTCAAACAGCACATGAATTTCATGATTTGAACATGGGTTTTGTTGTTTGTCCCATTCAAGAAAAGCTTCAGCAAGCCATTACTAATGTGCAAGAATTAAGGAATAATCTTACTTAACCCAATTAAGTACCGGAAACCCCTAAAGGGGTACCTTGGCAAACAGTGCAGGCCCATATCAGACGCCGCAAAACGCGGCGTCTGATCAGGGGCTCCACTGTTTGCTAAAAGTTCAGTCATTTTCCAAATAAATTTTGATGAAAACACAACCTGACACCTCTAAATTTTGGAATGAACTCCTGCTATATATGAGGAGGAAGATTCCATTTGGTACTAAAAGGGTTAATCCTCTCCAGAAACCAATCTTGAATATCTGTTGCCTCTATGGGGCAATTCTAACACGTATCCATAACACACGCTTTTATGAAAAAATAAGAAAAAATATTTTTTAATTATCCTTGTAACTCCCTCTTATCTTGAGCTAAGCATGATTTTCATTTAGGAACTGGCTGCTGACAACCGGTTGTCACCAGCCTGTGAGGCTGCTGACAACCGGCTGATATAAAACTTGTTTACAATGATTAGTTTCTATTTGACATGATGTGAAAATTGAATTTTTAAGCTATATTTGCTATCTTTTCACAAATTGGGGCTGATACCAGCTGCCTCAGTGCCTGAAGAACAGATTCAAACCATGAGATGTGGAAAAAATACTTGAAGCTCAGATTTAATTAAGGACATGGTTTTCAGTCTGCAACTGTGGTTTTGTTTGTTTGACAATTATTTCTGAATGGCCTCTTGTGTCAAATAAGGTTTTGGATGGAAAAGCACATGTATAATTTGCCAGTAACCGTAAAAACCATCATCAATCAGACTAACAGTACATGTAGCTATCAGTTTGCTTCCAAGTTATATCTAACAAATGAAAGCACTGGTGGACAGTGGCCTCATATCCTCCAGTTCCAAAGGAATGAAAAATTAGCCCAAAATTTTGTCAAAAAGGGTCCACAGTAACTGTTAGATGACTTAAGGAGGCTGACCTTAATTTCGGTTGCGCAACGTTCTGCGCATTGCCATCAATCGGCACTGTAACAACATTCACTTTTTAAGCTGCTGACAACCGGTTGTCAGTAGCCGTCGCCTTTCATTTAATTATCATATCTGTGACTAGTGAAGGCTAAGATCAGCCTCGCATCCCAATAATCAGATCAAACTTTTCTGCCAGCATGATGCTTCTTTGGTTCATACCGTAATGATCCTAACTTTGGGACCCATAGGGCTTATAGCAAACAGTGCACACCCAGATCTACACTGCTTGCCATTCCGCCTGCATTTTTTGGACTCCTTGCTGGATTGTGATACAAATTTGTTGAAATTTTAGGAGAATTTATATTGAGTGCAAGTCCTTGTGATGTTCGATTTTTTTTTTAGGATTTTTACGATATATGATGAGGAATGAGGATAATACTAGGATATTTTTTTCTCATTTCTCAAAAAAAAAAAAAAAAAAAAAAAATGTCAGTTGTGTATGTTTTTAACAATAAGGAAAATTCCCCTTTAATTGTCCTCACCACTCATCCTTATCAGGAGCTATGATGGACCTGAAGCTTTCCACAGAAATTCAGATATATCAGGACGATCTATTTCTTCACTAGTATAAGAACCCAAAAGAAGGCTATCTGGTGATGTGGCTCTAATTCATTCCAAAGATATTACTCTGTTAGTCTGGTGTAAAGTACACAGGTAATGATAAACTGAGTATACTGAAAAGGCTGCCAATTTGTGCCAGTTTCCTGCCATCTCAAATTAATCTTCAAACAAAAAACCTTGCCAAAGTGCAAAATAAACTGTGAATCTCAATATAAAGCCACTTCTGATTGCCATAAATTAAGCCTTGAACAAACAGACAGGTATCTTAACCTCTGGTAGCTTTTCGAAGCAGAACAACAAAAACTATCCTAGACTACAGGTGTTCTGGGTTCTTAACCCATATGACAAAAGAATCTTCCACATATCAGTCCATTTCCAATTATAGGAGTGTTTGTTTGTTTGTATTGGAGTTAAACGGCCCTGTCAACACCATTTAGGACAGTTTTGAGCCGGTGAGTCTACCTATCCACACTTTTCCTGGGCAGGCTGATACTTCAGCGGTTAACCAGTCCAGTGCAAATTCTTTTGCCAGAAACTGACAACTGCCCCTCTTGAATCAGCGGAAGAGAGAGAATGACTGTAGAAAAGATTTCATGATCAATCTCCACGAATGAATGTTGCTAACCCTGGCAGGTATCGAACCCACGTCCTCCTGATCACCAGTCAGACGCACATCCGACTGAGCTAGCTACCGAGGCCGGCAATTATATGGGTGTCAGGTTGGTTTTGTTTGTATTAAATTTTACAAAAATTGTATGTACTTTAAGCAAACAGTGTAGACCCAGATCAGGCACAGCATTCTACAGGGCTGATCTGGGTCTACACTGTTTGCAACTGTCCCAAAAATGGGATGCTTGGCATTTAAGGGTCAATAAAACATTAATGACTTGTATACCTTTCAAATAATTTCATCAGGACCTTTAGCCTCTAGTGAGATATTTGATCCTAACTATCATTCTGCATAATCCTACAGGCAAGCAAACATCCCAAACCTGTGCAACATGTGAGAAAAGTGTATCCAGATCTTGATGGGATGCATAAAGCTAGCCAACCTTCTTTGCAGTTTGCAAGCATTAAAATTCTTTGTGCTAAATTTTGTGTCAGCAATTAGGGCAATAATTCAACTAATGTATCAGTGGAAATGTGTTGCAAAATGGCAGCCTTCAAAGCATTAATGTGTGCTCTTGCTAAGGACATTCCTAACACATGGACATGTGTTTCTCTGATATATACACATGTAGCTCTGGAGTCAGTTGTTCAAAGCCTTGTTAGCTTAACAGGCTAGTTAATGGTCATATTGTTAACTGTTCTAGCAAGTACAATAGCTAAAATTTTGGTATTTTCGCTCCACCCCACAACTTGATCATGGAGACTGTGTTTTGAAAAAAAGTTTACCATATTATATGATTACATTAAAAATGTGAAAGGGTTCGGAGATATAAACTTTCAAAAAACTTTAATGCAAAACTTTAAAGTGAGTGGGATGCCAACACGGTGACCAAAGCTGATGCTGAATGCCAGCAATAGCTCTTCTGTACCTTCCTACAGGCAAGCTAAAACTCTGTGGGAAATGGAAGAAATTCAGTTCAACCCTTAATAATCAATTTCTGACTTTGAACCAATTCCAGCAAATTCACAAACTGAATACAAACAGTGTAGATCCTGATCAGATGGCTTCTCCAGAAGCCATCTGATCTGGATCTTTACTGTTTGCAAAGGTAAGGGTTGTCGTGTTTACCGGGCTATTGTTTAATGATATTTAATCAGTATCTTTAAAATTCTGTGGGAAATAAAATCAGTTCAAAAAGTACCTTAAGAAGTCTGGCGAAAAAATGGGGAAATCATTTCAATCTAAAAGAAATACAATAGTATATTCTAGAGCTCTTAGCAAAAGCACAGCCACGATACTTGTAAGTACTATGAAAGAATGTTCAATGAAACTCAAAACATAAATACTTACATCAAAAATGAAACAGAAAAGAAAACAAAAATTAAGCTCAAACTGCATGTCTTAAAGTGTCACAATTTACATAAACAGTGGGACAGCATTACCTTTTACTGTAATTATCTTAAAATTTAAGGGATAGACACAACATATTTTCGACAATTTTTCCTAGAAAGATAAATTTCATAACTACCTGTATCCTCCTACAGGAGGCCTTCTGAAAAAGGGGTATACCATAAAATGAAAGGATTTGCTCCTCATGAGCAAATTCTTTCATTTTAGAGTAATCCCCAACTGATACACAAACCAAAGGTATTGTGAAGCAGTCACTTCCCCCAAAAGCAAATTGACCCTTCTGGGAATGTCTGTCCCAATATCTATGATTATGGTGCAGATAAATGCAATTACAAAATGATGTTCTAGACATAATAAATGAATTTCTTAAATGCTCATTTGTATTTCAACAACTTTTTGCTCTTGAAGCTCATGCATAAAACACTGAGCGATAATGAAATGTTAGACTAATACCGATTTTTGACAAAAATATCTAACAACATATAAAGCAAACTGCTATTCATAAACATAATTCTTAACAAAAAAATAAAACTAACCAGTCAGCAGCAAGTATTTCATGCTTGGAGTCATTGTTTTGTTTAAGAAAACCACACACAACTGAAGACAAAGCATTCTGCATATAAATTTAAATAGGAAGTTAGAGTATAGTTACCTGCCCCTGCCTCTCCTGACTGTCCACCCAGACAAACTCTTCCTCCAATTGTAGAGAGTCTTCAGACTTGTTGTCTGCTCTAGACTGTGAAATGTTTCCATCTGGCTGAGGATCAAGTCCATGAGCAGAGAAGTTTTGAGTTTCATGAATATTCGACAATGCTGCATTTTCAAGCATACTAGGCTGGGGCTCAGATTGTATGTCATTTTGTTCATGCATTTGATCATAAAATTTTGGGATTTCATAACTGTTTAAATCTGCTACAGTTGTGTGCATGTTAATCTTGGGCTCAATTTTCATGTGGTTTTGATCATTGGTTTGCTGATCATTGTAGGGCACAGGAGGAATATATTCATGGTCAAATTCATGTTCAATGATTTCAATGTCATTTGGAACTTCTGCAATAGGGGACATGGGTGAAAATGGAGGTGACTCAGTGTCAGAGTAAGCTTGTTCAAGGGGGTCATCATATTGAGAAAATGAGTAAAATGAGCTATTATCTGTGTTATGGGTAGGATTAGTTTGCAGAGCCAATGAATTTAGACGTTTAGTAAGTAGACTAGCTATGTATGCCCTAGTGTCTATAGTGGCAACAGGTTGTCTTGTTACCTCGGCATCACTTTCACTTGCTATACTCCCAGGCTTTGAACCAGCAGCCTCACTGCCTGAATCTTGATCAAATGTCCACTCGGTGAACTCTTCATTTGTGCGAGGTGACTCATCAGACATATAACGAACACGTCCAACTAACTCCTCGCCTATATAATCATCCCATTCAAAACCCTGTCCTATTTCTTCATTTGTGGCTTCATCAAACACAACTCCACTCTGTGAAGTATTGTCTGATGGAATTCCGTCTTCTGGAATGGTTCCCAAAGACCTTGACTTATGTACAGAAGATGGAGGTAAAGCAGCACCTTTGGAAATATAAATTTCTTTGGCCCTCTCAGTTTCTGGATCACTATTCCGGCCAGATTCATTCACACTTAACATATTTTCATTCAGACTTGGTTCATGAATATTCTCATGTTCATGTAAATCTGTAAAATTTGTTGACACAATAATATCAGGAGTTCTACTTGTATCTGTGCGATAGCCTTCGTCATTTTGATTCTCTGTTAAATTTTTACTATTAATATCTGACTGGGCAACAGATCTACTTATACCAGAGTTGAAAGAGTTTGTCTCCATAGCAGTAAGATATGGTGTATTAGGACTCTGGATACCTTGATTATCGAACGCTGTTTTGAACAATGACTGATTAGTTCTTGTATCTGGCAAATGTGACTGCTCTGAACTACTTTGTCTGCTGGGGGTGCTCATAATAACTGGCACTGGCTCAGTTAAAAGGTTCATATTTGGATCTGTAGATATGTGTTTCACTCTGTCCGACACTTCTGTTTCGTTGTCTTCAGATGTGTTACCACCATAAGCAAGAATAGAATCATTTTGAGATAAATCACTATTATCACAATGCACAAAATCATCCTCAAACCCTTCACCTGCAACATTTTTTCTTATATTTATTTTTGAGAAATCATCTTCAAAACCTAGGTCACCTTCATTATTTCTCGAGACAAAATCTGTATCATCTACTCTATGAACAAGCACTTCAGCAACATGGCGAGTGGAATGTTTTCCTACTTTGGGTGAAAGTATGGTTGTACTAAAGCCATGTGTAGGTGTTGAAGGTCCATTTGGGAATATTTTATCAGATTCTGAACTTCTTTGTCTCTGAACACTATGTTTTGGTGAATTTGGCTGCAAGGTAGATTCTTCATCTATTTGTTGCAGGAAGGCCAGTATGTCTTCTGATGTTGGTCGATCATCAGCCTCCTGCCAGCACATTTCCATCACTTCATACCTACCAAAAATTACAAATGTAGATTTAATCCTTAACCCAATTTATACCAGGTGGAATCTTCCTCCTTATATGCGGCAGGAGTCGACATCAAAGTTTAGAGGTGCCAGGTTGTTTTCATATAATTTATTTGGAAAATGACTGAACCTTTAGCAAATAGTGGAAGCCCTGTTCAGACGCCACATTCGGCGGCATCTAATCTGGGCCTGCACTGTCTGCCAGGGTACCTGTTTTGGGGTTTCTGATACAAAATGGGTTAAGATGCCTAGAGAAATTAAATCTGAAAACAAAATCTCTGCCTATTCTAGAAAACTTTTCAAACTTATTATAGTATATAGGCAAACAGTATGAACCCTGATCAGACTGCTCCTAGAGGAGCAGTCTGATCTGGGTTCACACTGTTTGCAATGATGACTTTAAAAGTAACCAGCAGGCAACAAAGCAGTGGGCATAAGCCCTAATTATGGTATACACAATTCATCAACCCACTGTTCATGTGTAACCCTTACAGTTCTTAAGAAAAGGTAAAAGCTCCATCAAAAAGGACATCAAACAAAGGTTATTAACCAAAATGCACTTCAATTTTTTGTAAACCCCCCAAGGGACATAACTTCAAGAGTTATGGACCACTGACTCTCATTCTGCTTAGCATGATACATCCAGTATATGAAATTAGAGCTTTCTGGCTTTCACAGTTCCTGAAAATTTTCAAAAATAGCAAAATCTGAAAACCTACATAAATGGGTAACTCCATGAGTCATGGGACCTTGGCAATTGTTCTGCCATTACACCTTCCTTATTTTAGAGACCAAGTGTGGTGCAAGTTTCATTGAGGTAGGACCACAAACATATAAGTTATTGAACAAAATGTATTTTTATTTTTTGAAAACCTAGGAAGGGATATAACTCCAAGAGTCACAAACCCTTGGTCCATATTAAGGTATAAAGGACACAGCTAGTATACAAACTTTCAGCTTTCTAGCTTTCATATTTCCTGAAAAATCTGACAAGAAAAAATTCTGGAATGGCAAAATTTGAGGACCTATCAAGGGACATAATTCAAAGAGTTATGGACCCTTGACCCCTATTCTTGTATACACAATACATCCAGGTATTGTCCATGCTGATACAAACTTTCAGCTTTCTAGTTTTCATAGTTCCTGAGAAATCTGTCATGAAATTTCTCGTGAATGGCAAAATTTGAAAACCTAACACGGGACACGGTAAATCTGAGCTACTCACCATCTATCATGCAACAGTATATCAGAGCTAGGGGGAGGTAACTTCACATGGCCTGAACTAACAACTCTCTGTAGTATATCTTCGTCTTTCATGTTACTGTATGGCTTACGACCATGGGCCAAAATCTCCCATAACATCACACTTAAAGACCTGTAATAAACATGTGAGTCATATTGTGAGAAAACTAGCATTTGGGCCCCGTCAAGCAATTTTGGTACTTATCGCCTATGCGAGCAGCGAAGGTTCAGGCGAGCCTGCGCATCCGTGCAGTCTCGCCAGAACCTTTGCTGCTCGCTCATACAAGTAGTGAATCAAGAGGAACCTTCAGACAGAAAGCCATATCCCTGGCCCCTCTGAATGGCTGGGCATGCGCAGTTAAAATTTGTCACGACGGAATGCTCGAAGACACAAATTCACTTGGTGGGGCTCATTTGGCATTAGCTAACAACTAAGGTGCAGATCAGCCTGCTCCTTTGCAATGTTTTAATTCCTGGTTCATTTATCCAATTTTCAGCTAATGAGAAAAGGTTGCTTTCTACATGGACAGTCATCAAAGACTCTACAGAGCCTGCATATAACTATGGTCTTGCCAGGATCCTTTTCTTCCTGCAGACATGAGAAGACCTTGAGATGGCTTCATCCTATTATTTCGCTACATATGTGCAATTAAAGACCATAAACAGGAGAAAGGAAAGTGTCAGCTCACATATTGGTTTCTTTCTTTTATTTTTCAGCACCCATGTCAGCAGACACACGTCGCTAGGGCAACGTCAAGTCAACGTCGGTGCAACGTCATGACGTTGCACCGACGCTGATGTGACGTTGCATGAACGTTATGATGTTGTACCGACCTTGACTGATGTGTGACATCAAAATTACGTCATGTGCCTTCTGTGTGTCAATAAATGCATCTTATCAAAAGAAACAGAGACATATATGGTTTAGCAGTGGGGATATGTATGGTTCCTGAGATGCAAGGCCTTTTAAGCAATGGAGGGATTCGGGCATGGCAGATCCCAGAAAGCCCAAGATTGTTGTCACTGAATATGTCTTATCATAAGGACCAAGAGTAATTATGGTTAAACGGTGGGGATCTGAATGGTTTCTGAGATATGAGGCCCTTTTATGAGTGGTAGGATGAGAAATGGCCCCTGCGGACCCCCCAAGATGGGGATGGCTGAATGTGTCTATTAACAATGAACAAGAATATATGTGATTATAGGATGGGGAATTGAATGGTTTCTGAGATATATGGCCTAATACGAAGTGGTGTCTTATCATAAGGAACAAGATTATATATGGTTAAGGGGTGGGGATCTGAACAGTTTCTGAGATATATGGATTTTAATGAAGTAAAGGGGTGGGGCATGGCCCGTGGCACCCCGGGGGGACCCCCTTGCTGGTGTCACTGATTGCGTCTTATCACAAGGAACAAGAATATATATGGTTTAGGGTTGGGGCTGTGAACAGTTTCTCAGATATATGGTCTTTTGTGAAGTCAAGGGGTGGAGCTGCCGGGGCATGGCCCGGGTGTGCCCTAGGTGACCCCTAGGTTGGTGTCACTGAATCTGTCTTATCATAAGGAACAAGAATATATATGGTTTAGGGGTGGGGATCTGTAAGGTTTCTGGAATATTTGGCCTTTTATGAAGTGGAGGGGGTTGGGCATGGTCCTGGCACATCCCGGAGGACCCCCAAGTTGGTGTCACTGAATGCAACTTATCATAAGGAATGAGAATATATATGGTTTATGGGTGGGGATCTCAATGGTTTCTGAGATAAATGGCATTTAATGAAGTGGAGAGGGTGGGGCATGTCCCAGGCACATCCCCGGGGACCCACAGGTTTGTGTCACTTAATGTGTCTTATCATAAGGAACAAGAATATATATGGTTTAGGGGTGGGGATCTGAATTGTTTCTGAGATAAATGGCCTTTTATGAAGTGGAGGGGTCGGGGCATGTCCCAGGCATATCCCAGGGCACCTCCAGGTTGGTGTCACTTAATGCATCTTATCATAAGGAACAAGAATATATATGGTTTAGGGGTGGGGATCTGTAAGGTTTCTGAGATATAAGGCATTTTATGAAGTGGAGGGGGCAGTGCATGGCTCCGGCACAACCTAGGGGACCCCCCAGGTTCGCATAAAAGCATAGGGCTAAGAGAAGTTTACTCAAGGAACATTTCTATGTAAGTTTTGTCAAAATATCTACAATGACTTGGCAGTAAATGCCATTTTTCAGTTTTCCTCATTATAAGTCAATGGAAACTCTAAGTTGCCATAGCAACAAAACTAAAAGGCCAAATTTCATAAACAAGAGGGCCATGATGGCCCTGGATCGCTCACCTGATCCATAGAGTAACAAGTGGGCCCAGGAAAGGGCCATTATTGACCCCAGGGTTATAATGTGCATAATGTTGAGGGAGGTCTAAAAAGGTGAAGCTTCATACCAAATATCAACAAAGGCTATAAATTGAACAATCTTGGCAAAGGTCCAGTAATATCTAAGACCTGGTCCTTGCAGTTTCAGAGAAGAAGATTTTTTTTAAGATATTCCCTGCATAAGCCTATGTAAAATCAAATTGCCCCGGGGCTAGGTCCACTAGATGAAGCTTCACACCAAATAGACCTGGGCTTGCTGTATCAGAGAAGAAGATTTTCAAAGATTATCTCTATACACCCGGACCTCGTTATAGCATGATTCGTTACAGCACGAATTCGGATATAACATGGTTTTGGTTTGGACCCCAAATTTTCCCCAACCAACATTTATAAATATTATCCAAGGATTGTATCAGGTTTTAAGCACAACCAATTTATTTTCCTCTCACTTTTGACTGCGGTAATACGGTAGCTAACACGGTTTATAACGGTACTTTTTTTATATTTATTGCAGGCCTCCAGCAGAGTTGAATATACAGTATATAAACTTGTTTAGCTTGACACGCATGATAAACATGAACTGCCATCGGCACAATAAAAAGTGTTGGCTTAGAGAGATAAAGAGATTAAAGAGTTCAGTTACGCAACCGGAAAAAAATATTTATCACGCTCTGTTAACGATCACTGCTCAGCAGAAATTTTAAACATCGATGCAGACTGCTATAAAACTCATTTTCTAGAGCCGCATGTAAAAGAAAGTCAAATTTATTCCAGCTTAAAAGCAAATGCTAAAACATATTCAAGATCGATTTTCGCGGTAAAAAAATCTTTCAAAGACCATGTGCGCCATTTTAAATCGTTTCAAATGACTAAAATATTAAGGGTAAGACGTTTCAAGGGAAGTAATTCAAATTTCTTGTAAGCGTTGATCATTGTCCGGTTCCGAACCCTAACCCGGTAATTTCACCATTGAAATGTATTAACGGTACTGTAGTTCGGTACGGTTCCGGACTCTCAGTTACATCAAAGTTAGCCGGGAACCAGCTATCAAAATGGCGTCATACTCGCTGTCAGATCGGACGATTTCTGGATACAAGAGGGCCCAATGGCCCTATATCGCTCACCTGTTTACAAGAAAATCATTAGTGTAGGAGACCACTTGACATTGCTACATACTAAATATCTAAGCTCAGGCAAAGCGGTGTCCATGCTTATAAACCCTAATGATTTCATTGGGCGACAGGGCTTGAGATGTAATTTCATCTCAATGTCTGGTAAAAGTCCCACAAAATTGGAAGAGACATCTCCAAAATGACCTATACAGTGTTGTCGGGGATGTAAAACCTCAAATCAAACAAAATCTGTGCCTTATGGTTTTGGAGAAAAAGATTTTTTTAAGTTTTTTCCAGTATAAGTCTATAGAAGCTAATGAGCCCTGGGGCTTGGCCAATTTTGACCCAAAGGGCATGGTTGGCAGGATTTGTGTAGGCGACCATTTTGTGTTGCTATATACTAAATTTCTAAGGTCTGTACTTCATGGTTTCAAAGAAGATGTTTCTAGCTTTTTCCATTATAAGTTTGTTGGAGTTAAGGGGCCACAGGATTTGGACCCCAGGGGCATGATTGGCAGGATTCATGTAGGCGACCACTCGACATTGCTACATGCTAAATACCTAAGCTCTGGGACTTATGGTTTCAGAGAAGAAGATTTTTTTCCCCATTTTAAGTTTTTTGTTTTTTTTCTTTTTTTCTTTTTTTTTTTCATTATAAGGGCCTGTGGTTTCAGAGAAGAAGATTTTTGAAGTTTCTCCAATTGTAAGTCTATGGAAGCTAAAGAACCCTGGGATGGGGCCAATTTGGATCCCAGGGGCATAACTGGCAGGATTTATGTAGGTGGCCACTTGACATTGCTACATACTAAAAATCTAAGCTCTGGGCCTTATGGTTTCATAGAAGAAGATTTTTTAATTTTTTTTTCCATTATAAGTCTATTGGGGGTGATGAGCTCCGGCGTGGCCAATTTTGACCCCAGGGGCAGGGTTAACAGGATTTATGTAGATGGCTATTTTATGTTGCTAGATACTAAATATCTAAGTTCTGTGCTTCACAGTTTCTGAGAAGATTTTGGAGCTTTTTTTCCATTATGAGTCTATGGGAGCTAAGGGGCCCCGGGGTTAAAGGGTTTCCATTGGAAATAACCGCTTTCTAGCCGGTTAAAACTTGGTACTCAGGTTATTTATCGGCAATTCCAATATGGCGGACTGACGTATTCGGTTCGGGAATCATCTTCCCAGCTGGGTTTATCATGGGGTCATGTGACTCCCATGAGATTCTATCTTGGGCCCGGTCATTTTATTTCGGGGATCGGGGATGCCTGAACAAGATCTTGCGGGTTTTGGGAGACGGGAACTCGGGAGTATATAAGGAGCGTTCCAGGGAATCCCGTCAATCTCAGATTTAGCTTTCGTTAAGGCAAGACGCATTTTATTTTGCTGCGACTTTTGGCTTTAGTTTTGGTCTATTTTTACAAGTTTATTCTTTTGAAAAAGCAGCACACTTTGGGAAAAATTATTTCTTTTGTTTAGAGGGGTTAGCACCAGTTATGTCATAACTGAAACTTGGCTCTTTTGTTATTTTAGGGTTGTTTAAAGAGAAAGCTGAGCAGTTAAACTCCGTGCTCTTGCTTCCTTAATAATTCTTTCTTGAAACTTTGCATATTGTTATCTAATATCAATGCATTCACCATTTATCATTAGCCCTTTTCATGTTTTATATCATTAACTCGCAATGTTTAGCCCGACTAGTTCGTGATCACTGTCATTCGTTTAAAACTGGTCGTGTCATTTCATTTCAAACCGTCCACTCAGTTCGCACAGGTTTTAATTCATTCCATGTAGCACTGTTTCACTAGTCATAAAACAACGATCTTATTGTTTTCACTATAAATTTTATTAAATCCATCATCATTAAATGTCTAATGACAACATGTCTTGTTTCTTCTTTTCAATCCCTTCAATTAGGGGCTGAATCGCCTGAAACTGAATAGAACAGAATATTGGCATATAATTTTCCTTTTAGTTCCTGAGATTCACCCATACCCCTCAAAAGAGGCCTAGACTAAGTCTAGCGTTTCTGCAAGGCAGTTGGAGCTCTCGCTGTCTAGCCAGCTTTAGTTTCAGCCCCGATTATATCTTGTGGAGAAGCCCTACTGGCCCTGTGAACCCCTCGGCACGCAACAATATTTTAATTTTTTCCCATTGTAAGTCTTTGGGAGCTATATGTTGCCATGGCAACCAGAATTCCAATCTGATCAGCCCAAAAACCTTATGCAGCCTTTCCCCCTACCTGATGATGCTTCTCATGAAATTTGATCAAGATTGACCATGGGGTATTAGAGATATACTTATTTGAAATTGTTTACGGATGCACGCACGCACGCACGCACGGACGGACGCAGGACGGACAAAATGTGATCACAAAAGCTCACCTTGTTACTACGTGACAGGTGAGCTAAAAACATAAAACCTGTAAAGGCAAATATGACGAATATTTTCATAAAGTCTCTGCCTTCTAGAGCATATGGTTTCTGAGGAGATGATTTTTTAAGTATTTTTTTTTCTATTTTTTTGCATTTGGGTTTCCATGGCAACCAATAACAAGAGGCCCAAGAGGGCCTGTTGCTCCACCGGCTAACTTCAGACAATTGTCATATTTATTACATTAACCAATTGTATACTAGTGGACTCTTCTATTGCTATATGTTGGACCAGTCCATTTGTCATATAAGGGGTGTCAGGCCTTTTTTTTCTGTTTTTGATGGAAAATTCTGTTAGCAAATAGTGCAGGCCCTGATAAGACATGGTGTTCTGTGGGGTCTGATCTGGGCCAGCACTGTTTGCCAAGGTACCAATTTAGGGTTTTCCCGCATGCAATGGGTAAAAAAGAAACAAGTGATCCACCCAAGGAATGTCCATTCTATATTTTTTGGACCCCAGAGCCATGGTTGGCAGGATTTATGTGAGTGACCATTTGGCATTGCTCCGTTCTAAATATCTAAATCTCTGGGCCTTATGGTTTCAGAGAAGAAGACTTTTTTTTTAGTTTTTCCTATTATAAGTCTATGGGAACTAATATGCCTCTGGGCGTTACCAATTTTTTACCCCAGGGGCATTGTTGGCAGGATTTATTTGAGTGACCACTTGACGTTGCTGCATACTTAATATCTAAGCTCTGGGCACTGATGGTTTCAGAGAAGATTTTTGTCAGTTTTTCCCAGTATAAGTCTATGGGAGCTTATGGGCCTCAGGGTGTGGCCAATTTGGACCCCAGGGGCATAGTTGGCAGGATTTATGCAGTTGAATACTTCAAGTTGCTACATACTAAGCTCTTGGCCTTATGGTTTCAGAGGAGAAAAGTTTCAAGATATTTTCATTATTAGTCTATGGGAGCTACTAAGCACCGGGGCGTTGCCAATTTGGACTCAAGAGTCATAGTTCGCAGGACTTAGTAGGTGACCACATAACTTTGCTACATACTACAGTTCAACCTGTATTAAGCAAGTGCCTAATACAGGTGAAATTTAACACATCTGCCTTTCTTAGGAACTGAATGCCTGCTTGCTTAAGACAGGTTGCTTGCTTAATAGAGGTGGCCACTAAGACATGTTTTACTGTAAATGTCTTAGCTTTAGGCTTTATGGTTTCAGAGAAGTTTTTCCGTTTATTGGTCTATGGAAGCTAATGAGCCAAAGGTGGTGGCCATGGCGGCCATGTTTTTTGTCTGATCAAAATTTCTTCAATGAATCTGACAATGGTAGACACAAGGAACATTCACGAAAATTAAGAACGAAATCCATTTAGCGGTTTTGGAGGAGAAGATTAAAAAAAAAAAGAGATCCCTTTATGAGTCTATGAAAGCTAATAAGCCAATGGGCGTGTCCATGGCGGCCATGTTTTTTGTCTGATCAAAATTGCTTCAAGGAATCTGACAGAGGTCCACCCAAGGAACATTCATGCAAAGTAAGAATGAAATCCATTAAGTTGAGTGGTTTTGGAGGAGAAGGTTTTTAAAACTTTTCCCCATATAAGTCTTTGAAAGCTAATGAGCCAAGGGGCATGGCCATGGCAGTCATGTGGGGCATGGCCATGGTGGCCATGTTTTTTGTCTGATCCGAATTTCTTCAAGGAATCTGACAGAGGTCCACCCAAGGAACATTCATGCAAAATAAGAATAAAATCCATTGAGCGGTTTTGGAGAAGAAGATTTTTAAATATTTTTTTTTGGTTTCGATGCCATTTTGTTCTGCATGTAACAAAATTCTTTGAAGGAATTCAGAAGAGGACTATGTGAGAAACATTCCTGTGAAGTTTGGTTATAATCGACCAAGTAGTTAAGGAGGAAATGTTTAAAGAAAAAAGTTAACGCACGGATGCACAACCGCACAGACGCACAACAGACACAGGGCCATAACATATAACATAAGACCCACCGGTCTTTGGCCAGTGGAGCTAAAAAATGAACAGATTTATGTTTTTATTTCTTTATTTATTATTTTTTCCTTTCCTCCGTCGGATTCAGTATGTCTCCCTTTTCAACTAAGCCATTTTAACCCTCAGGGATCTGGAGAACTGTTGACACTGTAGTATAATTAGGTCTAATAAATCAATCTCCCTCAGTATTTTGAATTTATTTTGAAACATCAAGTCGTATAAATAGAGTTTGTGTTGAAAACATCAGTTCTATCACCAGTGTGATGGGCAAGTGAAATTTCTGATGTTTTGAATTTTAGAATAACAATTTGTAGGTGGACCTCTATAGATATGTGATAGTCAGCAAAATTGGAGGAGATTAATTCAGATACAGGAAGGTACTTTTAAATAAATAAATAAATAAATAAACAAGAACTTTTGAAGAAGAGAAGACTTTTTTAACATTACACTACATGTTATATAGTGAAAATAAACCCCGCCCACTGCAGCCATGTTTTTTGTCGGATCAAAATTTCTTCAAGGAATCTGACAGAGGTCCACCCAAGGAACATGCATGCCAAATAACTATGAAATAAAACAAGAACTTTTGCAGAAAATATTTTCAGCATTTTCAGCGGCCATGTTTTTTGTAAGATCAATTTTTTTTCAAGGAATCTGACAACAGTCCACCCAAGGACAATTCATGCAAATTACAATGAAATCCCATAAGTACTTTTGCAGAAGAAAATTTTTTAGCATTACATTATATGTTAAATAGTGAAAATAAGCCCCGCCCATGGCGGCCATGTTTTTTGTCAGATCAAAATTTCTTCAAGGAATCTAAAAGAGGTCCACCCAAGGAATATTCATGCAAAATAAAAACAAGGCATCGCATGCAATACAAAACCCCTCACACTAGACAACTTCGTGTGTGGAAAACACTGAAATGGCAAAAGTCCAACTTGCTTGAGATATTATCATATGCAACATTTGTGTAAAGTTTGTTTAAAAATCCTCCAATAAATGTACATTCTAGAGTGAGGACGTTTCTCTAAAAATAGCCATAGTGACCTTGACTTGAGGCCATGACCACGAAAGTAGATCTTGCTCAAGATATTATCATAAGCATCTTTTGTGTGAAGTTATATTAAAATCTGTTAATAAATGCAGGCGGTAGAGCGATGACAAAGTTTTTCTAAAGATAGCCACAGTGACCTTGACTTTGAGGTCACGACCTTGAAAGTCGAAGTAAGTCGAGATATTATCATAAGAAACATTTGTGTGAAGTTCTATTACAATCCATCATTAAATGTAGGCGCTAGAGCGATGACAAAGTTTTTCTAAAAATAGCCACAGTGACCTTGACCTTGAAAGTCTAAATAGCTCGAGATATTGTCATAAGGAACATTTGTGTGAAGTTATATTGAAATTGGTGAAAAAATGTAAGCACTAGAGCAATGACAAATTTTTTCTAAAAATAGCCACAGTGACCTTGACCTTGAAAGTCAAACTCGCTAAAGGTATTGTCATAAGGAACATTTGTGTAATAATAATAATAATAATAAAGTCTTTATTTTCAGTGGGTAACACAATTAGCTACAAGCTACTCTTCCTTGAGGCCCACTTAAACAAAACCATGCATGATAATATACAGTAAACATGCCATACAACAATATAAACAATCAAAAACACTATAGCTTGTAATTTACACTATCATACTTTTTACACCAATGGGAACAACATGTCCGTACAATGAAGACCCCCCGAAATCCCACTTCATATAAGGAAACTGGGGTTTACGGGGGTATTCATTATCCTTCCTATCTCAGCCCCAAGACACAGGCCTGGCGTACTCGTTAGAACCGCCTCAAAGAGGTGGGTCTAACGAGCACCCACAACCCATACTCCGAGCACAAACAAGAATAATATTACAAATATTTCATCACAAAATTATCCATTTTGGAAATATGAAAGAATGCACTAGCACATGCGGACATGCTATCGCAGCAACCTATAATTAGGTTTTCATCCATTTAATGCATCTGGAATGAAAAGTTGTACTATTGTTGGATAATTTTATGTATTCTGGTAAAATGTTCCATATAACAGTTCCAGAATATGACATGCTGTGTTTAAACAACTCTTTGTTTGGTCTAGGAATTATAAAATTGTTGTTTGAAGAAGACCTTAAAACACGGGACTCATTATTTATTTGGGTTCGCTCGAACATATTTTGAATATATATCGGTGCTTCTTGAGTAAATGCTTTAAACATAAATTTAGCTTTTCTTAGGAAGATACGTTCATAAATCGTTAATATTTTCAGCTCATTTAAACTATCAGAAACGTTATCGACATTAAAGTTTAGAATAATCCTACAAGCTCTCTTTTGTAATTTATACATTCTGAAGAGATTTCTTTGAGATGTATTTCCCCATATAATATTACAGAAAGTGTGAAGTTATATTGAAATGGGTGAAGAAATGTAAGCGCTAGAGCCATGACAAAGTTTTTCTAAAAATAGCCACAGTGACCTTGACCTTGAAAGTGGAACTCACTAGAGATATTGTTATAAGGAACATTTGTGTGAAGTAATATTGAAATTGGTGAAAAAAATATAAGCGCTAGAGCAATGACAAAGTTTTTCTAAAAACAGCAACAGTGACCTTGACCTTGAAAGTCGAGCTCGTTCGAGGTATTGTCATAAGCAACATTTGTGTGAAGTTATATTGAAATCAGTGAAGAAATGTAGGCGCTAGAGCGATGACAGTGTTTTCTAAAAATAGCCATAGTGATCTTGACCTTGAAAGTCGAAATGGCGAGATATTGTCATAAGGAACATTTGTGTGAAGTTATATTGAAATCAGTGAAGAAATATAGGCGATAGAGCAATGACAAAGTTTTTTCTAAATAGTCACAGTGACCTTGACCTTGAGGCCATGAGTTGGAAAGTCGAACTTGCTGGAGATATTTTTATAAGGAACATTTGTGTGAAGTTATATTGAAATTGGTGAAGAAATGTAAGCGCTAGAGCGATGAAAAAGTTTTTCTAAAAATAGCCACAGTGACCTTGACCTTGAGGTCATGACCTTGAAAGTCCAACTCGCTCAAGATATTGTCATAAGGAACATTTGTGTGAAGTTATATTGAAATCAATGAAGAAATGTAGGAGCTAGAGTGATGACAAAGTTTTTCTAAAAATAGCCACTGTGACCTTGACCTTGAAGCCATGACCTTGAAAGTGGAACTCGCTCGAGATATTTTTATAAGGATCATTTGTGTGAAGTTATATTGAAATTGGTGAAGAAATGTAAGCGCTAGAGCGATGACAATGTTTTTCTTAAAATAGCCACAGTGACCTTGACCTTGAGGTCATGACCTTGAAAGTCAAACTCGCTCGAGATATTTTTAGAAGGATCATTTGTTTGAAGTTATATTGAAATTGGGGGAGAAATGTAGGCGCTAGAGCCATGACAAAGTTTTTCAAAAAATAGCCAGAGTGACCTTGACCTTGAGGTCATGACCTTGAAAGTCGATCTTGCTCCACATATTGTCTAAAGGAACTTTCGTGTGAAGTTATATTAAAATCGGTCAAGAAATGTAGGCGCTAGAGCGATGACAAAAGTACGTACATACGTACGTGGCGCTAGAGCGATGACAAAAGTTTTGACATACGTACGGGACAAATGCTATATTCCCCCTCACAACTATGTTGTGCGAGGGGATAATGAAATCCAACAGGTGGGTTTGGAGGAGAAGATTTTTAAAGATTTTTAATTTTTTGTGTGGTTTTGTTGCCATGGCAACCAGAGTTCTGGGTGTAACAAAATTCTTTGAAGGAATTTAGAAGAGGACTAAGTAAGGAACATTCCTGTGAAGTTTGGTTACAATTGGCCCAGTAGTTTAGGAGGAGAAGATGTTTTAGCATTACACTATATGTTAAATAGGGAAAATAAGCCCCACCCATGGCGGCCATGTTTTTTGTCGGATCAAAATTTCTTCAAGGAATCTGAAAGAGGTCCACCCAAGGAACATTCATGCAAAATAAAAATGAAATCCAACAGGTGGTTTTGGAGGAGAAGATTTTTAAAGATTTTTTAATTTTTTGTGTTGTTTTGTTGCCATGGCAACCAGAGTTCTGGGTGTAACAAAATTCTTTGAAGGAATTTAGAAGAGGACTAAGTAAGGAACATTCCTGTGAAGTTTGGTTACAATGGGCCCAATAGTTTAGGAGAAGAAGATGTTTTAGCATTACACTATATGTTAAATAGGGAAAATAAGCCCCGCCCATGGCGGCCATGTTTTTTGTCGGATCAAAATTTCTTCAAGGAATCTGAAAGAGGTCAACCCAAGGAACAGTCATGCAAAATAAAAATGAAATCCAACAGGTGGTTTTGGAGGAGAAGATTTTTAAAGATTTTTAATTTTTTGTGGTTTTGTTGCCATGGCAACCAGAGTTCTGGGTGTAACAAAATTCTTTGAAGGAATTTAGAAGAGGACTATGTAAGGAACATTCCTGTGAAGTTTTTTTGGTTACAATTGGCCCAGTAGTTTAGGAGGAGAAGATGTTTAAAGAAAAAGTTAACACATGGACGCACGACGGACACAGGGCCATGACAATAGCCCCGCTGGCCTTCGGCCAGTGGAGCTAAAAATGAGCAGTAGGCCTAAAATCATATGGCAGATAGTAGATTGCCTAAGGAACATTTCTATGCAAGTTTTGTCAAAATATCTGCAGAGGCTTGGCAATAAATGACATTTTTCAATTTCCCCATTTTAAGTCTATGGAAACTACAAGTTGCCATAGCAACAAAACTATTGAGCCAATTTTCATAAAAAACACAAACTTTCAATCCCCCAGCCCAAGGATGCTATAGATAAAATTTGGGCCCAATCGGCCCAGTGGCTTCAGAGGAGATGTCGTTTGAAAGTGTTGACGCCAGACGACATACGACAGACAGACGACGACGGACAACTGCCTATCCTATAAGCTCCCCCGGAGCATTTCTATGCAAGTTTTGTCAAAATATCTGCAGAGGCTTGGCAGTAAATGCCATTTTTCAATTTTATCCATTATAAGTCTATGGAAACTCTAAGTTGCCATAGCAACCAAACTAATGAGCCGATTTTCATAAAAAACACAAACTTTCATTCCCCCAGCCCAAGGATGCTACAGATAAAAGTTGGGCCCAATTGGCCCAGTGGCTTCAGAGGAGATGTTGTTTGAAAGTGTTGACTGACGCAGACGCAGACAACGGACAACTGCCTATCCTATAAGCTCCCCCGGAGCCTTCGGCTCTGGTGAGCTAAAAATGGATGCGGTTAAATAAATTCATTCAGCAGAATAAGGGTTTAATAGTCATTTTAAACAGAATATAGGAGGACAAATCAAATCTGAAAGTCTGAAATCAAGAAGAAAATCAAGCTCTAAAAGCCTGAAATCCTGCAAATGCCTAAAAATATCAGGCATGTTCCATCTGCAAGGACAGCAGGCCTTGCCCAACTCTAAGCCAATATCACTTGGATGTCCAAGTGACGAAAGATATTTGACACCTGTCTTTGGAGAAGAACCAAGGGATCACTTCAGGCCAGAAATTGAAGAGAAACTAGTATACTGTATGTACTTCAGTCTATAAGCCACAGCACATGTAATGGGCCCCGCCCATCGGGGCTTGAAGAAATATATGGGCTGCATGATGCTTCCCCCAGAGCTGAATCCGACCCGCACATGAGTACTGATAAACCGCTTAGAGGATCTAAGCCTGCCCAGGCAAAGCGGTGCAAGTCGGACCGTCCATGCTTTTAAACCCTATTGGTTTCATTGGGTGGCAGGCTTGTCCCACAAAATTGGAAGCAACGTCTCCAAAATGACATTTACAGTGATGACGGGGATGTTAAACCTCAAATCAAACAAACAAACAAACAGCACATGTAAATTTCATCAAAGTTGTCCCCATGATCATTATACATACCAGACATTAGATTGTGTAGTAAAACTGGAGAGCTGCCATACACCATTACTGACACACAGAGACTCGGGGGACATCCATCGTATAGGGAGCAGGTCACACCCTGTGTCATAGTAGTCCTCCTGGTAATAAAATATTGCCTTTGTTAAAGATGTTAACCATTACCACTCTCTAGGCTATTGGGAGACGACACATTGTTGATATTTTTCTTATTTTTCCCAGAAAACAGGACTTGACATCTCATGCGAATTGTCTCCATTGGAGACAATTTGCATAAGCTGTCAAATCCGATTTTCTGGGAATATTACTTTAGAAAAATATTTCAAAATGTCGTCTGCTGCGAAAAAATATCCAGCATGCAGAGCGTTAAACAACATGGTGTACTGAGGGTAAGTTAAGAATATTTTCTTATTTTTCTATCTAAATATATGTTGTGGGTACTTCTTAGAATCGCCTCATTGAGGCAATTCTAGGAAGTGCCCACACCATAGATTTCTGATTTGTTTGTTTGATTTGAGGTTTAACTTCCCAGTAAACACTGTAAAGACAGTATACGACCTCATCACGTAACGTCTCTTTTCATTGGCTTGTATTTGGTTTTACACAGCTCAGAACTGTGCAACAGAATTTTAACAGTTAAGCTTCTAAAACAAGGTTATCGATATAATAAACTGTGCAAAATGTTTTCAAAATTTTATCGTCGACATTATGACATTATTTTTAAATATGGCATTTCTTTGATGACACTTCTGCAAAAGGGACTGTCGGAACCTGAGTTTTATGGGGATTTAGTTTATAAATTCACAAGAATACTAGGTAGTGATAATTTTTCTGGTCAGTTCAGAAAAATTGTTGCTAAATACAAGAAAAGTGGTTATAGCATGGATGTTATGTGACAGACGGCGTGTTTGGTTGTCGACCCTTTTACAGTGGACAACTTTGCTTAGCTCTTTGGTTGTACAGCGGTGGGCCGGACTCCAGACTCTTTGATGATGGTCCCACCCTAAATCCTTTGAATTCGAGAAAGGTGGAGCTGGTGGTTGTCTTCTGCTCTGACATTAGATGAGCCCCGCCAAGCGAATTTGTGTCTTCGAGCATTCCGTCATGACAAATTTTAACTGCGCATGCCCAGCCATTCAAAGGGGCCAGAGATATGGCTTTCTGTCTGAAGGTTCCTCTTGATTCTCTGCTTGTATGAGCGAGCGGATGCGCAGGCTCGCCTGAACCTTCGCTGCTCGCATAGGCGATAAGTACCAAAATCGCTTGACGGGGCCCAGATTGTTGTTGAGTCCTCTACCCTGATTCATGATAATATTAATCAATACATTTAACCATGCATTTTATCGTGACTCACTGTTGAGCTAGAAAGCCTCCATACGGATCAATTTGTTAGTTATTTTGTTTGATACTGTACTGGAACTGAGGGCGAGGGTTGAAATTTCATAAACTGCGGAGTTGAAGCCCCACGCCCCCAGTAGTTTTACTACTGACCGTCCCAAGGTAGTCGTTCACCAGTGTCTTATTTGCTATTTGGCTGATGGTTGATGTTTCGTCTGTTTTTGTGTGTGCCTCTGTGTCACATTCTATAGGTGACTTGAGACGGCTGCGTTCTTAGATTGTGGCCTTTCCTTACTAGTTTAAGCAAAAACCCTTACCCTAAACAGGTCTTCCCCAATACCGTAGTCTCCAATTTTGAGAGTCATGTCTGACATGAGAAGACAATTTCTGGCAGCAAAGTCACTGAAACAAAAGTATTTATTTTAAAGAGCATCAATGTACCAAATCTGATATATTCTTTGGCATATAAGGCAGACAAAATTCATGACTGATTTGATTCAGCATTATCATTGGCTCATGCAAGTGTGAACTTGGTAGAAATATTAAGCAAGCAACATTTTTACATGGCAAGCAACTTTCATGAGGGACTATTTGATATACTGTAAAATTCTATTATACGCCTCGGGCATTTATTAAAATCATTACCTTTCATGGGAAGTGGCGTGGACACTTGTTAGAGGCTACATTTCCCAGAAAAATTAACTGCAGTATCCATAATCTGCACTTTCTCGCAAATGGCCGCCATCTTGAAAGGTACAATTGAACTATGCACTGGTGATGATAAATCTGAAAGACTATTGACATAACAATTCGTTCTTGCTCTTCGTGGAAGAATGCAATTTGTTTGATTTGAGGTTTAACGTCCCCGTCAACACAATTTAGGTCATTTTGGAGACTTTGCTTTACACTATTTTGTGGGACTTTTACCCAACATTGATATGAAATGACATCTCAATCCCTGCCACCCAATGAAACCAATAGGGTTTACAAGCATGGACGGGCCCCACTCACAGCAATTTTCCTGGGTAGGCTTAGACCCAGTACTCATGTGCGGTCGGTATCAGCTCTGCGTGGAAGCATCGTGCAGCCCAATCTATTTCTCCAAGCCCCAGATGGGTGGGGGCGGTAGCGGAAGAATGCTCTTCTGAAGAATTTGACGGCACAGCATACATATTTAATGCCTTTTCTTCCACGAATTTAGGCTTGTTTCAAATCAAACAGTGATAAAAGGATATCATGTGTATCAAGTTTCTTATGCATCTGGGACAAAACTAGAGTACACCTTGGAACCTGAAAAGCAGATTTCTTTCCTTGGATGAATACAGATCTGCTACAAAAATCATCTGAAATCCATTTTTCGCACCTTTTGAAGCATTCTGCTGGCACGTGCCTGCAGCATACCTGGCGGAGATACCCCTTTAGGGGTTTTCCACATGCAATGGCTTAAAGATGAATTTTTGAAAAGCCCACCCACAAATTTGTAGATCTTTTCTAAAAACTGTTTTTCTTTATATATTCTATACATTTTTGTTTAGCTGTAACATGTTTGCTTTGAGCCCCAACAACAGCTTTATAAAGATGTTCTGGGGCCAGTTGTTCAAAATTAAAGACGCCGTTAGTTAACATATCGCTAAAACTTTGATCATTTAATATTGCAACTATGCTAAAATTTTTGCTGAAAAAAATGTGAGCAGTTTTTGCGAATGCAAAAGCTGCTGAATGCAAAAGCTGCTCACATTTTTTCAGCAGACTTGCCTACCCCTGGAGACAGAAAATAGTAAGATCCTCCCCAAAAATAGTAAAATCAAAATTTTATCTGTAAGGGTTTTAAGGTATCCGATGCGAGGTCAAAATAAGCCCATTTCCTCAAGTTTTTTTTTTTTTTTTTTTTGCAATAAATCGGCCGATTCAGCTTTTCTTTTTTTCCCCATGTTTTTTTCCTTTGTAACGGCATCCATCTCACCACTCATACCGAAACATATTTGTTAAATGAACTGTGATTGGATCACTTCCCTATCATTAGCCAGTGAAATTTAATTTCGCAACGCGAGTAAGCCAGGAACGACAAATATTGTCTTCTTCCGGTATAAACGTGCGATTACCCAAGCCGAACCGAAATAATCGTGCCTATTTACCAATTTTTTTTTACAAACACCAAAAATCATACGGACTTCGGCCGTGGTCGTAAGGTCGTAATTCGGACATGAAAATAGTAAGCCTTACGACCAAATCGTAAGGGTAGGCAAGTCTGTTTCAGCAAAAATACCAAAATTTTTGATATTGTTCTTGCTAGAACAGTTAACAATTTGACCACTAACAAGCTCGTTAAGCTAATGATGCTTTGAACAACTGGCACCTGGGGCCAGTTGTTCAAAGCATTGTTAGCTTAACGAGCTCGTTAATGGTCATATTGTTAACTCTTCTAGTAAGTACAATATCGTAAATTTTGGTATTTTTGCTGAAAAAATGTGAGCAGCTTTTGCATCCGCAAAAGCTGCTCACATGTTTTCAGAAAAAAATTCAGCATATTTGCCATATTTAATGATCAAAGTTATAACGATACGTTAACTAACGACGTCGTTAGTTTTGAACAACTGGCACCTGGTGTATAAGTACTTACTGGTGCACAAACCCATTCTTGTGCAGAGAGGCTAACCCTGTGGCAGCATCAATAGCAAGTCTGATGTAAGGTGCCTTTCCTTGTGATAGCAAAAATGACTTCAAATCACCCTGGAAAATAGAATTTGGTGTTAAACATCCCAATCAACACTATTTAGGTCATATCAAGCCGGTCAGTTTACCTTACCACACTTCCTGGGCATGCTTAATACATAAGCGGTAAACCAGTACATTGCACATTCTTTCAATGGAAGGAAGAGAATGTTTGTAGAAAAGATTTCATGATAGGTCTCCACAAAAGAATGTTGCCAACCCCGTTTGGTTATTGAATGCGCAACCTCCTGATCAGCAGTCAGACGAGGATCTGACTGAGCTGCTGAAGCTGGCTTGGTCAACAAAAAATTATTAAGTATAGTTCGAACAATTTAACAGGAGACTGACCTTTATGCAATAAATTAGTCAATGTTATTGCCTAATACATCGGCTTTCGTTAACCTCTCGTGAATTTTCCACATCTCGTGAATTGGGACCCATTTATAGACCTCTATGTATTGAATAACAATATCGCCATCTTCGAGAGACGGTGAAGATAAATATATGCATTCAGTTGAGTGTGAAATTATGTTAATAGAGTTCACCAGTCTCAGGTCAATTTGTTCGAACAGTACAGCATTATTATTAAGAGGAATGGACACACCTTCAGGGGAGGCAACTCCTTCAAAAGTATTTTTGTCTCCCATGCTAATAGGGGTCAACTCTTAAAGGAAAGAATTTGCTCCTGAGGAGCAAATTCTTTCCTTTAAGAGTAGACCCCTTTTTCCGTGGGACAGGGTTTATAGTAAAGTGAACAGGAAGTCCCAAAAGTTTGGGTTCTTTTTGAAAAATGGCGGAAAAATCTGCCAAGCATATCCATTCCCCTTAAGTTATATCTTACAATCTCTTTATAGCACTATTGCTGGGATCGAAACAAAGCATGTTATATCTAAACAAATAATGTGTAGATTATACATATAATCTATACATTTTTGGGTCCAGCTTTGAATCCTGTTATATCCAAAATCGTATTATAATGAACAGTGCTATAAATAGAGGATCTTACACTCGTAGTCATTTCATATGATATTTATGAAACGAGCCTTCGGCGAGTTTCATAAATATCATATGAAATGACCACGAGTGTAAGATTCTCTTTATCATATGACTACTTTAAATTGGATTTTATCGCCTTTCAATTTGATAATTTTTGTATGAAAATTGCATTGTTGACATGGACGTCGTCATGACGTTACTTAATCCTGTCAAAGTGTTATTACATGTGTGGTCATACGATTTTTATTACACGACATTATCTACTGCTTATCAACCACGTCATATGATAATGAGGTTTATCAGTATCATATTGACAAAAAGTATAATTCAGCTAATGATAAAAAATCCAGTATCAGGTTTAAAGTAAGTTTTCAGCATCAATAATTATTTTTCATTTTTAAAGCAAACAATATGTACGTTTCTACTTACCAGGGGAGGAAACTCCATTATCACAAGGAAAGGAAGAGTTTCTGTACACTGACCAAGAAGCTTTAGTATGTTAGGATGTTCAATTTCTCTGAAACATAGGGACTTTTATGTTGAAGGAAAACATTCACTTCATACAAGCATACACTTGTATATCATCTGTAAACATATGTTACTTCATTAAAGACAACACAGTAAGTCTAATTTGCCATGGCACAGAAAAACAAACAAGAAAACCTTTGCAACCAAAGACACTGCCAAGTCTGTGCATTTACCCATTCTGACCATGTACAGGAATATGCCGCTATTAAGACCACCTAAATTTAAGACTTAATCTCAATCTGCTTTTAAAAGCTTATTGAGAAGGTTCCATAATTCCTAATAGGAGATCAGCTTTGGGACTGTTCAAAAGTGGTCTTAAAGACCACTTATGACCAGTCCCAAAGGTGGTCTTAATGTAGGAATTTTACTGTAAATCTCTGGATAGTCCGAGACAACCATAATTCAAGACTAGAATTTGTTTTTCTACAAAAACACAGATGTCTCCCCCGTTTTTGACTGCTAAGTATAACCGTGACATTGGAGGTATTGAGCTGGGTCTTGTGTGCAACACATCATCTAATGAAGCTGAACATTTCTGCATAGTAACTTTAAAAATGTTCATCGAAAAATAAAAAAGTTATTGGCCGTAAACAAAAAAAGCACTTTTTTACCTTTGACCTCTAAGTATCTAAGTATGGCCTTGACCTTTGAGGTACAACACATCGTCTCATGATGGTTAACATTTCTGCCAAGTTATTTCATAATCCATCAAAGAATAAGGAAGTTATTGACTGTCCCTTTTTTTACCTTTGACCTCTAGGTATGACCTTGACATTGGAGGTATGAACCTTGGTCTTGCACATGACTCATGGTCTAATGACGGTGAACATTTCTGCATGGTTACTTTATAAAGTCCATCCAGAAATAAAAAAATTAATGACTGGACACACAAAAAAAACTTTTTTTACCTCTGACCTCTTAGTATGACCTTGATCTTGGAGGTACCGACCTGGGTCTAGCGTGCATCACATCCTTTCATGATGGTTAACATTTCTGCCAAGTAATTTCACAATCTATCCAGGAAGAAGAAAGTTAATGATTGAACACTAAAAAAGGCCCCTTTTTGTCCTTTGACCTCTTGTCCTTTGACCTTTTGTCCTTGACATTTGAGGTACCAACTTGGGCCATGCATACAACATATTGTCTCATGGTGCTTAACATTTCTGCCAAATAATTTCAAAATCCATCTAAAAATAAGGAAGTTTTTGACAGAAAACAAAAAAAGGCCCCTTTTTTACCTTTGACCTCTATGTATGACCTTGACATTTTAGGTACCAAGTACCAATTTGAATCATGCATGCAACACATGGTCTCATGATAGTTAACATGTTTGCCAAGTAACTTCAAATTCTATCTAAAAACAAGAGGCCCATGGGCCACAATGCTCACCAGAGCTCAGGCAGGCACTGCCCACTGGCAGCCATGTATGGTTTCAGGTTTTAATGTATTGATTATAAAGTCTCCCAAACAAATGCCCATTTCCAAATGAGCACCCATGTGGACTCTGTATCTGAAATATTAGGCCTTTTATGAAGAGGACTGGAGGAATGAGACATGGACCCAACAGAGCCCAGGCTGGTATCACTGAATCCAACTTATCATAAGGCACAAGAATATATATGGTTTAGGGGTTGGGATGTGTACTGTTCCTGAGATATAAGGCCTTTTTAAGCTGCGGAGGGGTTGGAGCATGGCCCTGGCAGACCCCAGGAAAGCCAAGATTGTTGTCACTGAATGTGTCTTATAATAAGGATCAAGAAAATATATTGTTAAGGGGTGGGGATATGAACAGTTTCCAAGATATGAGGCCCTCTTCTGAAATGATGAAGGGAGGAATGGCCCCTGTGGACCACCAAGTTGGTGTGACTGAATGTGACTAATCATAAGAAACAAGAATATATATGATTATGAGGTGGGGATCTTAATGGTGTCTGAGATATATGGCCTTTTATGAAGTGGAGGGGTGGGCCATGGCATCAGCATGTTGCCCTAGCACATAGAGAACCCACGTTGATGTGAGTGAATGAGTCTTATTATAGGGAACACAAATATACATATTTTAGGGGTGGGGATCTGAACAGTTTCTGAGATATATGGCATTTTATGAAGTGGAAGGGTGGGGCATGGCCCCAGCACACCCCCAGAGACCCCTAGGTTGGTATCACTGAATTTGTCTCATCATAAGGAACAAGAATATATATGGTTTAGGGGTGGGGGTTCTGAATGGTTTCTAAGATATTGAGCCTTTTACAAAGTGGAGGGGGTTGGGCATGGCCCGGGCACATCCCAGGGGACCCCCAGGTTGGTTTCAATGAATGCGTCTTATTATAACAAACAAGAATATATATGGTTTCGGGGTGGGGATCTGAATGGTTTCCGAGACATATCACCTTTTATGAAGTGGAGTTGTTGGGCCCAGCCCCCGTGTGGCCCGGGAGACCCTTAGGTTGGTATCACTGAATGCATCTTATCATAAGGAACAAGAATTAATATGCTATAGGGGTGGGGATCTGAACGGTTTCTGCGATATTGGGCCTATTAGGAAGTGGAGGGGGTGGGGCATAGCCCGGACACATCATAGGGGACCCCCAGATTGGTGTCACTGAATGCATCTTATCATAAGGAACAAGAATATATATGGTTTTGGGGTGGGGATCTGTAACGTTTCTGGAATATTTAGCCTTTTATGAAGTGGAGGGGGTTGGGCATGGCCCCCGCACATCTCGGGGGACCCCCAAGTTGGTGTCACTGAATACACCTTATCATAAGGAACGAGAATATATATGGTTTAGGGGTGGGAATCTGTAAGGTTACTGGGATATTGGGCCTTTTATGAAGTGGAGGGGGTGGGGCATGGCCCCGGCACATCCCGGGGGACCCCCAGGTTGGTGTCACTGAGTCCATCTTAGCATCAGGAACAAGAATATATATAGTTAAGGGGTGGGGATCTCAATGGTTTCTGAGATAAATGGCATTTTATGAAGTGGAGGGGGTGGGGCATGTCCCCGGCACATCCCAGGGGACCACCAGGTTGGTGTCACTTAATGCATCTTATCATAAGGAACAAGAATATATATGGTTTAGGGGTTGGGATCTGTAAGGTTTCAGAGATATAAGGCATTTTATAAAGTGGAGGGGGCGGGCATGGCCCCGGCACAACCTACGGGACCCCCAGGTTGACAAAAGCATATGGCTGAGAAAAGTTTACTCAAGGAACATGTCTATGTAAGTTTTGTCAAAATATCTGCAATCACTTGGCAGTAAATGCCATTTTTCAGTTTTCCCCATTATAAGTCAATGGAAACTCTAAGTTGCCATAGCAACAAAACTAAAAGGCCAAATTTCATAAAAAACACAAAACCTGTAAAGGCAAATATGGTGAATATTTTCATAAAGTCTCAGCGTCCTAGAGCATATGGTTTCTGAGGAGACGATTTTTTAAGTATTTTTTTGTCTATTTTTTGCATTTTGGTTTCCATGGCAACCAATAAAAATGAGCAGAAGGCCTAAAATCATACGGCAGATAGTAGATTGCCTATGGAACATTTCTATGAAAGTTTTGTGAAAATATCTGCAGAGGCTTGGCAGTAAATGCCATTTTTCAATTTTCCCCATTATAAGTCTATGGGAGCTCTAAGTTGCTATAGCAACCAAACTAATGGGCCAATTTTCATAAAAAACACAAACTTTCAATCCCCCAGCCCAAGGATGCTACAGATGAAATTTGGACTCAATCGGCCCAGTGGCTTCAGAGGAGATGTCGTTTGAAAATGTTAACGCCAGACGACGACGACGCCAGACGACGACGACAACGACGACGGACAACTGCCTATCCTATAAGCTCCCCCAGAGCCTTCGGCTCTGGTGAGCTAATAAGCAAGTTATTGACAAAACCCGAAAAAAGGCCCCTTTTTTACCTTTGACCTCTAAGTATGACCTTGACCTTTGAGGTACCAACCTAAGCCTTGCACGCAACACATCGTCTTATATTGATTAACATTTCAGCCAAGTGATTTCAAAATCCATCTCAAAATAAGAAAGTTATTGACAAAATACGAAAAAAAGGCCCCTTTTTGACCTTTGACCTCTAAGTTTGACCGTGACCTTTGAGGTAACGACCTGCCTCATGTGCACTACACATCTTCTCATGGTTGTTAATAATTATGCCAAGTAGTTTTAAAATCCATCTCAAAATAAGTAAGTTATTGACCAAATACAAAAAAAGGCCCCTTTTTTTACCTTTGACCTCTAAGTATGACCTTGACCTTTGAGGTACCGACCTGCCTCATGCGCACCACACATCGTCTCATGGTTGTTAATAATTTTGCCAAGTAATTTTAAAATCCATCACAAAATAAGAAAGTTATTGACCAAATACGAAAAAAAGGCCCCTTTTTTACCTTTGACCTCTAAGTATGACCTTGATCTTTTCAGGTACCGACCTGCCTCATGCGCACCACACATCGTCTTATGGTTGTTAATATTTCTGCCAAGTAATTTTAAAATCCATCAGAAAATAAGAAAGTTATTGACCGGACAAGATTTGCCCATATATATATATATACATACCAACAAACTTCCAAGGGAGATAATTCAAAAAGTATAAATGCGAGAGTTATAGTTCTTGCGCACCGCACGTTGTCTAATGCTGATTGTCTGATGCACCACACATCGTCTTATGGTTGTTAATATTTCAGCCAAGTAATTTTAAAATCCATCAGAAAATAAGAAAGTTATTAACCGGACAAGATTTGCCCACATATATATATACATACCAACAAACTTCCAAGGGAGATAATTCAAAAAGTATAAATGCGAGAGTTATAGTTCTTGCGCACCGCACGTTGTCTAATGCTGATTAATATTTATACAAAGTTTCGTGAAAATAGCTCTAACGGTTTTCAAGTTATAGAGCGGACACGAATGTGTGACAGACGGACAGACGGATGTTCTCACAGATGTATACTTATGTGGCTATTTGTGGCAGGATTGATACTTAAGTGGCTACTTTTAGCCACAGAAAAGAAGTATTTTCGGTGTCTAACAGAATAAATCCCATAGACTTACATTGATTCTGTCCATTTACATAGCCACCTAACTATACATTTGTTGGTGCGGACAGACAGACAGACAGACGGACAGACAGATGCCCGGGGGAAAAACAATATGATTCTCCGAAAAAAAAATTTTCGGGGGAGAGATAATAAGGATGAGTAACAAGGAGAAATAAGGGATATTTTTCCATAAAGTAAAAATCCTAAAAATTCAGACACCTTGAGGACTTGCTGTTATTTCCTTAAAATTTTAACAAGTTTGTTTCACTATCCAGCAAGGAGTCATAAAAAGTGGAGACTGAATGGCACAGACCCTGATCAGACTGCTCCTTCGGAAGCATTCTGATCTGGGTCTGCACTATTTGCTTAGGCCTGTCTGTCCCAATACTTAGGATCGGTACGGTATTTCTCGTTAGGAATGTATGTTCAGGGCTGGAAAAAATCCACTTGTCCACAACCAATGACCAGTGGCCCATGCCAAAGGAAGCGTAAAAATTTTGTAGAGTTCTATGAAATTTATTAAAAATTACAAGCCCTTGGTGATGCTGGATGACTGAAATTATGATGAATTTTCAAACCCTGATGTTTTGCACCATTTTCGATGTGAGAAAGACATTTCACTGTCTCACAAAGAATCTATGACTGACCATAGCTTCAGGCAAATTGAGTATTTTGTGATAATTGAAGGATATTTTAGTAGAATCTCCACTAAAACCTATGTTGTGGGTACTCATTAGAACCACCTCACTGAGGTGGTTCTAATGAGTACCCACAACATAGGTTTATATGAAGAAATAAGGAAACCTTTCCTCAATTTTCACAAAATAAATTACCTGTTGCTATGACTGATGTCATAAAAGTAAAGATTTTTGCATCATGATCTTCAAGCCAGCGATTTATTGCAGAATAAATCACTGTTCCTTTTCCACTGCCTGTACAGGCACACTGTGAGAAATTTTAATCAAAGAATGCTATTCCAAAATACTCTAGTAGACTACCTATGTGGACAGCCCCAGCTACCAGGTCTTGAAGAATAGATGGGCTGCATGATGCTTGAAATCGACCACACAAGAATACTGGTAAACCGCTTAGAGAATCTAAGCCTGCCCAGGCAAAGCGGTGCATGTCAGACCGCCCATGCCTATAAACCCTACTGGTGGCTTGAGATGTCATTTCGTCTTACTGTCGGTTAAAAGTCCCACGAAATTGGAAGCAACGTCTCCAAAATGACTTATACAGTGTTGACTGGGACATTAAACCTCAAATCAAACAAACAAATCTACCTGTATGGCAGCTTCCACTAACCTGTATGGGTTGACTTCCTCAAGAAAAAGTTTCTTATCCGCAGGAGAAGCATCATCTTTCAGTATCTTTACAATAACCTTGGTCCGGTGACCATCTGGTGATATTCTGTCAGCCTCTCCTTGTAGAACCTAATCAAATGTAAAGCACAATCTCAAGTTCAACCCATTTTATCTAAAATAGAACCTTCTACCCTATTTAAAGTGGAATTTCATTTTGAAATTAAAGGGTGTCAGGTCAATCTTTTTAATTTATCTGGAAAAATGGCTGATATTTTTGCAAACAGTGAAGGCCCTGATCAGATGCCACATTCTGTGGCATCTGATCAGCACATTCTGTGGCATCTGATCAGGGCCTGCACTGTTTGTCAGTGTCCCATTTTGTGGTTTCTCGTATAAAAAGGGTTCATGTGTCTAATGCACATAAACATTTTACAACACTGTTCATTATGACATGGTCTTGGCTATAACTCAGTTTGAAGCTGGTCCCAGAAATATACAGATTATATAGAAAAATGACCATACACTTTTGTTTGGATATAACACAACTGATTGACTGACATGGTCAATGTTGAAATAAAGAGGCTGTGGTGCAAATGTATATACCGAGTGCAGGTGTCTCGCTGATTAATATATCTATTTGATGATTTCTCATTTAAGACAAATAAGCAGTTAACTGAAAATGACTTTTCCTGATCAATTAACCATCGTTTCTATAAACTTCTTATTTTGTCTGTTTTTCTTATTTTTTCCTATCATTTTGGTCTTTTAGAAATATTTTAAAACAAAAAAAAAAACATGGAAATGGATGCTTGTCCAGCCAAAAAAAAATTGTTACTGGTACCCATGTTTTTTGTATGAAAGGTATTACCTGCCCAAACCATCCGAGGCCTATTTCTTTCACGTAAAACAACTGACTCCTGGGGAATGGCTGATAGACAGCTGAAAAAACAACAACTGCAATCATATGACTATAAAGAGAAAATATGTATGCAAGTTAAATCACATAGGGTGATCGGTGGTCCTTTACCAGTATTTGGCACAACAAATTGAAGGAAATAAATACACTAACCCTTCTCTTGCTGAATATTCAGTTTAGCCACACCCATTTCTGACTTTGAACCAATCAGATTATTTGATGTAATTTAGTCCTACAAATTCATAATCTGAATGTCAAACAGTGTAGATCCTGATCAGATGGCTTCTTCAGAAGCCATCTGATCTGGATCTACACTGTTTTCAAAGATAGGGGTTGTCGTGAACAGCAGGATAAGAGCTAACTTAGCTAAGAAAAAACCTCTATCTCTCATAAATGTTTAAAAGTTTTTGATGCTTTTCAACAAATTTCATCTCTGATCCAAAACATTTGATAAAAAGATAATCTAATGCCAGTGTGTTTGTGTTTTTACGTCCCACCAACAACTAAGGTGATATGGAGATGGGACCTCGGTTTAAATACTCATCCAAAAGTCTGGAGAAGCTGAAAATCAATCCCAAGACTCCTAGTTTATGAGGACAGTAGCTTATCCACTACACCATGGAGGCTTCTAATCTAATGCCAGATTTATTCAGTCACATTTATAGCAAATCCTTTAAAAATCGACTTTAGACTAGTGTTTGTAACATTTTCTACTTGTATTTTACTGCCTTTTCAAGAATATTTCCCTTATATCGAGCTAAACTTTAAATCAGTGGGTAGAAACTGGATTATATGGAGTGAAAAAAACGTGCTGCAGAATTTGGTATCTCACATGTGAGTCTAGTCATCAGAAAACCTGCTTTTACCATTTGCAACCAACAAAAGGTACAGATCAGCATGTGCATCCACACAGTCTTATCAGCACATTTGTGTCTGCTGCTTGGATATCTCTGAGTCGTACATAAGGCTGGCACAATTAATGGGATAATCGATTATACAATCGATAAATTCCACAAAAATGATTATCATTACTGATTTGCTTGCAATCGATGATTTGATAAGTACAATTTATTACCCAAAGGTGCGCATAAAATAGCTGTATGAGTGGCAAACAGTGCAGACCAAGATGAGACGCCGCATTCAGCGGCGTCTGATCTGGGTCTACACTGTTTGCTCAGGCCTGTCTGTTCAAATGCATATGGCAAAGTACAGCATATGGAAGGAGTCATGCTCAGAAAGAAAGCCAGACAGGTAAAATTATGACCCAATCTTCAGTGATTACTAATTGATTATCGATCGCAATGATAGGAATGATAACCGATTATCTTTTCAGCTCCGATTAGCCAGCCCTAGTTCAAAGACTCTCGCTTGTCTGTGTAACTGAGCAGCCCAGTCTGTGTCCTACCCGGTTACAAACTTTGAGATTGCATGATGCTTCCACGCAGAGCTGAAACCGACTGAACATGAGTACTGGTAAACCATTTAGAAGGTCTAAGTCTGCCCAGGCAAAGTGCTGCGAGTCAGACCGTCCATGCTTATAAACCCTTCAGTTTCAATGGATGGCAGGGCTTGAGAAGTTGCTTCATCTCAATGTCGGGTGAAAGTCCCACAAAATTAGGAGCAACATCTCCAAAATATACAGTGTTGACGGGGACATAAAACCTCAAATTTTTTTTTTTTTTTTTTGGTTTGGGTTTTAAGGCCCTTTCAAGATTATTTCACTCATATCGAGCCGATCGTTAATCATAGGTGGGCGAAAACCGGAGTACCCGGAGAAAAACCACCTGACCTTCCGTTGCAGAACTTGGCGTCTCACACGTGACCCGAGCGAGGCTCGAACCCACGGCGGTGAGAGACCTAATGACTAAGAGTCAGCGCTCTTATCCATTAGGCCACGGAGGCCCGTAAAACCTCAAATTAAACAAACAAGCAAACTGAGAATAAGTTTTCTCGTGTCAGATGGGGTTCCTGTTTACCCTCACCATCCTGAACGTGGATATATCCAAGAGTCCTTTTTTGAAAACAGTAAAGATCCTGATCAGCTGGCTTCTAAAGATCAGGATCTATACTTTTTATGGCAACAGATAAGGTTTGTATTTTTTGATAATTGAAGGATAGTTTTACTTATTTCTCCATAAAAACCTATTGAATACCCACAGCATAGGTTGCGGTTCTATTGAATACCCACAGCATAGGTTTTTATGGAGAATTGACAACAAGAGCTGTCGCCAGACAGTATAGCTCGCCTGTTTAGCACCTTCAAGATATAAGGTAAAATTACTGAACCATGAAATATAGGTCACACACACCTAGATACATTTTGAGGTCAATGACCAGGTCACATGGAACATACATGTATATGCCAGATATTACATTTCAGAATCACAATGTGTATGAATTATAAGGCAAAATCAATGAACCAAGAAAATAGGTCACCCTGACCTAGATATATTTCTATGTCAATCATCTGGTCACATGGAACTTATAATTCAAGACTGAAGTTTCTAAAAAAAAAAAAGTATTAAATTCGGCAGAGTCACTGAATCATGAAATGTAGGTCACACTGACCAAGATATAATTTCGAGGTCAAACATGGGGTCACATGGAATAAATAATCCAGGCATGATGTTTCTTCATGAAAAAGTACTCAAGATAATAGGCAAATCACTGAACCATGAAAGGCAAAATCAATGAACCAAGAAAATAGGTCACACTGACCTAGATATATTTCTATGTCAATCATCTGGTCACATGGAACTTATAATTCAAGACTGAAGTTTCTAAAAAAAAAAAAAAAAGTATTCAATTCGGCAGAGTCACTGAATCATGAAATGTAGGTCACAGTGACCTAGATATATTTTGAGGTAAATCATGGGGTCACATGGAACTAATAACCCAGGTATGACATTTCTCCATCAAATAGTAATAAAGATAATAGGGAAAATTACTGAACCATGAAATAAAGGTCACAATGACCTGAATTTATTTTGTGGTCAATAATCGGGTCACATGGAATAACTATTTATTGAGAAATCTTTGACACAAAATAAAAATATACACTATTAAACAGCAAGAACTACAAAGGGAAATAACTCTAAATGGCCTGACCCCTTGGCCCTTATTTTCTTTCCCACAATACATGTAGTCATACTGATCATGTGTGCAAAATTTCAAGTTTCTATGTGAAGCAGTTCCTGAGATATCTTTGACACAAAATAATTGTTTATGGACACACAGACAGACAGACATACAGACGGAAAAGACAAAAACTATATACCCCCATTGCATACTTCGTATGCCGGGGGTATAAAAAATAATCCAGGTGTAACATTTCTTCATCAAATTATAGTATTCAAAATAATAGACAAAATCACTGAAACATGAAATATAGGTCACAGTGACCTAGACATATTTTGAGGTCAAGCATGGGGTCACATGGGACTAATAACCCAGGTATGACATTTCTCCATCAAATAGTATTCAAGATAATATGCAAAATCACTGAACCATGAATAACGGGCCTCCGTGGCCTAGTGGATAAGAGCGCTGACTCTTAGTCATTAGGTCTCTCACCGCCGTAGGTTCGAGCCTCGCTCGGGCCACGTGTGAGACGCCAAGTTCTGCAACAGAAGGTGGTTTTTCTCCGGGTACTCCGGTTTTCGCCCACCTCTGATTAACGATCGGCTCGATATGAGTGAAATAATCTTGAAAGGGCCGTAAAACCCAAACCAAAAAAAAAACAAAAAAACTGAACCATGAAATATAGGTCACACTGACCTAGCTATATTTTGAGGTCAATCATGGGGTCACATGGAGCTAATAATCCAGGTATGACATTTCTCCATCAAAAAGTATTCTAGATAATAGACAAAATCACTGAACCATGAACCATAGGTCACACTGACCTAGTTATATTTTGGGGTCAATTATCGGGTCATATAGAACTTCTAATCCAGGTATGACATTTCTGCATCAAATAGTATTAGAGATAATAGGCAAAATCACTGAGCCATGAAATATAGGTCACACTGACCCAGGTATGGCATTTCTCCATCAAATAGTATTCAAGATAATAGGCAAAATCACTGAACCATGAAATATAGGTCACACTGACCTAGCTATATTTTGAGGTCAATCATGGGGTTACATGGAACTAATAATCCAGGTATGACATTTTTCCATCAAATAGTATTCGAGATAATAGACAAAATCACTGAACCATGAACTATAGGTCACACTGACCTAGTTATATTTTGGGGTCAATTATCGGATCATATAGAACTTATAATCCAGGTATGACATTTCTTCATTAAATAGTATTAGAGATAATAGGCAAAATCACTGGGCCATGAAATATAGGTCACAATGACCTAGATATATTTTGTGGTCAATTATCGGGTCACATGGAACTATTAATCCAGGAATGACATTTCTCCATCAAATAGTATTTGAGACAATAGTCAAAATCACTGAACCATGAAATATAGGTCAGTGATCTAGATATATTTTGAGGTCAATTATGAGGTCACATGGAACTAATATCCCAGGTATGACATTTCTGCAACAAAGATATAAGGCAAAATCCCTGGACCATGAAATATAGGTCACCATGACCTTCACCCTTTTACACTTGAACCAATGTCACTTGGTTGGCTGATAACCAATTCTGTCTATATATAACTTGTTAGCATAAGGGAAAGGTATACAACAAATTACAAAGTTGTCCTAGATTTTGACCCCTAGCCCCACCCCATCCCAACTCCAAGGCATGAACCCAGGGGTGTGTTGTCTTGAAATCTCAGAAGACACTCCCAGGTATCCAAGTTGTTAATATGAATGCTTTGTGATGAGTGACTGCCGAGATATAAGCATTTCAAAAACAGTATTACATAGGTGTTACAGATTTTGACCCCAAGCCCCATCCCGGGGCATGACCCCAGGGGTCTGTTCTCTTTGAACATCAGAAGACCCTCCCAGGTACTTAAGTTCCAATTATGAGCGCTGTGATGAGTGAATGTTGAGATATAAGCATTTGAAAAACTTTAACGCAGTGTGACGGGAACACACACGCAAACACACACGCACACGCACAGGCGCACGCCATCCGAGGTGACAACAATAGCTCTCCATGTACTTCGTACAGGCGAGCTAAAAACTATCCTTCAATTATTACAAAATACCAACCTTATTTGTTGCTATGAATGTTTTCCATTCTGCTTTTGAATCCTTAGTAAAAATTTAAATTATGCGACACAAATGGCTGAAAATCAGGGAGGAGTGTAGTATATTAACCCTTGTCCTGCTGAATATTTTAACCTCTCACACCCACCACCGATTGTCAACCAATTAGATTACTTGATGCCAATTATTGCAACAAATTCACAATCTGAATGACAAACAATGCAGATCCTGATCAGATGGCTTCTTCAGAAGCCATCTGATCTGGATCTTCATTGTTTGAAAAATAAGGCATATCCAGGCTAGTAGGACAAAGGTCAAAATATTCAACATATTGAGGGTTAAGTTAACAGCAATAAAACAACAAAGAACTTACTGACAAGTTTAGCAGCAGCTGCCTGCCTTTGCTTATCAAAGCATGTGATTCTTGGTCTAAGTGCCCTGGATCCCACTGTCTTGGCCAGTATATCAGGCAGAGGCTCAAATGTGACACTGGATACCGACATGTCAGCAGCACTCTCATTGGTGGGGTACATAGACACCCCATGTCCTGACTCAACTTCATCTTCGAAAGACTAGAAATATATGAAAACCAAATATGATTGTGAGGTGTAGACAAACTGACCACTAATGTGTTTAAGAACCAACTGTTCAAAGCAAGTGACCAACAACTCCATATAAGGAGGAGTAATGAGAGTCATTAACCCTTATCCTGCTGAATAAATTAGTTTAGCCACACCTATTTCTGACTACAAACAAATCAAATCACTTGATATGATATATTCGTTCAATTCACAAACTGCATGACAAACAGTGTAGATCCTGATCAGATGGCTTCTAAAGAATAACATTGTTAGATATGTTAACTAACAACCTTGTTGTTTTTTTAACAACTGGCCTCAGGCATATTACAGAATATTGGTATGAAATAACGAAATTGCTTCTGGTAATGTTGATCTGCTGATCGCATTACAACTGTTCTAGTAGTTGGAGGTGTGATACATGGGGTACTATCCTGCTATTACTACTCTGTCCTAGGGCAGCCATTACAAATACTGTATAAACTATTAGAGAAACTGAACACTGAAAGGGAACATCAAAACTCAGTTGGTCCACTGGACATTCCATTGGACATGTCACAGCTACGCATAACTGATCCAAGTCCAAAACAGCTGGTCCTGAACCAACAGACACTCTCTTATTTCAACCTGTCCATAGCCCCAGATAAGAAGGGGTATCCACATATAATTTTTCTTATTTCTGCACAAAAACATATGTTGAGGGTACTCATTAGAAGCGCCTCAGTGAGGCGCTTCTAATAAGTACCCACAACCTATGTTTCCATGCAGAAATAAGAAGAATACCTGATTTTTTCGGATGAAAAAGTGCCTTATATGGAGCTATGCGACATCATACAACTTACGGAGAATCCACTCCGCTTGAAGAGATGGCAGATACAACCAAAGGTGAGCAGTACGCAGCAACACAACAAAGCGCCAGCAATCAATCCCAGCAGGACATCCATTTAGTCATATAACAGACTTCATTCTCTGTGAAAATGTCTGAAAACTGAAAATAATATACCATATTTATACTAAATATTTGGACAAAAAATTTCCTTGCGATACTTGTTCTAAAATTTGAATAAGTACAATTTAACTATCCGGTGCTGTCTCTAAAAATAGCTGGATGAATGAGTGTAGACACTGATGAGACGCCACAGGATGTGGCATCTCATCAGGGTCTACACTGTTTGCCATTCATAAAAATAGCTGGATGAATGAGTGTACACACTGATGAGATGCCGCAGGATGTGGCATCTCATCAGGGTCTACACTGTTTGCCATTCATCCAGCTATTTTTAGACTGTTGGTACTCGTTAGAACTGCCTCACTAATGAGTCCCCACAATCAATGTTTTTGAGGAAAAATAAGGAAAATAATGCATACCTTGTAAACTCAACTTTTTTCTATATAATGTGGGGTGTTCATTACACAGACTTATTCACCTGGGGCCAGTTGTTCAAAACTAACGATGTTGTAAGTTAATGTATCGTTTGCAAAAGCTGCTAACATTTTTTTTCACAAAAATACCACAATTTTGAATATTAAACTTGCTACAACAGTTAACAATATGACCACTAACGAGCTCGTTAAGCTAACGATGCTTTGAACAACTGGCCCCTGATGTGCTGTTGTCAGGGCTAAGTACAGCATACACAGGATGGGGGTTTCAAAACTATGAATATAATGTTTAGTAACATGTTTTGGATAAACTACTCTCTGGTGCACCTACGAAGGCTGATTGATATTTTGTGAGCCTGGTATTGAAGGAGGTACGCATGGATGTTATTTTTAAGTACTACTATTCTCTAACTATATAGGGCCGTGCACCCAAGGACTGGTCTCATTTGGTCAGTTTAGATCAACTAGGTAGCACTCTAAAGTAAACAAGACAAGTAGCTTTTGCAAAATGGACAAAATCGGTGAAAGCGCAGTGATCCAATATTTGCATAAAAAAAGGTTTTTAACACCTTAGGATATCCATAATGATATGGTAGAAACACTTGGGAAAGAAGCCCCTTCATATGCTACAGTGAAAAGGTGGGTGTGGGAATTTAATGGCGACAGAGCCTTCGGGATGACCCCTGTCTTGGAAGGCCAGTTAATGTTACAACCTTAGAAATGAGCAATAAATTCCATGATATTGTTATGACTGTGGCTGACAGACGAGTCACAGAAAGATATATAGCCAGTAGAGTTGGCATTTCACAGGAGTTTGTGAGTGTTTGAGTTTTACATCTCACCAACAGCTAAGGTCATACGGAGACGGGACCTAGGTTTAAAGACTCATCCGAAAGTCTGGAGAAGCCCGGTATGCCATCCCCTCATGTATCGTCAAATTCATACTTCAGCCAATTATTATAAATATTCTTTCTTTGCATTGGCTGTTGTCCAATGGATTAGGTTGCCGTCTTCTATTGTCAAGCTGCCAACACTGAATCAGTTCAGTGTGGCAGTCAGGTCACAATAATAATAACACAACAGACCTGTATTAACCTGATTTTAATTTCAACTTTTTAACACTTTCATCTGTTACTCCATCTCACTATCGCACTTTTAATTGTCACTATTCATCTTTCTTTATTCCTCACGACATGAATCACCTACACGTAATCCTCGCGAGGGGGTGTTGTAGTACAGCTTGACAAACAGAAGTTTGGGCCGAAGAAGGAACTTACAGGCTCTGCCTTTGATAGTAGTGGAATTGATCCTTAGTTTTCTTTTCTATTACATGATTACTGTGTAGGCTTTCATCCTGCAAACCTGGTGTGTATGTAATGTACACCTGTGAGTAATGGTCAGATGTGACCGATCACAGTATATAAGAAGAAAGAAAGTGCCATATTCCGCATCTGAAATAAACAAGAATTCCGCCGAAGGCTATGTCGTGCCTGTGGGGGTGCAAAGTCATCGAACCATGATATCTAGGCCAAGGTCAAACATAGATGCTTGCATAAAAGTTGCCATTCTTAAATGAAAGCTTATACTAAGTATCATTAATGAATCTCTAATAATTCTTGAGAAATGAACTTAACCATTAGGGTGAATGCTAGGGTGGTTGCAATATTTAACAAAGATAGTGAACCATAAAATGTAGGTCAAGGTCAAATATGGATGCTTGCATTTAAGTTTCCATCTCCAGATACAAGTTTGTACCAAGTATCATTAATGAAGCTCTTATAGTTCTTGAGAAATAAACTTGACCATTTGGGTGAACGCTAGGTGGTCACAATATTTTACAAAGTCAGTGAACCATGAAATTTAGGTCAAGGTCAAATGTGGATGCTTGCATTTACATTGCCATCTCCAGATTCAAGCTTGTACCAAATATCATTAATGAATCTCTTATAGTTCTTGAGATATAAAGTTGACCATTAGGGTGAATGCTAGGGTGGTCACATTATTTTACTAAGTCAGTGAACCATGAAATGTAGGTCAAGGTCAAATATGAATGCTTGCATGTAAGTTGTCATCCCCGTGATACAAGTTTGTACCAAGTATCATAAATGAAGCTCTTATAGTTGTTGAGAAATAAACTTGGACCTTAGGGTGACCGCTAGGGTGGTCGCAATATTTTACAAAGTCAGTGACCCATGAAATGTAGGTCAAGGTCAAATATGGTTGCTTGCATGTAAGTTGTCATCCTGTGATACAAGTTTGTACCAAGTATCATAAATGAAGCTCTTATAGTTGTTGAAAAATAAACTTGAACCTTAGGGTGAACGCTAGGGTGGTTGCAAATGTTGAAACCTTGACAAACGGACGGACGGAGGGACGGACGAACAGACGGAAAACCGGGCGCCTATATCGCGCCATGCTAATAGCAGGCGGGACAAAAAAACATTCAGTGTGTATCCACATTTCACACTGATCACATTGAACAGCTTTGTGGCCATTAAGGACAGCACCACTGCAAAGACCACAGTCAGCTTTGCAGTCTTTGCAATACCAAGTTCCAGCTCCAGATTCAATTTCTAGAGAAAGTGACCAGTGGGTCACGTATACCCCCGGCCAGCGCCATACTCTGATATATCTTTTGAGCTTGCATGTAATATGAATGAAGATGTCAAGAAGCTATAAGAATCTATAAATGTGCTTGTAAAAGCTAAACCAAACATAAAATTTCTAAATGGACGAAGGGAGTGAGGGCATCAAAGTTACTGAAGAGGTAGGGGGTATCAATGTTACAGAAGCAGCAGGGTGGGGTATGCATCAATGAAATCTTTGGACTGGTATGTAACATCGATGCAAGCATCAATTGAATTTGTCTTAGAGTTTAGAACATACAGGGATCTATAAACTTTATCATAAAACTTGAACCAAATGTAAAATTTCTAAGTCCGTGACCTTGAGGTCAAGGTCAAGGTCACCATGGGTGGGGGAAGGGACATACATCACGAAATGTTTGGACTGGTACAATGATGCAAGTATAAACTGAATTTGTCTTAGAGTGAAGAACAGGCAGGCATCTATAAACTTTGTCATAAAACTTTAACCAAATGTAAAATTTCTCAGTCTGTGACCTTGACCTCAAGGTCACTGTGGTGGGTGGGACATGCATCAGTGAAATCTTTGGACCAGTATGTAACTTCAGTGTAAGTATCAACTAAATCTATCAAAGAGTTCAGAAGATACAATCTCTTAGAAACTTTGACGCAAAACTTTAACCAAAATGTTAACCGGACGGACAGACTGAAGGACCGACAGAAAGACAGAAGCACGGACGGACGGACGAACGGCAAGATGAAAACTATATACCCCCATAGCATACTTCGTATAGCGGGGGTATAACTAGAATTTGTTTTTCTACAATACACAGATGTCTCCCCCTTTTTGACCTCTCAGTATGACCTTGACATTGGAGGTATGGACCTACGTCTTGTGTGCAGCACATCATATAATGAAGATGAACATTTCTGCAAGGTAACTTGAAAAAGTTCATAGAGAAATAAGAAAGTTATTGACCGTACACAAAAAAGACCTTTTTTTACCTTTGACCTCTAAGTATGGCCTTGACCTTGGAGGTACAACATGTCACCTCATGATGGTTCACATTTCTGCCAAGTAATTTCATAATCCAAAAAAGTTAAAAAATAAATAAGTTATTGACTGTACACAAAAAAGGACCCTTTTTGACCTTTGACCTCTAGGTATGACCTTGACCTTTGAGGTACAAACCTGGGTCATGCAGGCAACACATCGTCTCATGGTGGTAAACATTTCTGCCAAGTAATTTCAAAATCCATTGAAAAATAAGAAAGTTACTGACCGAACACGAAAAAATGGCCCCTTTTTTTTACCTTTGACCTCTATGTATGACCTTGACCTTTGAGGTACCAACCTGGGTCATCCACACGACACATCGACTCATGGTTGTTAACATTTCTGCCAAGTAATTTCAAATTCTATCTAAAAGTAAGAAAGTTATTGACAAAACACGAAAAATGGCCCCTTTTTTTACCTTTGACCTCTAAGTATGACCTTGACCTTTAAGGTACCAACCTGGGTCATTCACGCAACACATCGACTCATGGTTGTTAACATTTCTGCCAAGTAATTTCAAATTCTATCTAAAAGTAAGAAAGTTATTGACAAAACACGAAAAAAGGCCCATTTTTTTACCTTTGACCTCTATGTATGACCTTGACCTTTGAGGTACCAACCCTAATCATGCGTGCAACACATTGTCCCATGATAGTTACATTCCTGCAAAGTAATTACAAATTCTATCAAAAAAATAAGAAAGTTATTGACAAAACACGAAAAAAGGCCCCTTTTTTTACTTTGACCTCTAAGTATGACCTTGACCTTTTAGGTACCAACCTGGGTCGTGCATGCAACACATTGTCTCATGGTGGTTAACATTTCTGCTAAATAATTTCAAAATCCATCTGATAATAAGAAAGTAATTGACCAAACATGATTTGCCCATACATACATGCATACCGATAAACTTCCAAGGGAGATAATTCAAAAAGTATGAATGTGAGAGTTCTAGTTCTTGTGCACTGCACGTTGTCTAATATTGATTAATATTTACATGAAGTTTCGTGAAGATAGCTTGAACGGTTTTCAAGTTATAGAGTGGACACGATTTTGTGACAGACAAACAGACAGACAGACGGACAGACGCCCGGGGGAAAACAATATGTCTCTCGGAAAAAAAAAATTTCGGGGGTGACATAGCAATTGACTGGTGGATGAATGTCATTTGACATATCACCAGTAACAATTCAGAACGATTCAGACTGTTATCCAAATCAGAACATGAGGAGTGAGGTTTCTGTGATATTTGTTACTTTACATTTGTTTGTCAAAATACAAGGACAGGGTTCGACATTAACCCAAGACCGATGGAAATTGTCTAGTGGAAACCTGGTCAGGTCTAGTAAGGTCAGTGGCTGGCTGGTCTGAATGGTCCAGTTGAAAATCTGCCACCAAAGTTATTAAAATCCCTGTTTTAAACATTTATCATAAAATTAGTTAGTGTTTTCAGTTTGTTGCAGAAGATTTACCATCCGTGTAGATAAATAATAATAGAAATAATCTGATTACAGCAGAACTAATGTACATTTATCACTTCAGTATGATTTTCATCATTTCTTCGGTCCAGCTGAACTTAGATCAGGTCCAGTGTATCCCAAAAGTTACAGGACCACCTTGTTCACTTATTAAAAAAGTTTATGTTGAACCCTGAAGGATGTACTGGGCTTACTGGTATGTTAAAAATGTTGCTATATTCTGCAAAAAATAAATCTTCTATGTCTAAAACGTTTGTTACAGTCCTCACATTCTATCCATTTCTCAGAGCCTTTGCAATATTTTTTGCACAGTACGCAGCCGAACCTTGGGCAGGGGTTAGTTTCAATGTCTTCAGCCAAAATTATGAGTATAGCCAAGTTTGTACCGCGTGAGGACTTGAAGTTGAAAAGTAAGCGAGTCTGATGTTGACCCATACATACGTGTATATACTGTAAGATTCTGGGACACCTCGGCCCCTAACCAACTTGGCCCCTAATATTAATATTACATGTATATTATTATTATTGGCCCAAAAGATATTGTTTTAGTTTGGGTAAAGGTGGAAGGTTAGCAATAGTTAACAAAAATAATATACATAAATGTCAGTGTTTGGCATTTCAAAACTGGAGATTTCATATTTTTGGACTGTTATGCATTCTCAGGTAACTGCCAGTGACATTAAAATCTTTTAATTGGATTATCTTGAGGAAATCACTGACGCATGCCTGTTGATTAGAATATTACGAGGACTGTTCAAATATGAATGCAAGTAGAACGTTTTCTCATGCACTAATGCAAAAATCACCTGGAAATAAATATCACAGCGTAGAAAAACATTTTACCTATACATTGATACCAAACCTGTTAAAATCTGTGCACTTTAGCCATGTATATCATTCACTAAACACTGTCTACTCTTGTATACTAATACAAAACATGGTTGGAAGAAGGTCAGAGTACGCCGTTGAAATACGGTCCTATATTAAGAATCGTTGTATTCTTGGTATACGGTGCAAAGACATTTTTGATGAAATATGTTCGGTTTATGGGCATAATGAAATTCTTTTCCGACAGTTTTTCGTTGGTGTAAGAAATTCAGCTGTGGGCTAGGCTCAACAGAAGATGCACCACATGATCGTCGGCCAAAAAGAGCAACATCTGCCAAGGTGGTTGCTAGAGTGAAAGAAATAGTTGCTACCGATGCACGATACACCACTAGGCAAATAGCTAGTATGGTTGGCATCTCATTAGGAGCAGCTCATACAATTCTGAAATGGGATTTGAAAATGAGAAAGGTCTGTGCTAGATGGATTCCCCATGAGCAGGATTCCTCATGACAGATGAGCAGAAAAAGACACCAGTTCAGTGCGCCAAGAAGTTGCTTAAAAAGTTTCCAAATTACAATTCACAGTCTTTCACAGGTGACGAGACATGGGTTCACTTTTTTTAGGCCAAAACAAAAGATTCAGAAAATATGGGCAACAAAGTATTGCAAAAGACCATGCATTGCAAAGCGGACCATGAGCGTCAAGCAGGTAATGTATGCCATATTCTTTTCACATCAGGGCCCTGCTATTCAGGCTGCTGTGCCTAAAGGCAAATCTGTAAATGCGAAGTTTTACAAGAATAAAGTTCTTCGAAATTGAAGAAATATTTCAAAGAACGAAGACCCGCAACTGGTTTGGCCTATGTCAGATTGCTACATGACAAGGCGTCATCGCACAAGGCGTTCATTGAGCAAGACTATCTGAAGCAGGAAAAGGTTGTTGAACTCCATCACCCCTCGTATTCCCCTGACCTTGCCCCGTGTGACTTTTTTTTGTTCCTGCGGCTGAAAAAATACCTTTCTGGTCAAATATTTTTACAGCGCAAACACCTCGGTTCTGCAATATTCCAGTGCCTTCATAGTATACCTCGAAAAGACTACCAAAACGCATTCAATGATTGGATCAGAAGACTGAAAGTTTGTATATCTGTTAAGGGGAATACTTTGAGGGGACAAAATCAATTTTTCATCGAAATCTATCACGGAATCATGATCATTTTTATGTGCTTAGTTGCATTCATATTTGAACAGTCCTCGTATTATTTGACAATTGGGTGGGAAGTACTGAGTAATTACTGTAACCATTACAAGTCTTTAATCATGTCACGGGAACACTTGAAATTGCACTTGCAAATAACAAATGCACAGATCAGTCTGCGCATGTGCACACTCTGATCAGCGCTTCTGTTCCCTGCTTGGATAGTATTACTAAGGCTGTTGTATGCCAAACTTTATTCCTATGAACAGCTTCTAAGACTAAGCATGTGGTTTTTTTTGCATGTGCGAATAATAGATGAACAGATCAGCATGCGCATCATGCACTCTGATCAGTGCTGTTGTTTGTCGCTTGGACTGCGGCCTCTGAGACTAAGCAGGAAACAGGTAATTGAAATAAAGACATCTCTATGCATTTATGAATTGGGCCAAGCTGCATATCAAGTTGAGAACGTCGCGAATGCCTTATGTTTATAAGCAGAAATGAGAAAAGTTCTCGCTGCTTGGATAGTATGTGAATATTACTGAATAACAAATGTGCAGATCAGCCTGCGCCTCTGTGTGCTCTGATCAGCTCTTTTGTTCCCTGCTGGGATAGTGTGATAAACATTATGCCTCTGAACGGCTCGTGAGACAAAGCAGGTCTAATATTAGGAGCACAATTAGGAAAAATGAAGTCATTAGATAATTCTTATCTCTGGAAAAAAAATATCTAAAGAAAATTCATATTGTGTGAAGCATGTGGATATAAAATTAATAACAAAAACATGCAATGAATAATGATGTTATTACAAAAGGAATCAACAATAATGTAATAACCATGACCTTTATTTCAACAATTAGTACATAACGTACAAAATGAAATGCAAACAACATAGCAGAACATATGTTGTAGGTGTTGTAGGTGACAAACTAGTAAAGAATGATGCAGGGGAGATGTCAATGAGTGAAGACTCAAGAGCGAGGGCCTGGTTAGAACACTACCAAAGGCTACTCAATGTTGAGTTTGACTGGGACCCAGACCACTTGTCTGATGAACCACCAGTGGAAGGGCGCCAATCCCAATCACCACTGATATGGTTAAGAAGGCTATCTCTCAGATGAAGACTGGCAAAGCACCAGGCCCTTCTGGCATAGTGGTGGAGATGATCAGAGCTGCAGGTGACGCAGGTGCCTCAATGATCCGCGACCTTGCAGATGCAATAATCTGTGATGTCAAGGTACCCTCTGACTGGGAACAGAGTTTCACTGTCTGTCTCTACAAGGGCAAGGGTGATGCATTGGAACGGGGCAACTACCATAGTCTCAAGCTGACAACAGGTCATGAAAGTCCTGGAGAGAATTGTGGATGACCTCATTAGGCAGTTGGTGTCCATCAACCATTCCGAGTTTGGCTTCGTCCCAGGAGAGGCACAACAGACGCAATTTTTGTTGTACGGCAGCTGCAAGAGAAGTATCTGGCAGCCAACAGGAGACTCTACATGGCTTTTGTAGACCTGGCATTTGATCGAGTGCCTCGGAAAGTCATCTGGTGAGCACTAAGAAAACCTGGAGTGGACGAGTGGATTGTGCGACTGGTCCAAGGGATGTATGCTAATGCTCGGAGCCGTATCTGTGTTGGTGATGGTTACAGTGAAGAATTCGAAGTGAAGGTGGGCGTTCATCAAGGCTCTGTTCTCAGCCCACTGCATTTCATCATTGTGCTTGAAGCCTTGTCATGCGAGTTCCGCTCCGGAGTCCCCTGGGAGGAACTGTATGCTGATGACCTTGTCATCATAGCTGAATCCCTTGAGGAATGTGTGCGGCCCCAGCCCATCGGGGCTTGAAGAAATATATGGGCTGCACTATGCTTCTACGCAGAGCTGAAACCGACCCACACACGAGTACTGGTAAACCGCTTAGAGGATCTAAGCCTGCAGGTCAAGGACAACCAAAGGTCATCATTTGAACAAACTTGGTAAGGCCAGAGTCCCTGATGCTCCATACCAAGTTTCCAGATCATCAGCCATTCGGTTCTTGAGAAGAAGATTTTTAAAGGTTTTTTACCATATATGGGCATGGCGGCCCATACTGGTCATGTGACCCAGTCCTCACGAACAAACTTTAGTTCACTCATTCCATAGAGGCTCCACATGTAATTTGGTTTCAGCTGGCCAAGTAGTTTAAGTGAAGAAGAAAAAAAAAAACTACTGAATCTGAGCCGTCCTGGACAAAGGTCAGTAAATGACCTTGACCTCTGGAACTGATAAACTGCCATTCAGCTGATTGTAAAAACCATTTCTGATGCAACTAGCTAATATACAATTAGAAATATCCACTGTTTTGCTATTTTTCCATAAAAACGTCTAAGTGACCAAATTTAACCTGGACGTAAAACAGGTCAAGGTCAACCAAAGGTCATCATTTGAACAAACTTGGTAGGGCAAGAGTCCCTGATGCTGCATACCATGTTTCAAGATCATCAGCCATTCTGTTCTTGAGAAGAAGATTTTTAAAGGTTTTTTCCATATATGGGCATGGCAGCCATATTGGTCATGTGACCCAGTCCTCACGAACAAACTTTCGTTCCCTCATTCCATATAGGCCCCACATGTAATTTGATTTTAATTGGCCAAGTAGTTAAAGTGAAGAAGAAGAAAAAAATTTTGAATCTGAGGGGTCCTGGACAAAGGTCGGTAAATGACCTTGACCTTTGGAACTGATAAACTTCCGTTCAGCTGATTGTAAATACCATTTCTGATGCCACTAGCTAATATACAATCAGAAAATTCCACTGTTTTGCCATTTTTCCACACAAATGTCTAAGTGAACAAATTTGACCTTGACGTAAAACAGGTCAAGGTCAACCAAAGGTCATCATTTGAACAAACTTGGTAGGACCAGAGTCCCTGATGCTGCATACCAAGTTTCAAGATCATCCGCCGTTCGGTTCTTGAGTAGAAGATTTTTAAAGGTTTTTACCATATATGGGCATGGCAGCCATATTGGTCATGTGACCCAGTCCTCACGAACAAACTTCCGTTCCCCCATTCCATAGAGGCTCCACATGTAATTTGGTTTCAATTTGGCCAAGAAGTTTAAGTGAAGAAGAAGATAAAAATACTGAATCTGAGCCTTCCTGGACAAAGGTTGGTAAATGACCTTGACCTCTGAAATTGATTAACTTCCATTCAGCTGATTGCAAATACCATTTCTGATGCCATTAGCTAACATATAATCAGAAAAATCAACTGTTTTGTCGTTTTTCCATACAAATGTCTAAGTGACCAAATTTGACCTTGACGTACAACAGGTCAAGGTCAACCAAAGGTCATCATTTGAACAAACTTGGTAGGGCCCCGAGTCCCCTATGCTGCATACCAAGTTTCAAGATCATCGGCCATTTGGTTCTTGAGAAGAAGATTTTTAAAGGTTTTTACCATATATGGGCATGGCGGCCATATTGGTCATGTAACCCAGTCCTCACGAACAAACTTTCGTTCCCCCATTCCATAGAGGCTCCACATGTAGTTTGGTTTCAATTGGCCAAGTAGTTTAAGTGAAGAAGAAGATAAAAATTCTGAAACTGAGCAGTCCTCGACAAAGGTTGGTAAATGACCTTGACCTCTGAAATTGATAAACTTCTATTCAGCTGATTGCAAATACCATTTCTGATGCCATTAGCTAACATACAATCAGAAAAATCCACTGTTTTTCCGTTTTTCCATACAAATGTCTAAGTGACCAAATTTGACCTTGACGTACAACAGGTCAAGGTCAACCAAAGGTCATCATTTGAACAAACTTGGTAGGGCCCGAGTCCCCGATGCTGCATACCAAGTTTCAAGATCATCGGCCATTCAGGTCTTGAGAAGATTTTTAAAGGTTTTTACCATATATGGGCATGGCGGCCATATTGGTCATGTGACCCAGTCCTCACGAACAAACTTTCGTTCCCCCTTCCCATAGAGGCTCCACGTGTAATTTGGTTTCAATTGGCCAAGTAGTTTCAGAGGAGATGTTGTTTGAAAATGTTGACGACGCAGACGCAGACACAGACGACGACGACGGACGACGGACCAATGCCTATACTATAAGCTCCCCCGGAGCCTTCGGCTCTGGTGAGCTAAAAAAACAATTGAGGAATGTGTCAGGAGGCTCTTAACTTGGAAAGACGCAATGGAGGCGAAAGGACTGAGAGTGAATGCAGGAAAGACAAAGATCCTGACCTGTGGTTCAGGTCTGGACCTCCTGCAGAGTACAGGCAAGTTCCCATGCGCTGTATGTCGCACTGGAATGGGCAGCAACCAAGGTTGGCCAAAAAGCGGGAAATACTCATATTTCCCTGAATGGCGGGAAATACAGGGAATTCCTGGGAAACATAGGGAATTCCCGGGAAATACTGGGAAATATATATTTACATAGGTAGTACCAATTGAGACTGCTTGATATACCCCAACTACTTAGCTATTTGAAAGCAAAATTATTTCAAGTTCATACAGGGCTTGTAAATTCCACTTGTCTGCTTGAAATGGCAAAAAAAAAAAACAAGAGGCCCATGGGCCACTATGCTCACCAGAGCTAAGGGGGCACTGCCCACTGGCAGCAATGTATTTTAATTAACCATGGAAGCCCTGCACCCAAGGATACTACAGATAGAATTTGGACTCAATCAGCCTAGTGGCTTCAGAGGACTGATGTCGCTTGAATGTGTTGTTGCAGGACAACAAATGACAATTGACAATTTCCCATCTGTGGCAACTAATAGGCCTAAAAGAACATTATTAAAGGAAAATTTCTATGTAAGTTTGACAAAATATCTTGAAAGGCATAAATGTCATTTTTCAATTTTCCCCATTATAAGTCAATGGAAACTCTTAACTTGCCATGGCAAACAAACCAAAGAGCCAAATTTCATAAACCAGAGCTCAGGTGGGCAATGCCCATGACATTGTATTTTAACAGGATATGATTTTAATCTACCAATTATATAAAAGTCTCCCAAACAAACCCCATACCCAAATGAGCACTCATGTGGACTGTATCTGAAATATTAGGTGTTTTATAAAGTAGTTAGGGTGGGGCATGAACCCAATGGAGCCCTGGTTGGTGTCACTAAATGCATCTTATCAAAAGGAACAGAGACATTATGGTTTAGGGGTGGGGATATGTATGGCTCCTGAGATGTAAGGCTTTTTAAGCAGTGGAGGGATTCGGGCATGGTGGATCCCAGAAAAGCCCAAGATTGCTGTCACTGAATGCTGAACGGTTTCTGAGATATGAGGCCCTTTTATGAAGTGGATGGGAGAGAAATGGCCCCTCCGGACCACCCAAGATGGGGGGTGATGTGTGTGTGTGTGAATTCGGGTTTAACGTCGCTTTCAACAATTTTTCAGTCATATCACGACGGTGTCTGGTTGCGACAGGGAGCTCAATGCTCACGTTTATAGTGCTGCCTCACTGAAGTATCATGTCCCAGACACATTACATGATACCACACCCAGTCACATTATCCTGACACTGGATCGACCAGTCCTAGCTCTTCCCCGTAAATCTGAGTGCCAAGCGAGGAGCAGCTAGTACCATTTTTAACGACTTTGGTATGTCGCGGCCCGGGATCGAACCCCAGACCTCCCGTTCCCCGGAGCGGACACTCTACCAACTGAGCTATCGGGGCCGGTAAGATGGGGGTGACTGAATGTGTCTAATAACAATGAACAAGAATATATGTGATTATGGGGTGGGGATTTGAATGGTCTCTGAGATATATGGCCTATTATGAAGTGGGGGCTTATCATTAGGAAGAAGAATATATATGGTTAAGGGGTGGGGATCTGAACAGTTTCTGAGATATATGGCTTTTAATGAAGTAAAGAGGTGGGACATGGCTGGTGGCACCCCGGGAGTCCCCCATGCTGGTGTCACTGATTGCGTCTTATAATAAGGAACAAGAGTATATTATGGTTTAGGGGTAGGGCTCTGAACAGTTTCTCAGATATATGGCCTTTTGTGAAGTTGAGGGATGGAACATGCCCGGGCATGCCCTGGGTGACTCCTAGGTTGTTGCCACTGAATGTGTCTTATCATAAGGAACAAGAATATATATGGTTTAGGGGTGGGGATCTGAAATGTTTCTGGAATAATTGGCCTTTTATGAAGTGGAGGGGATGGGGCATGGCCTAGGCACATCCCGGGGGACCCCCAGGTTGGTGTCACTGAGTATGTCTTATCATAAGGAACAAGAATATATATGGTTAAGGGCTGGGGATCTGAATGTTTTCTGTGATAAATGGCATTTTATGAAGTGGAGGGGTGGGGCATGTCCCCGGCACATCTGGGGGAACCCCCAAGTTGGTGTCACTTAATGCATCTTATCATAAGGAACAAGAATATATATGGTTTAGGGGTGGGGATTTTATGAAGTGGAGGAGGTTGGGCATGGCCCCGGCACATCCTGGGTGTCTCCCAGGTTGGTGTCACTGAATGCAAATTATCATAAGGAACGAGAATATATATGGTTTAGGGGTGGGGATCTGTAGGGTTTCTGGGATATTGGGCCGTTTATGAAATGGAGGAGGTGCGGCATGGCCCAGGCACATCCCAAGGGACCCCCAAGTTGCTGTCACTGAGTGCGTCTTATCAAAAGAAACAAGAATATATACGGTTTAGGGGTGGGGATCTGAACGGTTTCTGAGATAAATGGCATTTAATGAAGTGGAGGGGGTGGGGCATATCCCCGGCACATCCGGGGGAACCCCCAGGTTGGTGTCACTTAATGTGTCTTATCATAAGGAACAAGAATATATATGGTTTAGGGGTGGGGATCTGTAAGGTTTCTGAGATATAAGGCATTTTATGAAGTGGATGGGGCGGGGCATGGCCCTGGCACAACATAATGGACCCACAGGTTGACATAAAAGCATATGGCTGAGAGAAGTTTACTCAAGGAAGACTTCTATGAAGATTTTGTCAAAATATCTGCAAAGGCTTGGTAGTTAATGCCATTTTTCAATTTCTCCCCATTATAAGTCTATGGAAAATCTAAGTTGCCATAGCAACCAAACTAAAGAGCCGAATTTCATAAAAAACTCAAAACCTGTAAGGGCAAATATGGTGAATATTTCCATAAACTCTCAGCCTCATAGAGCACACGGTTTCTGAGGAGATGATTTTTTAAGTATTTTTTTTTTCTATTTTTTCATTTTGGTTTCCATGGCAACCAATACAAATAAGCAGCAGCCCTAAATTCATATGGCAGAGAGTAGATTGTCTAAGAAACATTTCTATGAAAGTTTTGTCAAAATATCTGCAGAGGCTTCTCAGTAAATGCCATTTTTCAATTTTCCCCATTATAAGTCTATGGGAACTCTAAGTTGCCATAGCAACCAAACTAATGAGACGATTTTCATAAAAAACACAAACTTTCAATCCCCCCGCCCAAGGATGCTACAGATAAAATTTGGGCCCAATCGGCCCAGTGGCTTCAGAGGAGAAGTCGTTTGAAAGTGTTGACAACGGACATACGACGCAGACGACGATGACGACGGACAACTGCCTGTCCTATAAGCTCCCCCGGAGCCTTCGGCTCTGGTGAGCTAAAAAAAAAACCAATGAAGGACAAGTAAAAAGTTTGTCTAGTCCTTATGACATTTACCAAAGTTTACATGCACTTAGTCATGTAGGACAAGTGTAATTTTGAAGAATTTTCCAGCCCTCTTAATATTGAATAACTTGAAAGATCTATAGTCCCCTTGCCTTCATGTAGATTGTATATAATTTCTTTTCAAATGTGATTCTAAAGCTTTCAGCTATTTCCATTGACTTGTAAATACATGTAATTTTAATACTTGGACGAGTATCTGTAGATAATTAAGAAACCTTTTATGCTTAAATTAACTGTCTTCTTTTAATGCCTGTCTCAAACAAACAATTAAATTGTCACACCTTTTAGCATTAGGAGTATGATTGACAAACTTGCAAACCAACCTTTCTAGTGTAAACATCCTTAAAGTTCAAACAGCTAAAGAATTGTTGTAAATCTCAAAAAAACTGTTGAACAGTTGGGTTTAGTATGTGTTACACTAAAGCATATACAAAACATGTAGTTCCAATGGCAAACTCTCCTAAAGAAGCCGAGTGATTCTGATCTGGGTCTGCATTGTTTTCCCTGGCATGTCTGTCCCAAATATTGAAATCATTATGGTATTTTATCTTCTTAAGCATATGAGTGATTTTAAATAACTCTGCAGCCTACATAACAACTGAACAGATCACTTTATACATGTATTACTTGTGTTTGGTTGAGTAAAAGGAGACTTATGACACATATGTATGGTGAGGCAAATTGCAAAATAGCTAACTATTCATTATTTCAGTTAAATTACACAAATATTAAAAATGTTTTTTCTATGAAATAACTAAACAAAAATCATATTTCCCACTATTTCCCAGTATTTCCCACATTTGCTGAAATTTGGAGTATTTCCCAGGACGGTAATTACCGGTAAATACCAGTGGGAATTCCCACCACCGGTATTTACCGACCAACCTTGGCAGCAACAGTATATTTTGTAATGGCTGCAAGTTCTGGGTGCACAAGAAATTGGGCTCAAGCGCTTGATAGAGGACCCTGATTACAGGTGTACACGGTGCCAAGGAACTGCAAGACCCTTAGATGGCAGACCACAGAGGGAAGTCCAAGTCGGATCCGACAAGTTTGAGGTTGTAACTTCCTTTTGCTACCTAGGTGATATGCTCTCAGCAGCTGGTGGTTGCGACCTTTCAACCACAACACGTGTGAAAACAGCCTGGAAAAAATTCAAGTTGCTACCAGTTCTCTCTTCCCGCCACCTCTCGTTCAAGACATGTGGCCGTGTGTACAGCTCTTGTGTGCGGAGCGCAATGCTCCATGCCAGTGAGACATGGCCATTGACAAAGCCAAACCTCCAACGTCTTCAGTGGAATGACAGGGCAATGATAAGACAGATCTGCAATGTCAAGCCACAGGACACTGTCACCATCAGGTCCAGTGAGTTACTTGAGCGTCTTGGCATTGAGGACATGGACCTCATCTATACATGTGATAACCTTTCGATGAGCTTGCTAGAGATTTGGTTTTCATTTCCTAGAGATTGGGTTATCCTTCCTGGAGACTATTAGACAACAAGTTTGAGACATCATTTCTAAGTACTTTTAGTAAATTAGAAAATTCAAAATAATCCATGAACGAAAGTACAGCTCATTTTAATTTTATCTATTAGTCTCTTTAAGTAACCAAAATTCAAACAAGCAGGCCTATGCAAGATAGCAGACTGTGATATATCAATGAGGATAAACCTTCACCTGCCCATGGACCAACTGGGCCTCAAACTCTCATATGACTGGGATCCAAAAAAATTTAAGGACCCGTAAATGGCTGAGTATTTATAAAGAAAATTATAATTGACAGACACTCACTGGCAGTGACTGCAGTAATAATTCTATCCAAAAGCAAAGCCTGTTAGCTTTTTTTCCTTAACTTGTAAACAACAGAGGTGGTAACATTTTTCAAATACCTGGGTCTCCTTACATTCATTTAGGTTCATACAAGACAAAAAAAAATTTTTGGTCAATGCTGCCTTAATAAAAACTGAAAATTTTGGTAACTGCTACATTAATAAAAACGTAGTGACGGACGTGAAGGAAGACACTCCTTTCAGTGCTTCTTGCGCCTTTATTCTGAAGCCAAATTTTGATATTTTTTTCTTCAGACTGTCCAAAAAATATCATTTATTTTATCTTGCTGAACATATTTAAGCATCCAAAATCTGTAACATAGTGGGTGGGGTATGTACGTAGACGTCGGTCATCAGATACCTGGGTAAAATAACTTTGTATTAATGCCTGAGTCACTTCTACACTTCAGCGTGTCTTATCGATGAATACTGTTAATTGCCAGTGCCGATAAGTGCACCCTGCTGTGAAGTTAATCTGTTTTAAGTCAGTACATATGCACCAAAAAAAATGTACGATTCAGAAAAAAATGCCTTAGAAAAAATCAGCTCCCGGGAGTTTTGGCGGCCTTTCAGGGAGCCCAGGAAATCCGCATCTTTTCCCGGGAGCCTCCAGGATGATCCGGAGATATCACATGTATGCTATCCTGAAAGAGAGAAGGCTCTGCTGGTATGGACATTTGGAATGCTCCAATGGTGCAGTCAAGACTGTCTGTGACATACAGGTAGGTGGAAAGTGGGGGCCTAGAATGCCCAAGATGACCTGTAAGCAGCTGACAGAAAGAGATTGCAGAGAATGGAAGCTCTCTGCTATAGATCCTCATGATAGACAGGCCTGGAGATCTGGTGTAAGATCTGCCATGCATGCAGCAAGCCAGCTACCTGGAAGGGGGCCCACTTATGTGGACGTTGCCCCTGTACCTGCATGTTAATCAAAAATCCGTTGATGATGATGATGTAAAATACATTCATTACTAGACATGCAAAAAATGAACAAAAATACACACGTTTTATGTAGCACACATAAGGAAAGGATGAGCCATTACACTAGAAAACAGTAGTGAACACTAGAAAACAGTAGTGATTTAGGCAGTCATGTTAGATGTTAAATCATTCTACAGTGTATGTGAGCGGACAAAGAAGGAAACTAACATCACCAGTTTATTCTACTGGAAAGTCTCAAAAAAGGTACAATACATGTTTGTATGTTTTTAGGCAGCTGTTTACAACAGGGCAACCGGCAAGTTAGCAGTACGTCATATCCCGCCGGTTCATTAAAGAGAAGATGCGTCAAAAAACACTGACACGCTACACCAGAATTGGTGTTAAAAGTGACAAGTATATCAAAGTGACCGTAATCAATACTTAACATCATCATCCAATACCGGTTAACCCACAGGAGAGGGCTGAGCTAAGCGATTGTCAAAAATCTACTGCATCCCACCTTCAGATTCACGCTGCATATTTAAGTAATATTGTCTGGATGCCACGGGTCATGTAAAAAATCAATCACCAGATAGCGTATATTCGTTGTGAGGGGCTTGGCAAGCAATGGAGACTCAGATCAGGCGCCACAGAATGCGGCGTCTGATCGGGGTCTTCACTGTTTACATAAAAAGTGGAATTTAGGGCTTGAACGAAAGTTTGAATCTCAGACCGGGACTATTTTCCCAGCCTACACTCGGTGGCAGTCGAGAACGCTTCCCCTTTCCGCTGTTCGCCTTTGTCGTCTGCTCGCGACTGCCAACAACTGTCCGGTCTGATTACATACATGCGCATACCTTTATCTACATGTATAATCTTGATTTAGTGTTGCTACGTCCTAGCACTTATCATACTAGAGAAAATTACTATTACCTAATATTTTAAACCTCCATGAAAGAATCACAAAACAACTTTATACACAATGTATTTTTGACACGAATCCTTGTAATTTATCCTCCTTGTGCAATTCCGATACATACAGAAATTGTCGGCCCTCGCCCATCGGGGCTTGAAGAGATAGATGGGCTGCATGTGGTTTCCCCGTACTGGTTAAGCGCTTAGAGGATTTAAGCCTGCTCATGCAAGGCGATGCGAGGCAGCCCGCCCATACTTATAAACCCTATTGGTTTCAATGGGTGGCAGGGCTTGAGATGTCATTTCATCTCAATGACGGGTAAAAGTCCCACAAAATTGGAAGCAACGTCTCCAAAATGACCTATACAGTGTTGAAGGGGATGTTAAACCTCAAATCAAACAAATAAACAGAAATTGGCACAACAGGAGGCTCAGTTATAAAGTGGCTGTAGTGTATATTTAACCAATAACAACCCCTACTTTTGCTAACAGAGATGAGGTCCTACACTGTTTGTCATGCAGCTTGTGAATAATGTTAAGAAATTTTAATGTTTGGCAGTCAGCAATGGCTGTGGCTAAATTTTTTTATTCAGCAGGATAAGGGTTAAGACTTATTGGTTTTTCTGGGTTTCTTCTCTTTTTTCCCGCCCATTTTTGTCATGTTGTGAAGAAGGTTTCAAAATTTAAAAGGGTGGGCCCATAAGGTCTCCTGGGAGCACGCAAAAATCCGCCCAAATATTTTACTAACTGTCGAGTCTAACAATCAAGTGACAAATATATTTTGAGGCTTAAAGTGGAATGCATACACCTTCAGGGGAGGCAACTCCTTCAAGCGCATTTTAGTCTCCCATGTCAATAAGGGTCAACTCTTAAAGGAAAGAATTTGCTCCTGAAGAGCAAATTCTTTCTTAACTCTTAAAGGAAACTCTAAAAGGAAAGAATTTGCTCCTGAAGAGCAAATTCTTTCCTTTCAGAATAGACCCCTTTTTCTTGGGACAAAGCTTATAGAAAGCAAACAGGAAGTTCCGAAAGTTGTCCCCTTTTGTAAAAAAGTGGAAAATCTGCAAAATCATTCCCCTCAGATTTCATGTGACCAATAACAGACTTTAATTGACCAATATTTCTGCTTTTCTGTTAGATTGTTTGTTTACGTGATTTGAGGTTCATTTTGGAGACATAACTTCCAGTTTTGTGTGAAATTTTACCCGACATTTAGATAAAATGACATTTCAATCCCTGCCGCCCAGTGAAACCGATATGGTTTACCGGTATATGCTCGGATGGTCCGACTCGCCAGGGCAGGCTTTGGGAGTTTATGGCTAAAGTTAACAGACATCTGAAGCATTGCATGCTGTGCCAGTTCTTTTTCTTTTTACTCTTCTTCAATAGCTTTTGTTTTTCGCTTACGCAACAAGTATTTCTAACACGCTGCTTGGGCGCCTCTTTGATAGCAGATGCGCCCCTTTAAATCAACCTGAAATATCGACAGTGTGCAGGGTCACAGCAGTTCCAACAAATTACGAAGAATCAGCTCAGCCTCCGCATCCATGTAGTGCGACCAGAGACTTCTATTGCTGCAGGAAGGAACATTGGACCCTTAATTATCCTCAAAGCGCACAACGAAGACTCTTATCAGACTGCGCAGATACAAAGACTGATCAGATTGCGCGGATGTGCAGGCTGATCTGAGTCTTCGCTAGGCGCACATGTAAACTGCAGGAAATGCTGTGCCCCGACTCAATTTATAATGATGTTTCTCTTAATAGAAGTTCGCTATATTAAGCACGTGCGCCGACGTATAAGTTGTGGATAAAAGAATCTTTTCACAACAGACAAACAATTAACTGCCTAGTTTTGGTCAATGTGTAATGCAAAACGCCGGTGTCCTGTGCACCATGCCACATTATCCTATCTGATCACGTTAACAAGTCCGTGTATTGAGTATCCCTACGTGGGATTGAGATTTCTTTGTTCTAAACATATTTGGGTACTCGATGAGGCGGTTCTAACGAGCATCCAAAACCTAAATTTAGACTAGAAATACAAGACTGCATAAAATATCCATATCTTGGTAGCTAAGGCTCATCAATATACCCGGAACTCAAGACATGTCTTGTTCACTGACCATAAAGTATATGAGCTAGCGCACGACAAAACTTATCATAAAACCTGTCTGACATACAAGGGATCAGATCAGTATCACCGTGGCTGCAGAAGAGGCAGATGATTGGCGAATACTGATCAGAATGCATGGATGCGCATGCCGACATGCGTCTTCAGTGGTCGTTCAACTACCTGCGTAGACTCAAATCAAAATGCACAACCGGAGTTTGCAATTTACCGGCGGTGGCTATGTGAGACTCTGATCAGACTACTCGGATTCACAGGCCGAGCTTGCACTTTGCATACTTATATTGCACGGATGAGACGCTATGCTACGTCTCTGCTGGTCTGAGGCTAGAGAAGTTGCATAAAGTCGGTAAATACTGATGAAACTGCGTGAATGCGCATGTCGAGCTGCGCCTTCTCTCAGTCTGGCCATTCAGTGATTGCTCAGATCAACATGCACAACCAGAGTTTCGTATTTGTATATGTATGTAACGATATCCCAGTGGCTGGGTAAGACTGATCAAACTACTTGGACGAGGAGGCTGAGCTGAGCTTCTGTTGGTCGCACACAGTGGCCTGCAAAGAATCGGATCAACATCCACTGTCTGAGGCTAGTGGCAATGAATAGCACTGTGGCTACAAAAGGCGCATTATACTGTGGTAGGCGAATACTTTTCATACTGCATGATTGTGAAGGCTGATTTGTGTCTTATAGCTGCACATTCTTAATGGTTCAGCGTTGTGTAAAGGGGTTACCAGTAGAATCGATCTTGACAGGTAGACCCAGATCAGACGCCGTAGAAAGCAGTCTGTTCGGGCCTACACTGACAGTAAGGATGGAAGGAATTTCTTCAAGTGTATTGTGTCAGTATCTACATGTGCATATTAAAACTTTATCATATGACGTCGTTGATAAGCAGTGGATAACGTCGTGTAATAAAATATCGTATGACCACACGTGTAATAACACTTTGGCGGGATTAAGTAATGTCATGACGACGTCCATGTCAACAAAGCATTTTTTGTGGAAAATTTGTCAAATCTAAAGGCGATGAAATCCAATTTAAAGTGGTCATATGATAAACAGAATCTTACACTCGTTGTCAATTCATATGAAATTTATGAAACTCGCCGAAGGCTCCTTTCATAAGTTTCATATGACATGACCACTCGTGTAAGATCCTGTATATAATAAAAATCGCAAGATAATATCGACACCCAGCCAAGTCGACTTTAAAAACACTTAGATCATGTAAGAAAATTATAATATTATAATGCTGTTAAAAATTGGTGACTAGAAAGAGCTCCTCACACCTCTGACACTACTCATGTTCAATTGCACACTGAGGATAACGTCTCATAGACGTAGACACTACGTCTTTACGCAACGCCGACACTGCGACGTACCATTGAAATTATTTAAGAAATGAAGATAATTTATATAACGTTCATCGAAGTATGAACAACATCGGGTCACGAGCAAAAAAAAAACAGTTCACTGAAATTTTGCTCGTGACCCGGTGTAAGTTAATTTGATGAACGTAAAAAAATACCTTTATTACTTAAAGCTACCCCTTTACGCAGCCCCGACGTCGATGCCACGCTGCTCTCAAACCGGACGTATCAATGTAATTTACATAAATGACATCCGCCTTTTAACAATAGAATCCTAGACACATCGACGTCGACGCTACGTCTCCACGCCGCGCCGATGTCACGCTGCTCTTAAACTAAAATGAACGTTACAGAAACTTCTTTCGCCTGTTAAACATTTTAGACACAGTAACATCCAGGGTACATCGACGCCGACGCTACGTCTCCACGCAGCGCCGACGCCGATGTTACGCTGCACTCAAACCAAAATAAATTTTAAAGAAATGACTTCCGCCTGTTAAACAATTTAGACTCAGTAGCATCCAGGGTACCTCGACGTCGGCGCAACGTCTACACGCAGCACCGTCGCCGATGTTTCGCTGCTCTCATTACAAAATGATTTATAGCGTCTATGTCACCGTTCGTGGTATAGAATATAGTCTCACATATGACACAAGCAAGGCTCGAACCGCAGTGATGAGAGACCTAATGATTAAGAATCGGCGCTCTTACCCACCAGGCAATGACCGTACCACCATATCCTATACTTTTTCAGCATTCTTGAGGCAGTTTCGTGTTCGAACTATAAAAGGGTCTACCCTGGTTTTCTTCGGAGCACGGGAACGTGCCCATTTTTTTCAGAGAATAAAGCGTCATTGGTTAATAAGCTAAGGGACCAAGAAATGTGCACCAGAAAAAGGATTTGACGCCGTCGCTCAACAGCTGACTACGGTGATGATGAGAAAACCTGTCTACCCTTAGTCTACCCTTAAAGACGCATTTATTCCTTGGGAGCAAATTCTTTCCTTTCAGAATAGACTCGACTCACTGAGGCACTCTCAGCCATATTATCCCAGCATGCAACAAGCATGAGCCACGTCATGGCAAAACCCGTTCGGCTGTTTGCGAGCAACTAAGAGACATGGCAGCCTGTGCATACGCACAGTCTGGTCAGCATTCCAATTTGCTGCTTGGACAGCTTGATACCAAGTTTACTCCTGTTACATGTAACTGAGTTGACCAGTATGATATGACCTCATCGCAATGCTTCTACCAATCTTTGCGGCCCCCGCCCATCGGGGCTTGGAAAAATAGATGGGCTGCATGATGCTTCCACGCAGAGTTAAAACCACGGCCCCTGCCTTTAGGGGCTAGAAGAAATATATGAGTTGCATGATGCTTCCACGCAGAGCTGAATCCAGCCCACACTCTTGTACTGGTAAACCGCTTAGAGGATCTAAGCCTGTCCAGGAACCGCGGTGCGAGGCGGACCGTCCATGCTAATATACCCTATTAGGTTTCATTGGGCGAAAGGGCTTGAGATGTCATTTCATCTCAATGTCGGGTAAAAGTCCCACAAAATTGGAAGCAACGTCTCCAAAATGACCTTTACAGTGTTGACGGGGACGTTAAACCTCAAATCAAACAAACAAAACAAGAGCTAAAACCGACCACACACGAGTACTGGTAAACCGCTTAAGAGGATCTAAGCCTGCTTAGGCAAAGCGGTGCGAGTCGGCCCGTCCATGCTTGTAAACCCTATTGGTTTCATTGGGCGACAGGGCTTGAGAAGTCATTTCATCTCAGTGTCGGGTAAAAGTCCCACAAAATTGGAAGCAACGTCTCCAAAATGACCTATACAGCGTTGACGGGGGGCGTTAAACCTCAAATCAAACAAACAAATCTACCAATCTATGGGTCTCTTCTTTAGCGCTAACAGCTCTTTCCATTTTGTGATGTGCACTTTTTCGCATGCAGTGCCTCATTGAAGTCTTCCCGCTTTTCACAACAGCACGTGAGGTCACTGAGATACAATTACGTCATTTAGGCACGGGCGGCTGTTGCATACGAAAAGGTCGTTACAGGCTTGGCAAACACAAATATGCTATCACTCGTTTGGGAAGGGATCTTTCATAGGCGTAACGCCCATTACGCATGTGCGTAATGTAAAATATTTGCAGTGAAGAGAAGCGCCTAAATAATAGTGTTCTCCATTACATATTATATATGGGCTGTTCTTAAAGGAAAGAATTTGCTCCCCTCGGGAGAATTGGAAAGAATTTGCTCCCCTCGGGAGCAAATTCTTTCCTTTAAGAGTAGCCCCCATCTCGGAAAAAGCTGTTTTACATAGATTTTTCTTGTTGTGCGTAATACTATTTTGGTTCTGGTTACGCCCTTGTCTTTTAATCCCCCGTCGTCCCCCAGCCCGCCCATCGGGCCTTGAAGAAATAATTGGGCTGCACACGAGAACTGGTAAACCGCTCAGAGGATCTAAGCCTGCCCAGGCAAGGCGGTGCGATTCGGTCCGTCCATGCTTATAAACCTTATTGGTTTCATTGGGCGACAGGGCTTGAGATGTCATTTCATCTCAGTGTCGGGTAAAAGTCCCACACAGTTGGAAGCAACGTCTCCAAAATGACCTGTACTGTAATGACGGGGACGTTGACCCTCAAATCTCCCCACCGCGAAGCGGAGAGAGGATTGTTGGAATTAACTTCCTCCGTCCATGTCCATCCGTCCGTTCATAACACGTTTCTGTCCGCTGCATATCTTCTTAACGTCATTACATTTTGGTCAGATCTTGGCACTATAGTGAGATGATGAGCAGATTCAATAACTCAACCATGCCGACTCAAGGTCAATGTCACTGTTGTAGGTCATGAGTTTGAGCCTTGAATTCTTTTCTGCTCCATATGAACTGAACCCTTTCATGCAGGCCATCTATTTCTATAAGCCCCAATGGGTGGGGGCCGGAACCCTTTGACAGATTTTCATTAAAGTGAAAGAAGTAATTTTGTATAGCAAATCAACACCAACACGAAATAATCTTTGTCATGTATTAACATCTATGTTTCACCATCATCGGTTCTTGAGGATGTAATTTGCTTTTTTGATTTGAGGTTTATCGTCGACGTATAAGACACTAAGATCATGCATATGTAAATACTGCAAAACTTTATAATTAAAAATAGTGATAGAAAGTGTGCCTCACGCCTCTGATACTACTCAGGTTCAATTACACTCTGAGGATAATATCTCATTGACGTACATGTAGACACTACGTTTTTACGCAGCGCCGACGTCGCGCTGCGCTCAAAGCAAACGTATCATTAAAATTATTTAAGAAATGAAGGTAATTTAGTCAACGTTCATCGGAGTATGAACAGCATCGGGTCACGAGCAAAGTTTGTTAGCCCGGTCGGGGTTCTCTTAAATTTTGCTCATTTTAATTAAATAAAGGTTAAAAAATACCTTGATTACTTAAATATTGATATCTACATTACATTATTTCTCAAAACAATTGCACGCAATTTTCCTACTGGCAGTGGAACAGCGTCGTTGGCGCCATAACTTTGTTTGTCTTATTGTTGTTCAACGTCCCCGTCAACGGCCAGTCATACTGAAGAGAACCATTTTTTTATGTCAAACCAAACGCATCAGTGAAACCCAACGGAAATGACTTTCTTATTTTATACATCCCAGGTAAAGCCGCGTCCCGGATACATCGACGTCAACGCTACGACTTTTCGCCGCCCCGACGTCGATGACACGCTGCTCTCAAAGCGGACATATCAAGGAAATTTGCATAAATGACTTCCGCCTTTCGGGATACAGCGACGTCAACGCTACGTCGCCACGTCGCGCAGATGCCGATGTCACGCTACTTTCAAACTAAAATGAATTTACAGAAATTTCTTTCGCCTTTCAGACACAGTAACATCCAGGGTACGCCAACGCTGACGCTACGTCTCTACGCAGCACCGACGCCGATGTCACGCTGCCTTCCGCCTTTTAAAGATTTTAGACACAGTAGCATCCAGGGTACCTCGACGTCGGCGCTACGTCTATACGCAGCGCCGTCGCCGATGCCTCGCTGCTTTGATTACAAAATGATATATTGCGTCCAAACTCCCCGTTCGTGATAGAGCAGAAAACAACAACAAAACACACACACACACACACAACCTTCCGTTGTAGAAAGCGTCTCACATATGACTCGAGCAAGACTCGATCCACAGTGACGAGAGACCTAATGATTTTGATTTTGTTGTTTTATTTGAGGTTTAACGTCCCCGTCAACACTGTAAAGGTCATATTGGAGCCGTTGCTTCCAATTTTGTGGGACTTTTACCCGACATCGAGATGAAATGACATCTCAAGCCCTGTCGCCCAATGAAACAAATAGGGTTTATTAGCATGGACGGTCCGCCTCGCACCGCGGTTCCTGGACAGGCTTAGATCCTCTAAGCGGTTTACCAGTTCTAGTGTGCGGGCCGAATTCAGCTCTGCGTGGAAGCATCATGCAGTCCATATATTTCTTCAAGCCCCTATGGACGGGGACCTACCCACCAGGCAATGACCATGTAGCAACATATCACATACTTTGTCAGCGTTCTTGAGGCAGTCCGGTGTTCGAACAATGAAAGGGACTACCCCGGTTTCTGTGCAGCACGGGAACGTGCCCGTTTATTTTCAGGGAATAAGGCATCATTGATAAAAAAGCTTAAGGACCAAGAAACGAGGCGTTTCAAATGTGCACCTGCCAAAAAAGAAAAAAGAAAAAGAAAACAGCTCCCATCAGAGACAATAAATTTACACTTAAAGACGCATTTGCTTTCCGAGTGCAAATTGTTTCCTTTCAGAATAGACTCGACTCACCGAGGCGTTACAAATGTGAACTCGCAAACGACGCAGTGAAACAATATGATCCCAGCATTGAACAACATGCATGAGCCACGTCATGGCAAAACCCGTTCAGATGTTTGCGAGAGACCTGTCAGCCTGCGCACACGCACAGCTTTGGGCAGCTTTGGGCAGCTTGATACCGAGTTTCATTTGACGCCGCCGCTCAACAGCTGACTACGGCGAGGATGAGAAAACCTGTTTACAGTTAGAGACGCATTTGCTCCCCGGGAGCAAATTCTTTCAAAATAGACTCGACTCACCGAGGCGTTACAAATGTGGCAGTGAAACAATAAGACCCCAGCATTTTACATCAAGCATGAGCCACGCCATGGCAAAACCCGTTCGACTGTTTGCGAGAGACCAGTCAGCCTGCGCATACGCACAGTCTGGTCAGCTTTGGGCAGCTTGATACCGAGTTTACTTCTCTAATACATGCAGCTGAGCTGACCAGTTTGATTTGACCTTGTCCCAATGCTTCTACCCATCTATGCCGGGTCTCTTGAAGTCTTCTTTAGCGCTAACAGTTCTTTCCATTTTGTGATGTGCACTTTTTCGCATGCAGTGCCTCATTGATAATGTGCCTCTCTGATAGCTGAAGCGCCCCTTTAAGAGAGTCTTCCCGTTTTTCACAGCAGCACGTGAAGTCACTGAGATACAATTACATCATTTAGGCACGAGCGGTTGTAGCATACGAAAAGGTCGTTACAGGAATATGCTATAACTCGTTTTGGAAGGGATCTTTCATAGAAGATACGCCCATTACGCATGTGCGTAATGAAAAATATTTGCAGTAACGAGAAAGCACCAAAATAATAGAGTTCTCCATTACATATATCATATGGGCTGTTTTTAAAGGAAAGAATTTGCTCCGAGGGAGCAAATTCTTACCTTTAAGAGTAGCCCCCATCTCGGAAAAAGCTGTTTTACATAGATTTGTTTCAGGTTGTGCGCTATAATATTTTGGTTCTGTTTGATTCTGTACGTTTTTTGTGGGTGTGTTAATCCCACGCCGCGAAGTGGAGAGGGAATTGTTGGAATGACCTTCCTCCGTCCATGGCCGTCCGTCCGTTGATAACAGTTTCTGTCCGCTGCATAGCTCCTTGACGCCATTACATTTTGGTCAGATCTTGGCATAGAAGTGAGATGATGTGCAGAACCAATAACACAACCATGCGGCATTGTCAACTCAAGGCCATTGTCACAGTTGTGTGTTCTTGAGTTTGAGCAATGAATTCTTTTCTGCTCCATATCAACTGAACCCTTTGATAGTTTGTTTGATTTGAGATTTTACGTCCCCATCAACACTGTATAGGTCATTTTGGAGACGTTGCTTCCAACTTTGTGGGACCTTTTTAAGACACTGAGATGAAATGACGTCTCCAGGCCTGTGGCCCAATGAAACCAATAGGGTTAATAAGCACGGGCGGTCCGACTCGCACCACTTTGCCTCTTGGCGGTTTACCAGTACTCTTGTGCGGTCGGTTACAGCTCATGCAGCTTATCAATTTCTTCAAGCCCCAATGGGCGGGGCCGGACCCCTTTGATAGATTTTCATTAAAGTGAAAGAAGTAATTTTGTATAGTAAATCAACACCAACACGAAATAATCTTTGTCATGCTTTTACATCAACGTTTCGCCATCATCGGTTCTCCATATTAAAAAAAAAAAAAAAAACATAGATGACGTCGCACACAAGCAATGCACCACGCCAACTATGTTACACAAAAAAATAACGGCAACCCGAAGCAGAGCAATTCAGAAGCAGAACAACACGCATACATGTACATGTGGCATGCGAAAACCAAGACTAGGGTCCGCGGTGCCCCCCCCCCCCCCCCCCCAACACACACACATGCTTATTTTATCCGAGCACGAAATTTGTTCTGCTCATAAACTTCAAAACTGTTGGCATTTTAACCCTTATCTTGCTGAATATTCATTTAAGCCACACCCATTTCTGTCTATCAACCAATCAAATTACTTGATGTAATTTATAGCTACAAATTTATAAACTGAATGCCAAAACAGTGTATATCCTGATCAGATGGCTTCTTCAGAAGCCATCTGATCTGGATCTACACTGTTTGCAAAGATAGGGGTTGTCGTGAACAGCAAGATAATGGTTAAAATTTATGAGCAGGCCAAATAAGTCTGTGCTGATCTGAGCAGGAAAACCGCCTCTTTCATTTCATATGTATCTCGATATTGACGAGCATAATAAATTTCATGCCACGCAGACCCGAACATGAAGGTTCTATTATCCCGAGGCCAGGCCGGGCGGATCAGCCTGCGCATCCTCGCAGTCGGATAAAAGTCCCCATCGGCCGTACAAATAGTAACTAGATTAGCAGCCATCCAAAGCGTGCACAGCGAAGGCCCAGATCAAACTGCGCAAATGTGCAGGCTGATCCGAGTCATAGCCGAGTGCGCATGTAAATATAACGAATCGCCGCAAGCCGGAAAACCATCACCAGCCTAGTCACTGAAACCCTCGTTAAGGCAATAACAACGGCCGGGGAAAGTAAAAAAAAAAGATAAAAAAAAATTACCAGGCCGCACCTACGCGCAGGCTGACAAAATTATAAGCGGACCGTAAGGGGTAAGGGGATGTAAATTGATTTTGCCTGACCACAATCTTCGCCCTTGATTCTGTCATGAATTGTTCCGTTTAGGACGATAAGAAATGAGCGACCAATGACAACTCAGATCAGCATACCCAACTGCGTACACTGATCAAAGTCTTCGCTGTTCGCATTAGAGTTACAACCGTTTTTTATGCCCCCGCCATTCGAAGAATGGTGGAAAGGGCATTAAGTATTACCCCTGTCCGTTCGTTCGTCCGTCCCGACATCGTGTCCGGGCCATAACTCCTAAACCGTATGGAATATATTCATGAAACTTCACAGGTGCATTCATCACACTGAGATGATGTGTCATGAACAAGGAAGACAACTCTTGCTTTTTTGGTTTTTGAATTAGCTGCCCTTGACTTAGTTCCATATAGTAAACCTTTTGTTTTTGTTTGATTTGAGGTTTAACGTCCCCGCCAACACTGTAAAGGTCATTTTGGAGACGTTGCTTCCAATTTTGTGGGACTTTTACCCGACATTGAGACGAAATGACATCTCAAGCCCTGTCGCCCAATGAAACCAATAGGGTTTATTAGCATGGACGGTCCGCCTCGCACGGCGGTTCCTGGACAGATCCTCTTAACTGTTTACCAGTACTAGTGTGCGGGCCGGATTCAGCTCTGCGTGGAAGCATCATGCAGCCCATATATTTCTTCAAGCCCCTATGGGCGGGGGCCACATATAGTAAACCGTGTCCGGGCCATAACTCCTAAACCGTATGGAATATATTCATGAAACTTCACAGGTGCATTCATCACACTGAGACGATGTGTCATGAACAAGGAAGACACTCTTCATTTTTGGTTTTTGAATTATCTGTCCTTGATTTAATTCCATATAGTAAACCGTTTCATGAATGGCATTTGGCGGGGGTATCCGTGTCCTATGGACACTTTTTCTAGTTTTTTTTTTTTTTTTTTTTTTTTCTTTTTGCTGTGCGCTTTTTTGAGTCATGATAATAGAAGCAGTGGTTAAACTGATACACAGAATAGTAGAAGCAGAATAGACACTTTGAAGATTACCAAGACTGATCAGATGGCACACTGGTTGATACACGACTTATTTGACCATTAGTTTAGCTAGCCTCGCAGAGGCGTTTCATATGTAAACCCGCAAAAACGCAATGGAACAGTCAGACCCCATCGCTCAGCAATAATGTGCCCCGTCATGAGAAAACCTGTTCCATTATTTTCGTGCGACAAAAGGGCCGGTCAGCCTGGGCGTCCATGAGTCTGATCAGCACTTTTTTAATTTGCTGCAACTTTGTAGCTGAGATGACCTGTTTGTGTCTACTCTTGACCTCGATACCGTTTTATCAGCGCTTTAGTACCAGATCTTATGATTATTGGTACCCATATAGAACAGTTGGAGTGAGTGAGTTTTAGTTTTACGTCCCACCAACAGCTAAGGTCATACGGAGACGGGACCTCGGTTTAAAGACTCATCCGAAAGTCTGTAGAACAGTTGGAGCAGACTTGACTAAAGACATCAGCCATATTCAGTTAGATGAGCCTCACCGAGGCGTTTCAAATGTGAACCCGTTTTAGCAAACTATTGACCCCTTATATGGAGCGCTGACAGTTTGTTTTCCAATTAGTGACATGCAACTTTTTCCATAACGTTCCTCATTGATTCTACAGCAACACGTGATGTCATTGATTATTTTCGAGCACAGACGGTTATTGCATACGAAAAGGTCTTTACATTAATACGCTGTCGCTCATATTCTCCTTGGGGGGGGGGGGGGGGGGTTATGGGTTTGTTTTGTTTTCCAGCCATCCAAAGCGCGCACAGCGAAGACCAAGATCAGATTGCGCAAATGCGCAGGCTGATCCGAGTCATAGCCGGGTGCGCATGTAAATCTAACAAATCGCCGCATCCCGGAAAACTATGTGGCAATTACAACGGCCCACAAAAGAACAACAAAAAAAAAAAATACAGATAATGACCAGGCCGCGCCTACGTTGACGAATTTATAATCGGACCTTTAAAAGACTAAGGGACGGGAGATGATTGTGAAATCTTCTCTATGGCCACCTTCTCCCTTCCGCTGATTCAAGAAGGGCATTTGTCAGTTTCTGGCCCGAAAGGACGTGTGCTGTACTGGTTACGGTCAGTGAAAAAAATTACTGGCGGGAGGGGGGGGGGGGGTGGGGTGTGTGCATTAAATTGATTTTACGTGGCCGCCATCTTCGCCCTTGGTTCTATCCTGAAGCGTGAAGTTTACCGTTTAGGATAATAAGAAATTAGTGACTAATAACAACTCAGATCAGCCTGCGCATCAGCGTAGACTGATCAAAGTCTCCGCTGTTCGCATGAGAGTTACAAGCAAAGACTTAAGCATACCGGCTAGATTCGCAGGCGGATCTGATTCTTCCTTGGTTTGAAATAGTTTTTTGCTGTGCGCTGGCTCATTTGAGTCGTGATAATAGAAGAAGGGGTTAAACTGATACACAGAATAGTAGGAGAAGAATAGTCTTTGAAGATTACCAAGACTGATCAGATAGCACCCTGGTCGATATACGACTTAATTGGCCATTAGTTTAACTAGCCTCGCAGAGGCGTTTCAAATGTGAACCCGCAAAAATGCAATGGAACAACCAGACCCCATCGCTCAGCAAGAATGTGCCCCGTCATGAGAAAACCCGTTCCATTTTTTTGCGTGCAACAATGGGGCCGGTCAGCCTGCGCATCCGTAAGTCTGAGCAGCACATTTTAATTTGCTGTCAGTTTGTAGCCGAGATGACCGGTTTGTGTCTTGACCTCGTCGCAAACCCCGAATACCGTTTTACCATTGCTTAATTTTAGGGGAACAAGGGAATAAAACTAACTTTGAGGAACTGTGTGCATTGTTTGAAAACACTTCGGACAATATAAAGAAATGTGTGACAAGTGAAGACTCAGATCATCCTGCGCATCTGTGCAGTCTGATCAGAGTCTTCGCTGTCAACACGAGCCGTCTCAGGCCTCTGGGTTTTTCAAACAGTAACAAGCGAAGACTTTGGCAACGTTTGCTGGATGCACAGACCGATCTTATCCTTTCTTGGTAAAAAAAAAGTCTTTTGCTGTGCGCTGGCTCTTTTACATGAAAAATCCATGATGCTGAGGCATCGAAGCGTTGAAACAGAGCGTGGGAAACGGGTCCTTATCCCATTAGCGAAAAAGAAAAACACTGTTAAAACAAGAAAAAAATATAGCTTGAACGTCTTAATGATAATATTTGTTTCTCTTGAACGGTAAATGGCAAAAACAAAAACAAACAAAAAAAAAACAATGTTTGTAAATTTCATTAAATATGAGCATTGCCAAAACAGGTAAAAAGGGCTTGTCTGTAGGGTCATAAATGTCGCGCTGTGACTCGCTGCGTCTCTGTGAAAGACAATAAAATTCTCGGACGGATTATTGTCTCGCTCAGTGTACCGCTACATTGTCACGCTGAGAACACCTGTGCGCCTCGCTAGCTGTCTCGTTCGTCTCGGTGACAAGTGGAAGCGACACGGTGACAGAGAATTCTGCCATGGTGACGGTCGAGGTCTATAGGAATGTCTCGTTGCCTGTACTGTAGGTAATATAGGTAATGATCGCTTTCTTTAAATATGCTCCGGCATTTTCTCAACAATCAAATTACCGATAATCCAAATGTGTGTACAAAATCTGGGAAGCAAAACATTCAATAAGTGTTAATCAGCCACATGCTTGATTTGTCACAGCACACCCGAGTGTCGCAAGATGGACCTGTCAATTTTTTCCGCAGTCACGATTGGCAATACACACCAGCCTACAGACCTGAGACTGTTAAATCCTTTGATCAATTGAGTACGCGCCAGGAGAAAAAATGCTGGCCACGGCTGGAAACTTTACGCTTACAAAAGCAAAATCTGGCGTAAAAATACGCCGGATTCGGTATTTCCCATAATTGATGCTCAATAAAGTTCTGTTCCCAACACTGTGATTATAAGTAAGAAATTGTACCACCTCTCGTGGTTGATACGAACCATAAAAACACGCCTATTTAATTTTGACCCCTACCAGTCAACGTTGGAACTTCCTACTGTTTCTATAAGTAGCCCCGCCCAATATGGCTTGCAGCAATAGACTGGGCTGCATGATGTTTCCACGCAGAGCTGACCGAATATGAGTACTGGTAATCAGCTTAGAGGTTCTGATAAAAATCAAAAATGAGTTCCTTTAAGAGCAACGAAAACATTCATAAGAAAGAAGATGGGTCATACTACGTAGTTTCGGCTAATAAAGCCTCATCAGTGAGCCTGCCCAGGAAATGTGTTGTGAGTCAGACCGTCCATCAGAGAAATTGATAAGGGTCGTATCATCGTAAATACGACTCTAAAATCGAGCAAATACGACTAGAAATGAAGAAAAAGTCGTACCAAATACGACCATCAAATTGGCGATACGCCAAGGTCGTTCCATTGCAGTCGTATCGGCAAAGGGGAAAAAAACGTGACGCCTGACAAAAAGCAATCGAAATCGCGGTAATTTTCGCCGCAACATACCGTAATTCCCTGTGTATACCACGCACTCATCTATAACACGCACCTCAATTCTGAGTCCAAGATATGTGAAAAAAAAAATATTCCAGTCTAAAACACGCACATGCTTTTCCCCAGTATCACAGAATGCTTTTCTCAGACGCCATTTTGATTGAAAATGAAAGTACACAAATTTTGATTGGCTACTATCAAAATAGCCTGACTGGTTATAGGTATATTTCCTAGTAGTTATAGAATAGAATAGTGGTTAGTTTCTCTCTTGCAACATACCGGGTAGTCTTCAACAAAAACTGTTCCAATCTTCAAGAACGATTCGAAATTCATCCATTCATGAATGGTGGCATTTGTTTGAATTACGCTGAAACACTTCAACCTTACCTTTTGACGATCATATATTGTATACCACTCCGCTTTTATTTAATCAGCCTCAAGTTATGACAACTATCAACATGATTAGGAAACCGATTATTGATGCGTGATTACATAACGGTATTTATTATCTAAGGGAAAGCCGCCCGCATTATTAACTTTATTAACAACGCCTGAAGCATGAACAATAACTTTATGACAAGCGTGCATAAAATACTGAATATTGTTAGGCAACCACATTGACTTCTACGGAGTGTTATCTTTGAGAAAAACAAGAGCACTGCATGCAGGTGCCAACGCTCGGCTGCAGTTTCTTTTAGTTTAACAAAAATTCTAAGTCGAAAAAGGGGCATAACTGTGCCAACAATATTTTAAGGATTACCTCACCTATTGGTATGAGTTCCCATTTTTCATAATGAACAACTTGTCTGAGTTTCAAGTAAATATGTTCAGTAATGACAGAGATATTACAAAATGTCCAAGTTTTTGCAAAAATTCTAAGTCGAAAAAGGGGCATAACTGTACCAAAAATATTTTGAGAGTTACCTCACCTATTGGTATGAGTTCCCCTTTTCATAATGAACAACTATTCTGAGTTTCAAGTTAATATGTTCAGTAATGACAGAGATATTACAAAATGTCCCAAGTTTTTGCACGACGACGGCGCAGACAACGACAGAGCTATGACAATACCTCGTCGTTTTCTTCGAAAACAGCCAAGCTAAAAATGGGTTCGACATATCTACAGACTCACATTGTCATGTAGTTAGGAATGAAATATCAAAACAGACGCGCAGACGATAAAAAGTGAAGACCACTTTTTCTTTTTGTGGAGAACCTGACAAAGTTTCTCCGGAAAAAAGCAAGAAAAAAAATCAAATGCATGAGAAATTTCTGACAGCTATTTCTCCCAAATCGCAGAAATTCACGTTGAAATGGATTACTCTGTATTTTGTGGAAAAACAAAACAGAAGCAACAACAACTGGGCTCGGGAAGTTATAATTAATGTAACAGCGAATATATATCCGACCAGGCAGCGTTAGCGATAGCTCTTTCTGCTTAGCGTCCGCAGATGCAAGAAAATTTGCATCCATGAATCATTTTTTGCGCACTTTGGCCATTGGCGAAAACTCTTAACCGTAGGCCTTAAAAACCTTATTTATTGCCGTTTTCCGACACGTTTATGCCGGCGCCTTTGATTATTGCATCATGGTGGTTGTTTACTTTTGACTCTACTTCTATTTTTTCATACTTTTATCATCTGGACGTATTTATTTCTCGCAACATTGTCGTCAATGCACGTCTGAGATAGAACCACCGCTGCACAAATTGATCTCTTTGTCCGCCGTGTTCCGTATACATTTGACCAAAATTATATTTATTGAGTCACAATGGCAGGATTAACCTGTAATACTTGGGTACTCATATACTACTCAAAGTTTGATAGGGATCACTTTTTTAATGCAAAATAATTTTTGGATAACATTATCAGCTGAATCCAAATTTGATACATAATGATAGAAAACATATCCTTTACAAAGACTAGTGATTAAGTTTGTCAACTGGCACTGCATTCAAGCGTGACAACAACAACCGTCTTGGCACCCACACAATTTGCCGTAACTCGAAGGGATTTGGACACTTGATTTTTCACAAATTTCCAAATTTGTTTAGACAAACGTGCCTAATCACATGTATGGCGTCCACGGGTACCAATTACAGCACGACATCGCCTGCGCATGCTCGTAACCAGAGTCTGTATCCGGTTTTGTCAAATCAGCCTCTATTCAGCAACAAATGCATCTTTGAGCTCCTGTAAAGTCCTCGGTGGCACAGGTCGGGCTGAAACAGCACGCTGTAGCTTGTCCCACTCATGCTCAATCGGATTTAAGTCCGGTGATCGAGCAGGCCAGTCTATACAAACGATTGTCTCACGTTCCAGATAGGCATCAGTGTAGTGGACACGGTGGGGACGGGCATTATCGTCCATCAGAATAAAGTCCGGGCCGATAGCACCGGCATATGGTCTCACAAGCTGATCAAGAATCTCATTACAGTACCTCACTGCCGTTTACGTTCCGTTTCCAACGACGTACAAGTCAGTTTTACTGTTCATGCTTATCCCAGCCAAAACCATGACTGATCCCTTTCCATAGCGATCATGCTCTGCCACATTCAAGTCATCGAATCGCTCTTTAGACATTCGCCACACTAAATCACGTTTATCAGTGAATTCTAGACAGAATCTGGACTCATCAGTAAACAGTACTGGCGTCCAGTCACGAATCGTCCACCTGACGTGAGTTCTGGCAAAGTCCAACCGGTCTGGAACGTGCTGTCTCGTCGACAAAACACGTACAGCAGGCCTCCTGGCATTAAGTCCGAACTCGTGGAGCCTGTTTCTGACAATTTGTGTAAAAATTCGTACTCCAGTTCCGTTCCTAAACTCGTCATTCAAGCGCGTAGCGTTCAGGAACCGTTGACGTCGAGACTGAATCAACAAAAAACGATCCCGATGTTGAGTTGTAGCCCTTTCTCGACTCCCGCCGTATCTGTGTGGAGGATTTCCATGGGTAAGATGCCGACTCCACATTCGGGAAACCACGCTCTGAGACACATTCAAAATCCCAGCAACATGACGTTGAGAGACATCAGATTCCAACATTCAGACGCCACGGTTTCTTTTTTCGGGGCTCGGACGGTTTCTTAACTGTCCCCTAGGAAGTTAAGAGTGTCACAAATCAAATGAAGTCCGTTTTACCCTTAGTAAAGGAACATTGGCAAGTTTGATTTTTCTGTTGGAATGCAGTGTTACGCAAGATTTCTGGGGTGCATGACTTCATTTGCGAAGTGTGAGAAGTGGGCACTTTCGGGAGTTCTGAATTGCAGATGAGTTTCTGCTCCAGATAATTATCAATACACAGAGGACAAATTCTGTCATGAAATTTTAAATTTTCAGTGCAAAATTTGGTATATAAAAAGTGATCCCTATCAAACTTTGAGTAGTATATATCTAATTGTGAAGCACAGGTGGTCAGCATGCAGTGCATGCTTATTTACCTCTATCCATCAAGTATCCGATTAAATTAACACCCTAAGATGTCTCGCCGGCGTCTTTGAACTTTTAGCAGAATGACTGGCAGCGCATAATTAAAGAACGCAAACACAGCAACCGGGACAGACTGATTAGCTTTCACAGATGCGCCAGCTGATCTGAGTCTTCATTGGTCGCATGTTTTATTGTATTTTTGCTGAGCGCTGAATTTCTCGCCTTTTACCAATCACTTGCAGTTGCTACATTAGTGGAGATTTCCCGCCTTTGAACGCGTAACACATAAGGCCGCTGCAGACACAAAACATGGGTTTCAAAACGTTTTGATGACAATATGATCTGTGTGACGGCTGAAGACTCCGACCAGTCTGCACAGTCTGATCAAAACGAGCCTTCAATGGCATCTGGGAAATTCAAAAAAAAACTCATGCGAAGACTACGATCACATTGGCTGGGTTAACATTCTTTAGAAGAAAAAGTAATTTTTCATTTTGCTGTCCGCCAGCTTATTCACATGAAAATGTATATCGGTATGTTACGATGATAGAATATGTGTTTAGCGTCTTTTACATATGGCCATTGCCACGTCTGACATTAATATAATTGCACTTAGCAGCAAGGTTGGGTGGCAAATTCCACCCCCGGTATTTACCAGTGGCATTTACTGGTATTTACCGGACTGGAAAATACTCATCAAGTGGCAAATACTGGCAAATTGAAATTTTTTGCCTTAAAACACTGCAGAAATCTTGCAAAATTGACTTAAAAGTAGTATAATCAAACTAAATGAGTTTAAAATGTTAAAATTTAATATTTATTTAAGGTTATCAACCTACAGAATAAAATATTTCTCAATTTAAAATAAATATGTTAGACTAGCCAAAATGTGAATCTAAGACTAAAAATTTTGAAATTATTTAAACAAAAAAAGTATCTTTTTAAATCAATGGTAGAAAAATACAGGAAGAAATTCCCTGTGCACCTGGTTATTGTCACTTACCATAATGGTTCTAAGTTTTAAATTTGTATTGATCAAGATAAGACTGAGTACTGTTAGCCAATCCATCTGCATCTTTTGAACACACTTTGTATGGTAAAACCATGTGCTCAAATTTTAGGATATTTGTAGCATTTTATTATTGTCCAACACTTTAGTTTTAGAGTGAATTGCAGACTACTAAAACAACAACTCTTGACACATTGTTTATTTAAGAGCGCACAAGATATCCAGGGGCAAGGTTGGACAAAAGGATGTCATTAATTGCTCCATTTTTTATGTGACTTTAAACAATCATTCTAGGCAAAAGTAAACAGATGAGTACAGTGGCAGATACTAAATAGGCCTTTTAATTCTAACATTATATTAAATCAGATACTTAACAAATAAAATAATATCAGAGTTAAACTAAATTAGTATTATCAAATATTAAGTCCACTATTATTGAATTGATCCATATATCACTGCTGAGTGTAGGGGTTTGTTTTAATTCCAGGGTGGTAAATTCAATTTTCCAGTATTTGCCGGTATTTTCCAGTATTTGCCAGTATTTACCGGTAAATACCACCGGCATGGAAAATACTCATATTTGCCGGCATTTTGCCAACCTTGCTTAGCAGCCATCCTGTGATGACAGATGAAGATACGACCCTGGTTTTGAATTTAGGAGTATCGATACTCTCAAAGAATCACAGGATACGGCTATAGTCTTTGGTTGAAGGAGTAACAGTACTCCTCGGGCAAAAGCTTATCAATAACACTGCGTCCATGTATATAAACCGCAGTGTTGTGCCTAGGCTCGATTGCTAAGGGGACACCAATGGCCCTTATGACATTTTCCAAAGGGTCATTTTATATTTTAAAGGGGCTTCAGTAAATAAAATATAAGCAACGTTGTTGATTTCTGAGGGTCATCCGGGCCCCATGTTTAATGTTGAAAGGGCCATCAATGACTTTAGGTAGGCAAATGGCCCCATGGCCCCCTCTCGGCGCAACACTGTTTAAAACCCTATAGGTTTCATTGGGCGACAGGGCTTGAGATGTCATTTCATCTCAATGTCTGGTAAAAGTCCCACGAAATTGGAAGTGACGTCTCCAAAATTACCTGTACAGTGTTGCGGCCCCTGCCCATCGGGGCTTGAAGAAATACATGGGCTGCATGATGCTTTGATAGTCAGCAATGGGTGTGGCTAAATTAATTTATTCAGCAGGAAAAGGGTAAAGTCTCCAAAACGAGACATTAGTTTATCTGGGTTTCTTCTCTTTTTTTCTGCCCAATTTTTGTCAAGCTAAGTTCTCAGCAACCACTGGACAGATATGAAAATGAAGTTGTGAGAAAGATTTCAAAATTTAAAAGTGTGGACCCAACAGGTCTCCTGCGGGGCACGCAAAAATCCGCCCAAATATTTTACGGATGAGTTTTCAGTAACCGTCGAGTTGAGCAATTAAGTGACAAATATTTTTTTTTTATTTATTTATTTTCTGTCAACAGGGGCCAACTCTTAAAGGAAAGAATTTGCTCCTCTTCAATTCAGTCTTTCTACTATTTCTTTTATCAGTCTAATTAACATTGGAGCGTTTTCAATTCTAGTGTGATCGGTCATTGCCGATCCAGGTTTGCAGGATGAAAACATACACAGTAATCATGTAATAACGATAGAGATCTTTAACCTGCACAGAATGGGCCTCCCTGCACATGCAGGGGGTCCCCAGTTAATGTCCCGATGCGGAGGACGATGCACTTTGTGGCATTCACCCGGAGCATGTTCGGACAACGCAGTTTTATTACTGCTGGCGGGAATCAAACCCGGGGCCTCTAGCATCATAGGCAGGTGTTCTATCTTAGCCGTGTATTCGAGCAAAAAATATGTCAGGATGATATAAGTATGAACACTGTTTTATTTATTTGTTTCGTCTATTTCTGCATAAAAGGTACTTTATTAATACACATTTTGCAAGTCGATATTACAAACCATTACCGGTTAGGTATTGTCCATTACGTCAGGTGCGACAGATATACTATTTTTCATTCATTGGGTAATTAGCGTCCAAAGCGGTGAATATATATAATGAGTTGGACAGTATTGACACGTGTCAAAATTGAACAACCACAGTGATTGAATAATCAAAGATGCTTTTTATCAACGCTGCGGATTTCAGGCAGCGACATACCCCTGTCAGGAAACGGCTTAGGTAGGCAATAAACAAACGGCGATATTCTTTTATTTTAGAGATCACATTTCACCAAATGACTCAAGGACGCGAAAATAATGAGTCCAAGGATGTAAATTTTCCTGCCTCTGCATCCACCGGACACAAATGAGAAATAGCTAGCGCCAACGCTGCTAGCCATTCAAACATTGTTGGCCCGTACATGTATTTGTTATGGTTACGGATGCATCACAGATGCGATACATTCGACAGAATATATCACATTGGTGTGACACCTGTTCCGTGAGAAATAAGGTTCAAAATGTGCATAATGCAGTTGAAGAGTTGAATTTAAGGAGACAAATAGTACAATAATCTCATACAACGCCTCTATTAAAATCATAGAATATCTGAATTGACTCTCCAGTTCAAACACACGTAATGGTAAAGAACACAGTGATTAAACTTTGTAAAGAAGATACTGATCAGGGTCCCCCTATTTGCAGACAAGAACCGCCAAGAACCGACAAGAACAGTCAAGAACCGACAAGAACCTTGTTTTGGCCTATTTATCATAAAATATAATTTAAAATGATATTTTTAACCAATTCTGATATATTTCAATCCTATAATATCATTTTTATACATGCATGAGAGGCATAAAGTTGTCCACATTATTCTCTTGACGGTAAATTCTCGTGTCGGTATTTATAGCAAACGTCAATTTTGTCACTAGATGACAGCTATGTATGTTCATCATGAACAAACTTGATTAATTATTTAAAAAATATACCTAGCAAAGAACAGTTCCATCATTAGATGTTAGCTATGAACGTGCATACAAACGTGATTAATTATTTAAAAAATGTAGCTTTTTATACATGGGAGGCATAAGGTTGTCCACATTATTCTCTTGACGGTAAGTTCTCGTGTCGGTAAATTCTCTTGTCGGTATTTATAGAAAACGTCAATTTTGTCACTAGATGAAGCTTATAACTATACTTTAAATTATGAGAATATCTAACATATTTTTTTTGCGAATATCATATGTGATATACTACTTATACAACAGGATAATGGGATAATGTAAGTTTAAAAACTTTGCAAATAACATTTATGCTATAACATAGAGAATTTCTCTTACCAGTATTTACGACAAGAAAAATGGCTTGACAGCGTTTGTCAGATTTTGTTTCTTTGAAATTTATGGTACAAACAAGCAGTTGAGCATAACATTGACTGAAATATTATTCTAGCTAGGGGCCGCCAATAGTCTTTTGTCGGTAAATTGCTCTTGACGATATTTCCGATAAGAACACTTTCTCGCCAAATAACTGAGTGATTTACTTGTTGGTATTCACTGACATGGAGAAGCGATATCATGGATATTTAATAATGTCTAAAACATAGATTGTGGGTTCCCGTTAGAACCACCTCATTGTACAGACTTGTTAGCATAATGAACCTCTTGTCGGCATTTACCAACAAGAAGAGAAGCGATATTATGCATAAATGGTATTCTCTGAAACGTAGATTGTGGGTACCCGTTTGAACCGCCTCATTGTACAGACTTGTGAGTGTAATGAATCTCTTGTCGGTATTTACTTACAAGAAGAGGAGCGATATCATGCATATATATGATGATCTAAAACATAGAATGAGGGTGCCCGTTAGAACCGCCTCATTGTACATATTTTTTTTGCGAATATCATATGTGATATACTACTTATACAACAGGATAATGGGATAATGTAAGTTTAAAAACTTTGCAAATAACATTTATGCTATAACATAGAGAATTTCTCTTACCAGTATTTACTGACAAGAAAAATGGCTTGACAGCGTTTGTCAGATTTTGTTTCTTTGAAACTTATGGTACAAACAAGCAGTTGAGCATAACATTGACTGAAATATTATTCTAGCTAGGGGCCGCCAATAGTCTCTTGTAGGTAAATTGCTCTTGACGGTATTTCCGATAAGAACACTTTCTCGCCAAATAACTGAGTGATTTACTTGTTGGTATTCATTGACATGGAGAAGCGATATCATGGATATTTAATAATGTCTAAAACATAGATTGTGGGTTCCCGTTAGAACCACCTCATTGTACAGACTTGTTAGCGTAATGAACCTCTTGTCGGCATTTACCAACAAGGAGAGAAGCGATATTATGCATAAATGGTATTCTCTGAAACGTAGATTGTGGGTACCCGTTTGAACCACCTCATTGTACAGACTTGTGAGTGTAATGAATCTCTTGTCGGTATTTACTTACAAGAAGAGGAGCGATATCATGCATATATATGATGATCTAAAACATAGAATGTAGGTGCCCGTTAGAACCGCCTCATTGTACAGACTTGTGAACGTAATGAATCTCTTGTCGGTATTTACTGACCGCATCATTGTACAGACTTGTGAATGTAACGAATCTCTTGTCGGTATTAATTGACAGGGAGAAAAGCGATTCTATGCATGAATGGTATTCTATAAAACGTAGATTGTGGGTACCCGTTAGAAACGCCTCATTGTACAGACTTGTGAACGTAATGAATCTTTTGTCGGTATTTACTGACAAGAAGAGGGGCGGTATCATGCAGATATATTATGATCTAAAACATAGAATGTAGGTACCTGTTAGAACCGCCTCATTGTACAGCTCTGCATGGAAGCATCATGCAACCCATCTATTTCTTCAAGCCCCGATGGGCGGGGGCCGCTACTGACAAGGAGAGAAGTGATATGCATATATGGTATTCTCTAATACATAGATTGTGGGTACCCGTTAGAACCGCCTCGATGTACAGACTTGTGAGCGTAAAGAGTCTCTTGTCAGTATTTACTGGCAATGAGAGAATATTGTGTGCGGGAGGAAGTGGAGGTGCTATTTGTAAGGACTTGTGAACGCATATAATAATACATATCCCATGTGAACTGCCTCACTGTGCAGACCTGGGAACGTAATGAAACTTTTGTCGGTATTTACCAACATGCGAGAAGCGATTCTTAGTTCTGCTGTAAACATCGATCGTGGGTGCTCTTTAAAACGTCCTCAATGAGGCGATTTTATAGTGTACCCGCAATCTAGGTTTCTAACAGAAATAAAAAAATATGTATATTTAATAAAAGAAATCTATTTCGACCCCTCTGTAGGTCTCATCAGGTGGTGGACCATACAATCATAGATTGTTGTTTGCTAGGTATATTTTTTAAATAATTAATCAAGGTTGTTCATGATTAACATACATAGCTGTCATCTAGTGACAAAATTGACGTTTGCTACAAATACCGACACAAGAATTTACCGTCAAGAGAATAATGTGGACAACTTTATGCCTCTCATTCATGTATAAAAATGATATTATAGCACTGAAATATATCAGAATTGGTTTAAAATATCATTTTATATTTATCTTATATTTTATGACAAATAGGCCAAAACAAGGTTCTTGTCTGCAAATAGGGGGACCCTACTGATCATGTCCAGTGTTTTTTTTCCCTATAAAACCGGGTCCGGAAAATGGACCCGTTCCCAATCGCCAAAAGTATGTTTTTTTCCCAATTCAAAGGTTAAAAATTCCCAAAATCATGATGCAGCATCCTTTTTTTTCTCTCTCTTTTTCGTCGCGAGAAATCGGTTGTTTTATCGCTCGTATTGTTTACCTTCCGGAAGTAACGTCCCTTTGAAGAAACGGCTATTGACATAATTCGCGTACTATTGCAAAGATTTGCCGAAATTCGGGTAAGTTCAAAGTCGTAGGTAAGTCCAATATGTAACTCTTCCGTCTGGAAACCACCTTTAGCGCGGCATTGTTTAATTAGAATTCTGTTACATGTTTATTAAATTGAGTTTGTTTTGACATACTTATTAAATACCGGTACCAGTCCCAAAAATGTGAAAAAAAAACACTGATGTCCTTTGTGTGGCATTCTCAGAGAATGATTCTCTGCTATGAACGTCCTTTAATCCTTGGCAGGTCCGTAAAACTTGGCACACTACTTCAGCACTACATCAAGAACTAATGGATAAATGATAATGACCAGTAATTGAGGTATATTACCGGATGGATCAATATATACAAAAGGGACCGAGCTGGTTAAAGGGCCGAGTTGGTTAAAGGGCCGAGTTTGTTAGGAGCGTGATAGCTCAGTGGTTAGTGCACTTGCCTCTGATGCTAGAGGTCCTGGGTTCGATCCCCGGCAGCGGTGTGAAAATTTCGGTGTCCGAACACGCTCCATTGGCATCATTTGCAGGGATGAATGTCATAAAGTGCACCGTCCTTCGGATCGGGACGTTAACTGGAGGCCCCCTGTGCAGGGAGAACCATCCCCTGTGCAGGTTAAAGAACCCTACCGTAATTACATGATTACTGTGTAGGCTTTCATCCTGCAAAACTGGAGTGTATGTAATACACCGTCTGTGTCCCCTCCGGGGGTTAAGGCGAAACCGGAAGAAGAAGAAGAAGAAGGGGCCGAGATTACCTACCCTATGACATGTTAGCAAATAATTTAAGCACATATATTTACATTTTCTCACTGATGAGGGTTTCAAACTTCGGTGACCATCATCTATCTATCTATCTATCTTCTTATACTGAGTCGGTCATATTTGGCCATTACCTCAGTTGGGTGCGTAGCTAAATTTAGAATTTAGCTGAAAAAAAAAAAAAAAAAAAAAGAAAGAGAAGTCACTGGATGAGTCCTTAAAACTATTTACAATCCGAATAACAGAGGTATACTAAAACGCATACCTCTGAGTCTCAATCTTACACTGTATGGGCTTTGAACTCCTCTGCAGTCTTAGCATTCACCACAGAAGAGGGAAGACTATTCCACTGGGGAATAGTCCTAGGGAAGAAGGAATTTTTCAGGGCATCACTGTAGGACTGGTACCTGTGATACTGTGAGTTGTTTACTTTTGATGCCCTTGTTCGAGTTGAAACTGTCACAGGGGTCAAGTATTTATCTTTATTAACGGCCACTGTACCTGAATGTATCTTATAGAAGAAGGTTAAAGAGGACTGCTCACGACGGGCCTCTAGGGACGGCCATTCTAGCTCGTTAAGCATGTCACCGACGCTGCTTCTATTGCGCCATCGTCGGCAGGTCCATCGAGCAGCTGTCCTCTGCACCTTCTCCACCTGCTGAATCTGAGTTTTAACATAGGGATGCCAAATGGGTGATGCATATTCTAGCTGAGGGCGAACCAATGTTTTATATGCAACATCCTTTGTCTGCCTAGGTGCAAAAGCCAAGTTTCGTCTAAGAAATCCTAAAGTCCTAGTTGCTTTTGATGTAATTTCTGAAATGTGTTGACCCCAATCAAGATCATCAGTGATGGTGATACCAAGATATTTGGCGGATTGAACCTGCTCCAAGATTTGCTGGTGTAGTTTATAGTCAAACTTAATTTGTTTGTCAGGAGGGTGTCGCGACACCCTCATTGAATGACATTTGGCCACATTGAACTTCATCTGCCAATCGGCCTCCCACTGTGCTAGTTGATTTAGGTCATCTTGTAGAATAAGACAGTCAGAAGAAGAATATATATTCCTATAAAGGACACAATCATCAGCAAACAAACGGACAGATGACCTGATGTTATCAGGGAGATCATTAATGAATACCAAAAAAAGGACCGGTCCAAGGACCGAACCTTGGGGGACACCAGATAAAACAGGGACTGGGTCAGACGCTTGGACATCAAGTACAACTTGTTGTGAGCGCCCTGAGAGCCATGAGCTAATCCACCTGTGTGTGGATCCTCTTATCCCATAGTAATCCAATTTATACAATAGCCTCCTGTGAGGTACCTTGTCAAAGGCCTTAGCGAAGTCCATGATAATCAAGTCAGTCTGTTTGTGGCCACGGTTTGTGGCCCCATCCAGATTGCTCACAATGTCATGGTAAAACTGAACTAATTGAGTTTCGCAAGACCTTTGACTTCGGAAACCATGTTGACAGTCAGCAAGAATGCTCTCTAAGGCTAGGTGCTTGTTGATGTAACTAACTATTATATGCTCCAGGGTTTTGCAACAGATGCATGTTAGCGACACTGGTCTATAATTTGCTGCATCGTATTTTTCTCCTTTTTTATAGACCGGGGTAACATTAGCTTGTCGCCAGTCATCTGGTACAGTGCCCTGGGCGAGTGATTCATTGAAGATAAAGGCCATCAGCTCGTAGACCTTTATAACACGATTGAATTTGGTAGCTTATATACTGTTTTAAACTAATTTTTAGTGATTTTCTTCTGATATATCTGTACTGAAGTTCATTTCCTAGATAATCTCAAAGACAATGTATAAGAAAATTGCTCAGTGTTTACTTCAAGAAATCGATTACATTAAATATTGATGAAAAAATGACTATGAATAAATTTAAAAAGAAAAGAAAAAAAACGAAACTAGCTTGTCAAATTTAATAAATACAATATCGTGTTGAGACTATAGCCGTATATTATTCGCCAGAACCGACCGGACGTAGACCAAATACGCCAAAGACCGAAGAAACACCCAAATAGATTGGTTCCCCTTCGTTATTACCTCCCCTTCGGTACGCATACGTTATGTTGTAGCCACCTAGCGGAGACATTTACGACAAGGGAACCAATCTAATCGAATGAATCCGGGACGTTTCGCCCCCAAGATGTTTCCTCCCTGGTCGTTTCCCCCTAGTCGTTTCGCCCCCTAGTCGATTCGTCCCCCTAGTCGTTTCGTCCCCCTAGTCGTTTCGCCCACTTTTCACTGTAAGGCTAATTTTCAATGTTAAACTTTTATTAGAGGTGAGAACAGGCAAATATTTAAGTAGCATCATCGCCCTGTCACGTCAGACTAAGTATCTGTATCTGTTCGTTAAGGGACTTCATTCATACTTGACCAGTATGTCTCTGATGGCGCGTGAAAAAGAGAAAGTGGGAAATATTGGAAAGAAACACCTAGCTGTGGATAGACAAGAAAGAAAAGAAAGGAAAGATTCCTGCCGGCTTTTTCAAAGCATCATTGGAAACCAGACCTCTCCGGCTACAGTAGCGTCGCCCAACCGGCACAGGTTCAAAAATCCCTCAGACTTTACTTACAGACCGGCCTCTACCTAGCTGTGAAAACGAGAGAGTAGACGGTCCCTGCTTGAAGGATACCAAGTCAGGGGCCTCAGAAACAGATGCTGGTAAAGAATTCCAACCGGGTATAGGCCTAGGGAAGAAGCTGTACTTGAATGGATCAAGCTAACCGCGTTACCTGATCAAGGTTTGGACTATTTGCTTACAGTTCAGGAATTACTGGGTCGGACGCCGCAAATCTGATCAGAGTATACACAAATTGCTGACAGAACATTGATTAACGGAATCGACATGATCATTGCTTTCACTTCTATTTATAACGTTGCATCGGCGTTGACGCGTCGTTGCGTAGACAGCATTTGCGGCAATACTCATCCATGTATTACCTAGTGGGCACAAAATGTGTATGCAACGTCGTATCAACGGCGATGCAATTTTATTACGTTGCATCGGCGTTGAGGCGATGTTGCGTAGACGGCATTTGCGACAATCTTCAACAATGTATTACTGGCCAACTCTGTTAACGAACCAACCAACCAATTTAAAAAAAAAACTGGTCAAGGTGCTTAAGCGATAATTAAAGACGTTTAACTTTGCAAAGAGCGCATGTTTTCACACCTTATCATTAAGGGCATTAATTGCGTGATTAATGTGTCAAATCAAATAAGCAATGTGATTAACGATATTGATCAAAACAGGTAATAATTCCTAATTAACATTTTCATTCAAAGAACAGGTTCTTCTCTCTCTCTCTCTCTCTCTCTCTCTCTCTCTCTCTCTCTCTCTCTCTCTCTCTGTCATATATGACTATTTTTATATAAAATATAGTAAAATAGTTTGGGGGCGAAACGACTATGGTTTGGGGGCGAAACGACTAGGGTTAGGGGGCGAAACGACTAGGGGCCAAAACAGGGGGCGAAACGACTAGGGGGAAACGACCAGGGGGGAAACGTCTTGGGGGCGAAACGTCTTGTTACCCATCGAATTACCCCCAAAAAGTGTTTTCCTAAGGCTGTCTCGACCGATGGAACTGTTTCTACAACATATATACTTTTTCTCTTTAGCTTGCAGTGCATCGGCTTTCGAGGGCTACGGATAATGCAAAAGAAAAAATCAACGACAGAACTTGCAAAATATTGCATAAAAATAAAATTTTCGGGTACAAGAGTCTAAAAATATTTTATTGATGCAAGATCGAAGTAGAAGTAAAACAAAGATCAGGAATTGATACAATTAACTTACTCCACCCATAAAAGACACCAAAGGGAAAGAAATACAAACATTAAGCGACCAGACCATAATGGAAACCTAAACAAAGGAAGGCCATAAGTACAGTTACTTTCCCACAAAATGGCCATATGGCCATCCAAAATTAAAAGACACAAGTGATACAAGTAAGTAACAAACAACAACATAAATAAATCGCCACAGAAGAGCCGCCTTGGAACGGTCAGTGGAAGATTTCCACTGGGGGGCTTAAATCGATTTTACGGGGCCACAATCCTCGCCCTTACTTCCGTCGCGATTTAGACAAATAATTTGTTCAGTCCGCATGAAGGCCTCCTAACTCATCAGTGCAACATCTCCGTGAACACAAAAATCAAAGAACCACAGAGGTGAGACAACGGTGAGGACTCGACAGCAAGAAACCACTGAAAATCTTAAACAATGTTGTTGTTTCCAGTTTCCCCGTGTCACGGGTCGTCAGCTGGTGGGGTCCCAGGGAACGAATCGATTCTGGCACTATACCGTAGCCGTTCGGTGGTATCCCCATTCCACGTTGCCGGTGAATGGGGAGACCATCGCTCGTCTCCAGCCCCGTCCGTCCGTGTCTATCGTAAGTCCGCTGCAGTCGGTCCATTTTTTTCTTCTACTCGACGTTATAATTTTTTGCTTGTCAATATGCCGAACCGTGTCAGAGCAGGAAAGGGTCAATTTTGATATTGGTATTTTTTTTTTTATTATTATTTGATTTTTGTATATTTATGTAACGTATGTACATTTTTTACATTGTTTGGTCTGTTTCCCCAGCTTGTTGAGTGGTCTATTTTTTAAGTATATATATGCGGGCGGATGTGCTTACCCCGCCACGGACCTGTTTTGTTTGTTTTTCTTGTGCCTTAAAGGTGGTGTTGTCCGTTTTAGGGCAAGCCCACCCGCTCACAGTTGCTGGGGATGACAGTTTTTGTACCTGCAAGATTGTGCTAGTGGTTTATATTTTGTGTGTGTGTGTGTTTTTTTTTTTGTTTATCTGTACATACAATATGTAACATAATAACATGAAGTGCCGGCCTACGCGGTCTCGGGCTTGAATTCGTATTTATTTTGTTAGTGAGTGACTTCTATCGCGGTGGATGTGCAAAGTAGATCAATCCCTTTTTATGCATTTGCCGTTTTAAGTTAAGAAAAAGTGATGCCTTCCTCGAGGTAGGATGCCGCACTCTGCGGGACCATAAGTGGGTCAGTCGCCATGTTTGCATATCATTTACGCATCCTACGTGAAGGAAAGCACCATAGGAGGAAAGTGTATTCCTGCCTAGCCATTTGTAGGCCCGAGACAACGTTTGCCGATCTCGTTTGTGTTGTTGTCCTTTTTGGGACAAGCCCATCCGCCCACAGTTGCTGGGAAGGACAATTTTTGTACCTGCAAGGTTATGCTTGAAGATTATATTTGTGTTTTGTTTTTGTTTATTCTGTACATACAACATAGTAACATGGTGTGTTGGCTTCCGCCGTCTCGGGCCCAAATCCGTATTTATTTTAGTTAGTGGGTGACCTCTATCGCGGAGGATGTGGAAAGTAGGTCAATCCCCTTTTATGCTTTTTCGTTTGAAGTTAAGAAAAGGTGATGCCCTCCTCGACGCAGGATGTCATATTCTGTGGGACCGTAGGAAAGTCATTTTGTGTCGCCATGTTTGCATATCACTATCGCATCCTACGTGTAGGAAAGCATCATAGTAGAAAAAAAAAGTATTCTTGCCTAGCCGTTTGGGGACCCGAGACAACGTTTGTCAATCTCTTTAGTCAAAGTGGTTAGTGCAAATTGTTATATAATCATGTAGGTCGCATACAAGCGTCCGCCTGCGCACGTGCGCAGTCGAGCGCTCCTATGCAATCTTGTTTTTAATGTTTCATATTTACACAAATAAAAATGTTTGAAATCGCTTTTGAGAAAACTCTTCTTCTTCTTCTAATCTTAAACAAAATGTTAAATAATTAATTTATATTCATAGTATGGATCCTTTTAGAAAAAAAAGTCCTTTCCGCTATTTAAGGTAAAGTCCTTTTCGCAAAAAGGACTCCTTTTCGCGAAAAGGAGTCCTTTTCGCTATTCTTTCTTTCTTTTCTTCTTAGAGTTCGTCCGGTAATTTGTCGGACCACCGCCGTACGGCGTTGAGGGGATGTCTTAAAGTATAAGAGCTCTATTTTACACTGAAACTTTTGCTGGTGAACTTTTTTTACAACTGTGCTATTTACAAAGTTACTAAATTAATATGTATAAGGTGGTATTATTATTTTTTAGCTGGTTGAAATTGCTTTTAACTTGGCAACCCTCTTTTTGTGAATCTCGTATACATACTCTCTGGCATAAAGTTCTAGTTCAGCAATGTCTGTCATTCCTTTGTTCAACGCGACTGAAGGGTCCAGAACAAGTCTTGTGAATGCGTCTGGATTCTTTCTTTCTTTCTATATATACTGCCATACGCCCTCTCGGACATTCTAGGCAGGTGTATATTATATACACACCGGTTTTGCAGGATGAAAGCCTACACAGTAATCATGTAATTATGGTAGAGTTCTTTAACCTGCACAGGGGATGGTTCTCCCTGCACAGGGGGCCTCCAGTTTACGTCCCGATCCGAAGGACGGTGCACTTAATGACATTCATCCCTGCAAATGATGCCAATGGAGCGTGTTCGGACACCGAAATTTTATCGCCGGGGATCGAACCCGGGACCTCTAGCATCAGAGGCAAGTGCACTAACCACTGAGCTATCACGCTGAAGATCTATATGTGCTTGGGAGATGGAACTCATCTTCTGTTTGTACGAATCCGGGACGTTTCGGCCCTGAGTCGTTTCGGCCGGGTCGTTTCGGCCTGGGTCGTATCGGCCTAAATTTGGACCTGGGTCGTTTCGGCCTATTTTTCAGTGGGTCGTTTCGGTCCTGGGTCGTTTCGGCCTGGGTTGTTTCGGCCCGATTTTATTAGATAACATTTTTTCTGTATAAAACATTATTATTTAAATTTGAAAATATTATTTAAACGCCCTGTCACGTTAGCCATGGTTATGATAGCCCATGATGGGCGACAGGGCTTTGAGATGTCATTCCATCTCAGTGTCGGGTAAAAGTCCCGCAAAATTGGAAACAACGTCTCCAAAAGGACCTATACAGTGTTGAGGGGGACGTTCAACCTCAAATCAAACAAACAAATTGCCCTCGCCCATCAGGGCTTGGAGAATAGATTGGGCTGCATGATGCTTCCATGCAGGGTTGAAACCGACTGCACATGAGTACACATAAATAAAGAATAAAAAAATTAAATAAATAAAAATTATATTAAATAATAATTAAAATACCTATTCCACAAAGGCGATGCTTTCAATGATAATTAAGTGATGGGGTGGTGTCGGAGCACCTTATATACATTGGTTGCCGACATTTAAAAGACTTCAGTGAAACAAATTTTAAAGCATATCAATTATAACATTTTTTTCTGTAAATTAACAGAACCCGCCTTTAACTCGTATTTTCAAACTGTTACCTTAACGTAATTACACCGCCACATAGTTAATCACTTATATACAAAAATAAGGGGATTGGCTAACTCCATATAAAGTGATTAACGGGTGACTGATAAACGGACCATTATCATGTGATGAAATAATTTACTTCTGAAAAAGCCAAGAACTTTAAAGTCTGTAAATAAATAAATAAATAAATAAATAAATAAATAAATAAATAACAACTGGGGTGTCATGATGGCTGCAGAAGGTTCATAGTTTTGAAGACCATGATTAGACTGCACATTAATCTTACTGAGTCTTTCATTGTCGGATAATGACAAGATTATATAGGCGTGTTTTCATCATGTTGTTTGTCGCTGTGTCTGCAGAATGTTCCCAAAGCTTTTGAAGGTTTGTGAAGTTCGTCTCAAAGGTATGATTAGACTGCACGCAAGCGCACAATGGTCTACTTCACGTGCCACATACAGACATGCATGGTTCGCATCCATTCTAAGGTTTATTTCTTAATAGCCCTGGGGCGGCAAAATGCTTCTGCTGTTAGCAGATACTGATCACACGGCACTGACTTGCAGGATGATCAGTATTTACTAGTATCAATGACACGCACATTTTGAGAACAGCATGCGAAATATTTGCGAAATGTAGCCTAATTATTTTATATGATCAGCCTCCATCTGTCGTTGTGATACCTTCAAATACTTAATTACCTAGACATCTGTTCATTGTGATCAGAGTCTACACAGTTTGAAAAAGCCCTCTGTTTTCTGAAGTATTAATATCTGAACGCTGAAATTATTTTATATGATCAGCCTGCATCTGTCGTTGTGATACCTTCAAATACTTAATAACCTATAAATCTGTTCATTGTGATCAGAGTCTATGCAGTTTGAAAAAGCCCACTTTTTCTGAGCTATTAATATCTGAACGCTGTAATTATTTTATATGATCAGCCTGCATCTGATACCTTCAAAGACCTTATAACCTATAAATCTGTTCATTATGATCGGAGTCTATACAGTTTGAAAAAACCCTCTGTTTTCTGACCTATTAAAGTGTTAACGAGCGAAGATAGCAAAAGCACATGCTGATCTTCGACAGTCATAATATATATACAGATAAATAAAGTGATAAAAAAATCAGGCCGAAACGACCCACCAATTTGGCCGAAACGACCCACCCCCGAAATTGGGCCGAAACGACCCAGGCCGAAACGACCCGGCCGAAACGACTCAGGGCCGAAACGACCCAGGGACCGAAACGACTCAAGACCGAAACGACCCGCGACCGTTTGTACTTGTTTCTATCTGCGTTGAATACAGCACATTCGCAAGAAAATGTTGTCTTGTTTCTGGTGCAGCAGAGCATAGCTTACATGTAGCATCAACCTGGTATTGGTTAAAAATCGCCCGGGGAACCCGTCTTGTGGTGTCTTGGGGCTTTCAGACTGACCGCCCGAAATACCGTCAATTAGCATTCACCGAAAATCCCACTTATCATAGAAACAAGTACACCACATCGACGCCATTTTTTTCTTTGCAGGAAGAAAAAGAAAAGAACAGCAAAGATTAGATTTGGGACTGTGAATGTTATTTAAGCAGAAAACAGCAATATGTCTACAATGCTTATTGACAAAGGGGCAGAAAACACGTTTAATCTTGCAGGTGTGTACTTTCAGAGTGGTAGAATCACAGGGGCCAGTATCAAGATTTTTCAGAGAGGAGGAATTGGGTTGGTCGGCCCCCGCCCATAGGGGCTTGAAGAAATATATGGGCTGCACGATGCTTCCACACAGAGCTGAAACTGACCCGCACACAAGTACTGGTAAACCGCTTAGAGGATCTAAGCCTGTCCAGGAACCGCGGTGCGAGGCGGACCGTCCATGCTAATAAACCCTATTGGTTTCATTGGGCGACAGGGCTTGAGATGTCATTTCATCTCAATGTCGGGTAAAAGTCCCACAAAATTGGAAGCAACATCTCCAAAATGACCTTTACAGTGTTGACGGGGATGTTAAACCTCAAATCAAACAAACAAACAAACAGAGAGGAGGAGCATGATGATAGCCCAGTGGTTAGTGCACCTTCCTCTGATGCTAGTCTGTTAGACGCCCCCGGTGGCGGTCATTTTTTTCGGTGACAGAACAGACTCCATTTTCATCATTTGCAGGGACTAGCAACTAGGACTTTAGATTTTTACGATGTAATTTGGCTTTTGTATTTACCTGTATCTTCTGACCGTTGTGTAGCACATATTGCTAATGATGGCCATATAAGTGAGTCGTTTGTGACTCAAGCATAAAAACGTCCACTGCTGATAATGTGTGTGTGTCTGTTAAATAGGTGCGAATTTATTCTCTTTCGTCTTCCAGTCTTCATTCAGGTGGCTCTTGAACATGTTAAGCGACATGGCACTAACTGTGTTTGAAGATAACTTGTTCCAGCTGTTCACAACGCGATGACTGAATCTATTCTGTCCCAGGCGGGTTCTCGCGAGTGATTTTATAAGATTAAACTGATGTCCACGGTTTGTGTTTGATGCTAGTTGAAGATTACTTATTTCTACTATGTCGTATTTATTCATTATTTTGAAAAGTTGTATCATATCTGTTCGTTCCCTTCGATAACTTAGAGAGTGGGGAGTCCCAGGTGTTTGAGTCTCTCCTCATATGTACGCGTTTTACAACCGGTTACGAGTTTAGTAACCCTTCGCTGCACGTGCTCGATAGCAATGATGTCCTTTTTAAACGTGGGTGACCATATAATACTTGCATATTCCAGATGAGGACGTACAAAACTCTTATATAATGGAAGAAATATATCCTTGTCCAGACATGTAAAAGTATTCCTGATGTACCCAATAGCCTGGTTTGCCTTTTTTACCTTCTCGGCTATATGTTTGGAAAATTTTAGTTCGTCGTCTATAGTAACTCCTAAATCCTTCTCTTCATGCACCTGCTGAACAACAGTTCCTGACATTTTGTATTCAAATCTGGGATTATCTTTTCCTAAATGTATACTTTTGCATTTGCTAGCGTTGAATCGTAACTGCCACGTTGATGACCAATTATGCAGATTATCCAAATCGTTCTGAATACTGTCGGAGTCTTGTTTATTTGTTACTTGGTTATACACTTTCGTGTCATTGGCGAAAAGTTTAGCAATGTTGCTCACAGCATCTGGTAGGTCATTTATATATATAAGGAATAGTGTGGGACCCAGAACACTTCCTTGGGGAATCCCACTTAGGACATTCTCCCATGGAGATGTTGAAGAACCGACGCGAACTACTTGCTGGCGTCCAGTCAAAAACGATGATATCCAGTTCAGAACATTTCCCCTAATCCCGTAAGCGTGAAGTTTCGATAAGAGGCGTTGATGTGGAACGGTGTCGAATGCTTTCGCGAAATCCAAATATATGCAGTCAACATTACCGCCATTGTCCAGTATGTCGGTCCAGTGTTCTACCACTTCTAGTAGTTGAGTAACACAAGAGTGTTTTTGTTGAAAACCGTGTTGGTGTGGAGAGAACAGATTGTTGCGTTCCATATGTTTCATTACAGCGTCCCTTATGAATGACTCCAATACTTTGCAAAGCAGGGGCTGACAAATCCATTGCCCGGCCGCCCGGGACAAGTCCGAAATCGCGCCGGGCAGGTGCACTTTGACCTTTCGACGCCCGGTCGGGCAAGTGCGAAAAAATCGTCTACAACCGTCAGTCTTTTGAGTCCTTAAATACGGTAAAACTAGACCCGTAAGTAAATCGCAATAATATCCGCTTTGTCGGCAATTCAAAGACAAAACCATCTATGTTTTTATAACGGTTCAATTATGACACTATTTTTAATCCCTGTCATATATTTACCAATTAAGCACGATTGCCCGGCGGTGCGTGTCTTTCATTTCTGGTGTAGTGTGTACCACCAGCGCTATCGATAAGCGTGACAAGGTGTGAAAATAAGATTAAGTTATGTCTCTAATTTGCGTTTATCCCTGCCATAAAATTTAATCCACAATCAATTTGAAAATGATTTAATAGCTCCTAAGACGATTTGCTACATCTTACGGTAGTAAAAACGGACTATTCTACTATCTCGTGAATGGTTATGTTTTGGCGCCAAATAGCAGACGCTGGCGGGGAAAAGTCGAATTTTTTAATGTTGGTAACCGCGGATTGGTCGCGCCTCTATCCACAACCGTTTAGCTAGCGAGAAAATATTTTTTACCGGTTCCAAACATTTTTTTAATGAAAGAGATACGCCCCATCAAAATAAAACAATGACGTTAAACACGTGTAGGGTTGCTGGGGTCGGATGACGTCATTTACCGATCGCGTGCAGAAAAATGGGAGTGGTGGTTTATGGACGACGATTTGGATGGCGGAAATACTGATCGCATTGAACTTGCTTGTAGGGCGGGTGTGAAAGTTTGGGTTCGTTTTGGATCGAGGAGGGTCCTCGTCTTGTGGTTCAAGCTTAATAAATTACATTCTTTTAATCTTTTATCTCGCTGCCCTGACACTTCTGATCTTTTGAGTAGATCTATATCGGCTGCAGCTCTTGTTCATCATGCGTGTCAAGCTAAATGAGTTTATATAACTGTATCTTAAATTGCTAATCGGTAAAGGTATTATGTCAATTAACTTGAAAAAGTACCGTTATTGACTGTGACAACAACAGTATAATTTCTACCGTATTTCCGCGCACAGGGAAATAAATAGAAGTGAATGCAATGATCAGGAATCGATACAATTAACCCAGAGCTCCCATCAAAGAGACAGAAACACAAACATGAAAAAACTAGATCCTAATGGAAAGTGTTTGTGCTTGAAACTTGACAGAAACCTTGGATTATATTTATAAATGTCGGTCGTCATCATCGTCACCATTGTCACCACCACCCCTGCATCCAACTCCACTTTGAGTTGCAAAATCCTGGGCAAGTAGGATTTTGAGCTGGGCAAGTGCAAAAATATTTTACTTGCCCGGTGGGCAAGTGGAAAATTTTTGGATTTGTCAGGCCCTGCAAAGTATAACTGTTAGGCTGATAGGTCTGTAATTTGCACATGAGTGCTGATTCCCTTTCTTAAATAAAGGGGTCACTAAGGCTTTCTTCCACATGTTTGGTATTTTTTCACTAGTGATAGACATATTAAAGAGTTTCGTCACTATGTCACATATTTCTAGACAACATTCCCTTAAAAGCATGGGATGCACTGCATCAATGCCTGGTGATTTGGATGTCTTAAGTTGACACAGTTTCTTCTTAACCATTTCAGAGCTGACATGAATGTTCTCTAGAGGTTCATCAAATAACTTTTCTGTGATAGACGGTATGATTGAGGTGTCCTCTTCTGTGAATACACTTGCGAAAAAGGCATTAAGGAGTTCTGCTTTACACGTGTCTGAAGATACTAGAGTGCCATTCTCGCTTTCGAGATCACCAATAGAACTTATAGTTTTTGACTGAGAGCGAACATAATTCCAAAAGGACTTACTGTCACTTTTGATGTTACGTGCGATCTCTCTCTCAAAGTTTATCTTGGAAAGTCTGCAAGCATGTGTTGCTTTATTTCTTTTCTCTGCGTAGTGTTGGTAATTCTGTTTAGTTTTGCAATGTACATACTTCTTCCACGCCTGCTGTTTGTTCTTGATTGCTAATATTGCTTCCTTATTGAGCCAAGGTTTTTTCTTACATTTATTTGAAGGTTTCACCTTAGGTATATGTTCGTCAATCTTCACGTTTATAGTGTCCAAAAAATTTTCCCAGAAGACTTCTAAGTCACTGCTTTCTATGGAGTCCCAGTTTGTTTGACTAAAACTTTCTCTCATAGTTTGGTAGTTTCCTTTATAAAAGTTTGGTCTAGGAATGTCGCTGGCCTTCCATTCCGAATAGCACATAAATTTAAATACCAAACACAGGTGATCACTGGCACCGATAGGCAACATGTAGTCAAGATCATGAATCATTCCAAGCTCGTTAGTAAAAAGTAAATCCAGTCGCGACGGTGATTGTCCAGCCCTATGCCTTGTATCGCAGTTCACATGCTGATGCAGAAATAGGTCCTTGACTGTTTCCATAAATGCATAGGAACAGCTGTCTATGTTCTCCCTAGATTGAAGAACTTCCCAGTCCAGGCTTCCATAATTGAAATCGCCAATTATCATTATATGAGAGTCTTTAAGACCAACAGCACGATGGAAAAGGTCAATAAGAGCATTGTTGTTTATGCTACATGAAGATGGGCTCCTGTAAACACAACCTACTAACAGACTATCTGTCCCTTTGAGTTTGATTCTGACCCAGACTGATTCTTCAAATTTAAAATCATTTAAAATTTCAACCGACTGTACATTTAGCAACTGTTTATAGTAGATGATAACACCACGTCCATTTGTAATGGAACGTATTACATAATCGTAATGCTCAACATTAAAGTGTTTATGTTGGATTTTCTTCTTAGCACGATTTCTCTTAGGCAGGATCTCATTAAAGATCATAATATCCGGATTTGTGTTGCTGATGATCACAGAAAGTTCATCTTTCTTGTTTAACAATCCACTATCCAAGTTACTATACAAAACCTTTAAAAAAGAACTATTATCTTCTCTATTTACAAGTTTAAAATTAAAATCGCTTTTTCTCTTTTTCTTAACGAAAGTCCTCCCTGTCTGGGTTGGTTGGGGTTACTTCCCCGAACCGAACCTCAACATTTTCACCTTGGTCTCGCCTCCTAGTAAGTTCCTGTCCGCCTAGGCAGACAAAGGATGTTGCATATAAAACATTGGTTCACCCCCAATTGAATATGCATCACCCATTTGGCATCCCCATGTTAAAACTCGGATTCAGCAGGGTGAGAAGGTTCAGAGGACAGCAGCTTGATGGTCATGTCGGCGAAGGCGAAATAAAGAGTAGCATCGGTGACATGCTAAGCGAGTTCGAGTGGCCGTCCCTTGAGGCACGTCTTGAGCAGTCCTCTTTAACCTTCTTTTGTAAGATACCCTCTGATATAGTGTCTCAGGATATCGATAAATACCTGTGACAGCTTCAGCTCAAACAAAGGCATCAAAAGTAAATAACACACAATACCGTAGGTACCTGATGCCCTAAAGCATTCTTTTTTCCCCAACTATTCCTCAGTGGAATAGTCTTCCCTCGTCTATCTACTCATACTGAGTCGGTCATATTTGGCCATTACCTCAGTTAGGTGGGTGGTTAAATTTAGAATTTAGCATAAAAAAACAAAAATCAGCACTGGATGAGCCCTTAAAACTATTTACAATCCGATCACAGAGGTATCTTAAAAGGCATAACTCTGAGTCTCAATCTTATACTGTGCGGGCTTTGAACTCCTCTGCAGTCTTGGCATTCACTGCAGAAGATGGAATACTATTCCCCTGAAGAATAGTTCTAGGGAAAAAGTTTTTCAGGGCATCACTATAGGACTGGTATCTGCGAGTTATTTGCTCTTGATGCCCTTGTCCGGGTTGACATTGTTGCAGGGGTCAAGCACCTATCCTTGTTAATTGATACAGAGCTCTTGGAAACGCAGTATTTTACGCCAACTTTTTGCCATTGTACGCGTAAAATTCAATACCGCCGATTCTTATGTACGCATGTTTTTATTGCGACACGCGTCCAAAATTACAGAAGCGGTAATATCAGAAGCTAATTTAGGCCGCTTACGCAATACCAGTAAAAGATCAAACGGGCGCCGCTTTTTGTGTTGAAAGCACACGTTCCACATATTTACAGGTATTTTTGCAAGTGGTAGGTTTGCGGCACGTGTTAAAACTGATTGTATCTTTTTAATCTCGCCACGCTAATCCCTGTGTTATTACGGATTACAATTAATTAGTTTACTGATTGATGTGAGCATGAACCATCAACGGATTAATATTAGTCGGTAAAATATCACATTTAGTTAAACCAGAGTTACGACAAAGACGATATAATTGACGAATTATCAATGTCATGTATTTTCGCGACCACACGATCATACTTTGTATCGCTCGGTCAGTGTGTTTCGATGTTTACTGGTGACGCAAATGTCTGTAATTCTTCAAAATGCAATCATTTTAACAATTACAGGAAGTCAGACTTAGTTAGGATGCTTGCCCTGCGTATTTGTTCACAAAATTATGAGCTAGTGTCACATACATGAAAGCACAAACATGGCTGTATAGAATCTGGGTTTACATTATATCTGTTGTTATCCCAACAAAACATGATTTTTATGATATATGGCATTATTTGACTAGAAGTGTGAGAATAAATCGGAGCAACTGCATGTTTTTTTTTTTTGGTGTGTGGGGGGGGGGGGAGGGGGGGATGAGTGTGTTTTACTGGGGTATACATTATTTTCCTAATATTTCTACAAAACATCATATTGTGGCTGCTTCTTACACATATCAGTGAAATAGTTCTAAATAATACCCACAATCTACACATCAGTTATTCATATGGATGTGTAGCCTGATAATAAGAAATTTTTGTCTATGTTCTATGCGCAATAAGGATCAGAACTCCAACTTTTTACCTGTGAATCCAACTTTTTACAAGGAAGGATTCCTGGAATCCTGTTTTCAAAATCCTAGTGAGAGCCCTGTGATACTGTACCAGAATGTATCTTGAAGAAAAAGGTTAAGGAGGACTGCTCACGACAGGTCTCCAGGGCTGGCCACTCTAGCTCATCAAGCATGTCACCGACGCTACTTCTATTTCGCCATCGTCTGCAGGTCCATCAAGCAGCTGTCCTCTGCACCTTTTCCACCTGCTGAATCTGAGTTTTAACATAGGGGTGCCAAATGGCTGATGCATATTCAAGTTGAGGGCAAACCAATGTTTTATATGCAACATCCTTTGTCTGCCGAGGTGCAAAAGCCAAATTATGTCTAACGAATCCTAAGGTCCTAGTTGCTTTAGATGTTATTTCCGAGATATGTTGACCCCAGTCGAGATTTTCAGTGATGGTGATACCAAGATATTTGGCAGAATGAACCTGCTCGTCTGCGGTAGATGCCAAGTGCGCAGAGAAGTTCAAAGCCTGTACAGTGTACTGAGTGTAGATTGGGACTCAGAGGTATTCACCTTTTTTGCATTATCTGCCGGTTCCTAGTGCGAAGATTATAAGTGTTGGAAAAACAGGTAACCAGACCCCCCCCTGACCTTTCAGGGTCAGGGTGGTCTGGTTACCTGTTTTTCCAATATTGACATTGTGCAAGCTGGGAGCCAGCACATAATGCAAATATGGTGAATGCTTTTTGGTGTACCTCAGTTAATCAGATTGTAAATAGTTTTAAGGACTCATCCAGTATCCTCTCCTTTTTTTTAAGCTAAATTCTAAATTTTGCCACCCACCCAACTGAGGTAATGGTCAAATATGACCGACTCAGTATATGAAGATAGAAGATAGATAGATAGGGATGAAGAATGTCAAAAAAGTGTGCCATCCTTATCTCAATCTGTCTTTCTATCTACTTGTAATGCGATCGGCCACATTTGACCATAAATCGCAGGTGCACATTAAGTACACACAAGCTTTGCAGGATGAAAGCCCACACAGTAATAATGTAATTACTGTAGGTGTCTTCTACCCGCACAGGGGCTGGTTCTCTGCACAGTGGGCCACCAATTAACTTTCCAATCCGAAGGATGGTGCACTTTTTGATGGCAGTGTGTCCGTGTGTGTTCGGATACCAAAATAATCACGACTGTCAGGGATCAAATAGGGGAGCCTCTGGCATCAGAGACAAGTGTACTAACCTAGCAATAACACAGGATCAATAAATTTACGGATTTCCTTCTGACACCAGTGCCAAATGGGTCAGAGTTCCCACACTCCCAAAATCTTACGTAAATCACGCAAAGAAAATAAAAACTGCGCACAATTTTTTTCTGTCGGACAAAATTGCGTGTGTACGTAATAAACTGGGACAAATCAGCCAATTTTTTTCCGTCACGCGAAATCTTCACATCCGAAATTGACTGGGGCGAATTGGCCAGTTCCCCGATCCGTTGAAAAAGATTTGGAAAAACCTGCAGACTTGAATCCGGCGTATGGCTTCATTGGCTAGCAGAGCTTCATGCTTGCATCGGGAACCAATTCACAGGAAACTTTTGCTGTCTGTAAAAGGCATTGCCGCAAAATGTCGCAGTCCGGGTTGAAGAAGTTCGGGTTTAAAACAGAGTCTACAAAAACCAGGGATCGTCTTAGAAAGGTGGGAAAAAAAGCCACATGCTAACTGTGTGTCAGGAAGGATCAGCCAAATAACTTGACACTTTCTTCTAGGGGTGCGCGGTAAAACCGGTGCACTGGTAAACCGCAGTGTTTTCTTCCGGCGGTACTTTTTGGCCGTACCGGTACTTTCGGCAAGTTCCGGATTTTATATAATTTAATTCAATGTTTGCGTAAGAACAAAAAATGTTTGCGCAACGTTTTCACTAGCGTAGGACGTGAAAAAAATACCTCACAGGGACGCAAAGTGTCTTTTATATATGCCGCTAGTCATGCTGAGCGCTGTTAAGTTCAAAGAACCCGACGCGACTGATAGGGCGCTAATATTATCGTATACTTGAGATGAATAGCGGTAATAACTAATAGAGCATGCTCCGCATGCATGCAACTTCATTTAACATAGATAAATAAGCGTAACAGTTTAATCCTGCTAATTGGGACTCTAATCTTGCATGAAAGCTTTGTGACATATATATGCACTGCTTGTCGGAGATGACATCGCAAGACAGCATGTTGTGCCTTGATCAGTCTGTACAGCAATGGAGAGGAAGAAACGGTTCCGTTTGCAATAATATAATAATGACATGTGGTTCTTGCTTTAGCTTTGTATTGACTTAAATGTCTGGAATAAAAATACGTCATGCTGACATAGTATGAACACATTTTTAGCTCACCAGAGCCGAAGGCTCCGGGGGAGCTTATAGGATAGGCAGTTGTCCGTCGTCGTCTGCGTAAACATTTTCAAACGACATCTCTGAAGCCACTGGGCCGATTCAGCCCAAATTTCATCTGTAGCATCCTTGGGCAGGGGGATTGAAAGTTTGTGTTTTTAATGAAAATCGGCTCATTAGTTTGGTTGCTATGGCAACTTAGAGTTTCCATAGACTTATAATGGGGAAAATAGAAAAATGGCATTTACTACCAAGCCTCTGCAGATATTTTGACAAAACTTTCATAGAAATGTTCCATAGGTAATCTACACTGTACTATCTGCCGTATGATTTTAGGCCTTCTGCTCATTTTTATTGGTTACCATGGAAACCAAAATGCAAAAAATAGGCAAAAAATTACTTAAAAATCATCTCCTCAGAAACCATATGCTCTAGGAGGCTGAGACTTTATGAAAATATTCACCATGTTTGCCTTTATAGGTTTTGTGTTTTTTATGAAATTTGGCCTTTTAGTTTTGTTGCTATGGCAACTTAGAGTTTCCATTGACTTACAATGGGGAAAACTGAAAAATGGTATTTGCTGCCAGTGTTGCGCCGAGAGGGGGCCATGGGGCCATTTGCCTACCTAAAGTCATTGATGGCCCTTTCAACAATAAACATGGGGCCCGGATGACCCTCAGAAATCAACAACGTTGCTTATATTTTATTTACTGAAGCCCCTTTAAAATATAAAATGACCCTTTGGAAAATGTCATAAGGGCCATTGGTGTCCCCCAAGCAATCGAGCCTAGGCACAACACTGAGGCTGCCAAGTCATTGCAGATATTTTGACAAAACTTACATAAACATGTTCCTTGTGTAAACTTCTCTCAGTCATATGCTTTTATGTCAACCTGGGGGTCCCCTAGGTTGTGCTGGGGCCATGCCCCGCCCCCTCCACTTCATAAAATGCCTTATATCTCAGAAACCTTACAGATCCCAACCCCTAAACCATATATATTCTTGTTCCTTATGATAAGATGCATTGAGTGACACCAACCTGGGGGTCCCCCGGGATGTGCCGGGGACATGCCCTGCCCCCTCTTTTCCATAAAATGCCATGTATCTTAGAAACCATTCAGATCCCCACCCCTAAACTATATATATTCTTGTTCCTTATGCTAAGATGCATTAAGTGACACCAACCTGGGGGTCCCCCGGGATGTGCCGGGGACATGCCCCACCCCCCACCCCACACACTTCATAAAATGCCATATATCTCAGAAACCATACAGATCCCCACCCCTAAACTATATAATATTCTTGTTCCTAATGCTAAGATGCATTAAGCGACACCAACCTGGGGGTCCCCCGGGATGTGCCGGGACCATGCCCAACCCCCCTCAACTTCATAAAAGGCCAAATATTCCAGAAACCTTACAGATCCCCTGCCCTAAACCATATATATTCTTGTTCCTGAGGATAAGACACATTCAGTGACACCAACTTAGGGGTCACCCAGGGTGTTCCTGGGCCATGCTTCATCCCTTGACTTCACAAAAGACCATATATCTGAGAAACTGTTCAGAGCCCCACCCCCCTAAACCATATATATTCTTGTTCCTATGATAAGACGCAATCAGTGACACCAGCATGCAGGTCCACCTGGGTGCCATTGGCCATGCCCCACCCCTTTACTTCATTAAAATCCATCTCAGAAACCATACAGATCCCCACCCCTAAACAATATATATTCTTGTTCCTTATGATAAGATGCATTAAGTGACACCAACCTGGGGGTCCCCTGGGATATGCCGGGGATATGCCCTGACCCCTCCACTTCATAAAAGGCCATTTATCTCAGAAACCATTCAGATCCCCACCCCTAAACCATATATATTCTTGTTCCTTATGATAAGACACATTAAGTGACACCAACCTGTGGGTCCCCCGGGATGTGCCAGGCACATGCCCCACCCCTTCCACTTTATAAAATGCCATTTATCTCAGAAACCATTGAGATCCCCACCCCTAAACCATATATACTCTCATTCCTTATGATAAGTTGCATTCAGTGACACCAAATTTGGGGTCCCCTGGGATGTGCCTGGACCATGCCCAACCCCCTCCTCTTCGTAAAATGCCAAATATTCCAGAAACCTTACAGATACCCACCCCTAAACCATATACATTCTTGTTCCTTATGATAAGACACATTCAGTGGCACCAACTTAGGGGTCACCCAGTGTGCGCCCGGGCCATGCTCCACCCCTTGACTTCACAAAAGACCATATATCTGAGAAACTGTTCAGAGCCCCACCCCTAAACAATATATATTCTTGTTCCTTATGATAACACCCAATCAATGACACCAGCATGCAGGTCCCCCCGGGGTGCCACAGGCCATGCCCCACCCCTTTACTTCATGAAAGTCCATATATCTCAGAAACCATTGAGATCCCCACCCCTAAACCATATATATTCGTGTTCCTTATGATAAGACGCAATCAGTGACACCAGCATGCAAGTCCCCCCCGGGGTGCCACAGGCCATGCCCCACCCCTTTACTTCATTAAAATCCAGATATCTCAGAAACCGTTCAGATCCCCACCCCATAACCATATTTATTCTTGTTCCTTATGATAAGACCCAACTTCATAATAGGCCATATATCTCAGAAACCATTCAAATCCCCATCCTATAATCACATATATTCTTGCTCATTGTTATTAGACACATTCAGTCACCCCGTCTTTGGGGATCACAGGGGCCATTTCTCTCCCTGCCACTTCATAAAATTGCCTCATATCTCAGAAACCATTCAGATCCCCACCGTTTAACCGTATATACTCTTGGTCCTTATGATAAGACTTATTCATTGACAACAATCTTGGGCTTTTCTGGGATCTGCCATGCCCGATTCCCTCCATTGCTTAAAAGGCCTTACATCTCAGGAACCATACATATTCCCACTGATAAACCATATATGTCTTTGTTCCTTTTGATAAGACGCATTTAGTGACACCAACCAGGGCTCCATTGGGTCCATGTCCTGATCTCTCTACGTTATAAAACACCTAATATTTCAGATACAGTCCACATGGATGCTCATTTGCGTATGGGGTTTGTTTGGGAGACTTTATAATTATAATAAAATCATATCATGTTATAATACATGGCTGCCATTGGACAGTGTCCACCTGAGCACTGGTCTATGAACTTTGGCTCTTTGGTTTGTTTGCTATGCCAAGCTATGAGTTTCCATTGTCCTATAATGGGGAAAATTGAAAAATGACATTAATGCCTTTCAAGATACAGTCAAACCTGTGAACAAAGGCCATCTATGGGACAGGACAAATTTGGCCGTTATTCACAGGTGACCTTTATTCGGAGGTTTGACAATTACCAGCAGGCCGACAGTGTCCAAAAATTCTTACATTTATTGATTAAATAGCAAGCTGTCACTGGATGAAGAAGCATATTGTTTTCCATTTAATTTACATGTTTATTTGTTGCGTCATCCGACGCCAGCAACCCCACACGTGTTTAAATCTTTCATAAAAAATGTTTGGAACCGGTAAAAATTATTTTCTCGATAGCTAAACGGTTGTGAATAGAGGTGGAAAGAAAACAGCGCCGTATAGCTCCCGAATTATCCCTCCGTGTCAATAACCAACAACAGCGTTCGACTTTTCCCTCCGAGCATCTGCTATTTGGCGCCAAAACATAACCATTCATGAGATCGTAGAGTAGTCCGTTTTTATTGTGCAAACATATACCGTTAGATGTAGCTAATTGTCTGAGGAGGATTAAATCATTTTCACATTGATCTTGGGTTAAACTTTATGACTGGAGGATAAACGCAAATTAGAGACATGACTTGACCATATTTTCACACCTTATCGACACGCACCGCAGGGTGGCAATTATATGACAGGGATTAACAATAGTGTCATACTTGAACCATAATAAATACACAGATGGTTTGTCCCTGAATTGACAGTGCCGCAATTATTGTGATTTACTTACTGGGCTAGTTTTACTGTCTTTAGGATTGTCCGCCAATTAAAAAAAAAATGTTTACTCAATTTTTCTTCACTTTTCTAATAAACTATCTTCAGTTCTTGTGTAAAACAGAATGCAATGGATTTATTCAATTCAACTCACTCACAAACCGTAATATGTTTGACCAGATCGCCAGGATTAAGGACTGCAACACCAATCAAGCAGGCCAATTATATGCCAATCAATGGCGATAATTACCTCAAAGCTGAAATCATGAGCGTGATGGATTCAATTATAGACCGTTATTCAAGGACAGCAACTCAGTTTGGGACTGAATGATGTGACCGTTGACCGTAGTGCACAGTGGACCGCTATTCCCAGTTAATTTATTAGGGAATTTCGATGGGAGGGGTTGAAAATGACCGTTGTAATAAGGGGACCGTTATTCGGAGGTGACCGTAAGCACAGGTTCGACTGTATTTTGTCACACTTTCATGGCAATGTTCCTTTAATAATGTTCTTTTTTGGCCTATTTGTTGCCACAGATGGGAAATTGTCAATTGTCATCTGTTGTCCTGCAACAACACATTCAAGCGACATCGAATCTAAAGCCACGAGGCTTATTGGGTCCAAATTTTATCTGTTGCATACTAGGGCACAGGGTATCCATGGTTAATTAAAATACATTGCTGCCAGTGGGCAGTGGCCCCCTGAGCTCTGGTGAGCATTGTGGCCCATGGGCCTCTTGTTTACTTATACATTTCGTTTGTTTCTGGATAAAAAATGTTTAAAAGATGAATTAATTTTACTGTATCATTTTATAAAATCAATATGCTGATATATATTTTTTATTGCGCTGTGTCGAACTGTGAATAAATAATGGTTATCACGAATTGCCCAGAGACAGTTCAAATGGATAATGCAGAGAGCAGTGTTTGCGTTAGCGTCCCAAAAAATGTGTCTGGGACGCGATTTCGCTAGGACGCGAAAAAATTACCGTCTGCGGAAGGTAAAGTAACTTCTATGATGCGCTGCCAGTCATCAAAGACGCTGATGCGACATCTGAGTAGCCCTCATCATGTAAGGAAGCTACATACAAAATTTGGTTGCAGGTAAGGACGGAGAGACAGTTGGACATAGGCGTTCACAGTGTCCCCGAACGTTTTTTTTAAAAGCACAGGGATAATAAATTAAAGGAAAATGAAGCTCTTCCTGACAAAATCTGCAAGATATAAGACCATTCAGTTCAAAATGGGTTAATATGATTCAGTGGGTGTTGCTTTCTGCTTGATTAAGTATTTGATGTCAACATCAGATGATTCTGTCAGAATCAATACTGTCCTAGTGTTCAAGGGCAGAGCACAGCCTCTTGCTACTTTATTTGTCATTTGTTAATTACTAATATTGTGTTAACCCATTTTATACGGTAAACGCCAAAACAGGCCTCTAGCAATAGTGCAGTCTAAGGCTGACAGAATTAATCGTATAATCGATTAATCGATCGATAAATTCCACAAAAATGATTATCATTTCTGATTTGCTTTTAATCGATTACTTGATAGGTACAATTTACTACCCAAAGTTATGCCTAAAATAGCTGAATGTGTGGCAAACAGTGCAGACCCTGATGAGACGCTGCATTATGCGGTGTCTCACCTGGGTCTACACTGTTTGCTCAGACCTGTCTGTTTAAATAAACATATGGTAAAATGCAACATATGGTAAGAGCCATGCTCAGACAGAAAGCCAGACAGGTAAAATTATGACAAAACCTTAGTGATTACTAATTGATTATCGATCGCAGTGACAGGACTGATAATCGATTACCGTAAAATCTCTATTAGAAGCCCATGCTCTAATGAAAGCCCCCCCCCCCCCCCCAATTTTGATGTTAAAAATGGCGATTTTGGGGGCAATTCTCAGAAAAATGCCAGCCTCTAATAAACGCCCACTGGAAAAATCAACAAAAAACGATCTTTCCTTATGCTGAAAGTTTCCGAATTTGCTTTCCGTATCGCAGAACGCACAAGTCTTTTTTCTCTCATGGTCCAAATAAATGATAAACACAGGGAATTTCCAGTCCTCCGCCTTGAACAAAAGTCCCTTCTGCAGCGGAGCGTGGGCCTCGGGTACTTTTGGCTGTGATCTGAACGATACTACAGTCCTTGTACAAAAGTGTCAAAGAGCTTGCTGACATAAACCTTCCGGAATATGTCCGACAGTAGTATCACTTTTCTTCACAATGATTGCACTGTCACTATGCTGATTGTCAGGCTCTAAGAAACAATCCAAATTAAGAAATCCTGTAAATGTGGTGACCTTTAATAACAGATTTGACCGACACGATCTTGCTGACAGCCATCATGTGTTTGACGCATGTTTACCTCACATCAAAGGCGGCACCGCAGGATTTTTCCCGCGGAAATTTTAGAGCCAGCGTCTATCAACTATCAACACGTGGTTATTAGGGCTGATGAATAAATAATTAGCATCAACAACAGAACAGGCGAAATGACGTTAGTGAAGAGGAAGACAGCTACATGACAGAGAGGAAAGCCTTACCTTCGATGTTGATTCATAGGAACTTTTTTGTGACACTGCCTTGTAATGATTGGAACAAATTTTTTATGTGTTTCAGCCATTTTTGACACGAAACGAGAAAAATGTTATATGATACTTGCTATAGTGAAGATAGAACAAGAGTTTTGCCTTTTTTTCTTTTTTTTTTTGATTTGAGGTTTAATGTCCCTGTCAACACTGTAAAGGTCATTTTGGAGACGTTGCTTCCAATTTTGTGGGAGTGTTACCCGACGAGTCGTGTTTGAAGAAGTATATTCACCGGTCACAAGATGGCGGCCATATGAAAGAATCTGATCATTTTGGATCGTCATATGTGACTTGCATGTTTCTATAGCCTCTAATAAAAGCCCAGCCCCCTCTTCATGAGAGGTTATGATTCTAATAAATGCCCGGGCGTCTATTAGAGATTTTACGGTATCTTTTCAGCTCCGATTAGCCAGCCCTAGTGCAGTCCCAGATCAGATGTCGCAGGTTGCAGCTTGTAATCAGGGCCTTCATTTTTTGCAATGCATTGAATAATATATTTCTAGAAATAACTTAAAATGATCATGAATGGTCATTTTTCTATATAATCTAAATATTTTTGTTGTGGATATACCATATTTACTCTATAGATGTATTTGAACACCTTAACCCTTGTCCTGCTAATCCCGGATACGCCTTATCTTTGAAACAATGTAGATCCAGATCAGATGGCTTCTGACGAAGCCATCTGATCAGGATCTACATTGTTTGCCATTCAGATTGTGAATTTGTTGCAATAATTTGCATCAAGTAATCTGATTGGTTGATAATCGGTAGTGGGTGTGGCATATATAAATATTCAGCAGGACAAGGGTTAACTATTATAACCATTTAGCTGCCGAGAAAAACAACTTTGAAAATGTCATCTGCTTATGTCGTCTGCTGAATTGTTTTGCAAACTTTTTGAAAATACTTTTGCATATAGGCAAACAGTGTGGACCCAGATCAGGCTGCTCCTAAAGGAGCAGTCTGATCTGGGTCCACACTGTGTGCAAAAATGACTTCTTACTTTTAAAGTTCCAGCAGATGACAATTTTCGTGATTGGCATTTTATGTGTTAAAATAATTATTCTTTTTACTGTCTGAATCCTTATGAAAGTGCATATACCGTAAAAATCTTATAGGAATTTTAAAATTTAAACAAATTTGTTTCACAATCCAGCAAGGAGTCAAAAAAAGTGCAGACGGAATGGCAAACAGTGTGGTCCCTGATCTCTTAGGCCTGTCTTTCCCAATACTTAGGATCATTGTGGTACATTTAGATGCCTCTCTCTTGTGATGTAAAAATTTTGATTCTTGGAAGGGAACGTGGAATCACATTCCCCATGGCGCTGACCAAGCAAAAGCCACAAATTTCTTTGCAATATAACTATAATTAACAAACATATATACACGTACATTAACCTTTAAGCCGGCCGTGGTAGCTCAGGGAGGACGCGGGTTCACTTCCTGCAGGGGTCGGCAACATTCTTTCGTGGAGATTGATCATGAAATCTTTTCTACGGTCATTCTCTCCCTTCCGCTGATTCAAGAAGGGCAGTTTTCAGTTTCTGGTGAAAGAATGTGCACTGTACTGGTTAACCGCTCACGTATACAAGCCTGCCCAGGAAAAGTGTTGAAAGGTAAACTGACCGGCTCAAAATATACCTAAAATAGTGTTGACTGGGTCGTTAAACCCCAAAACAAACAAACAAATATTAATCTTTAATCTTGCCTGGAACTATGTACAGTAAAACCTCCACTAATGGTCACCTCTCTTCAGCAGCCACCTCTCTTCAGCAGCCACAGTAATTCCTCCCATAACATTTTAATATATATTTTACCTCTGCTCAGCAGCCACCTCTCTCCTCCAGCCAGAAATCTAAATTCCCTCTATTAAACAGCCAGAGTTAACTCAATAGCAATAAAATCAGATGTAAAAATAGGAATTCCTCTTCTGGTGTATTTTTAGCTGACCTGGGCCGAAGGCTCCAGGGGAGCTTATAGTATAGTGGGTCGTCCGTCCGTTCGTCGTCCGTCCACACTTATGAGCAGCTATATCTCTGTATCCTGCAGGCTGATCTCAATCATTTCTCACCTGTAGCATGCCTCTGGTGGGGCATTGATGACATAAACTTTTTTTTGAAATCACTCTAAAACTTTGGTTCCTATGGCAACCACAAGGTCCCATAGACTTACTATGGGAAAATGCTTGTCATCACCGTGGCGCCTTCAGTTTTGATCGGATCTTTCTGAAACTTATATGTAAGGTGACTGGGGATAAAAACTCGGATGAGTTCGAAAACCGGCCAAGTCGGCCCATTTATCATAGAGTTACGTCCCTTTGATTGCTGAAAATGCCCAGTTTCGACCTTGTCATCACCGTAGCCCCTTCAGTTTTGATCGGATCTTTCTGAAACTTATATGTAATGTGGCTGGGGATAAAACCTCGGATGAGTTCGAAAACCGACCAAGTCCGCCGATTTATCATAGAGTTACGTCCCTTTGATTGCTGAAAATGCCGATTTTTTACCTTGTCATCAATGAGCCCCTTCAGTTTTGATCGGCTCTTTCTGAAACTTATATGTAAGGTGGCTGTGGATAAAATCTCGGATGAGTTCGAAAACCGACCAAGTCGGCCCTTTTTTGTCATAGAGTAACGTCCCTTTGATTGCTGAAAATGCTGATTTTTGACCTTGTCATCACTGTATCCCTTTCAGTTTTGATCGAATCTTTCTGAAACTTATATGTAAAGTGGCTTGGGATAAAATATCGGATGAGTTCGAAAACCAGCCAAGTTGGTCCATTTATCACAGAGTAACGTCCCTTTGATTGCTGAAAATGCCGATTTGTGACCTTGTCATCACCGTAGCCCTTTCAGTTTTGATCGGATCTTTCTGAAACTTATATGCAAGGTGGCTGGGGATAAAGCCTCCGATGAGTTCACATACCGGCAAAGGTGGCCTATTTATCATAGAGTTAGGTCCCTTTGATTGCTGAAAATGTTGATTTTTGACCTTGTCAACACTGTAGCCCCTTCAGTTTTGATCGGATCTTTCTGAAACTTATATGTAAGGTGGCTGGGGATAAAACCTCGGATGAGTTCGAAAACGGGCCAAGTTGCCCCATTAACTATATAGTAATGTCCCTTTGATGGCTGAAAATGTCGATTTTTTACCTTGTCATCACCGTAGCCCCTTCAGTTTTGATCGAATCTTTCTGAAACCTATATGTAAGGTGACTGGAGATAAAACCTAGGATGAGTTTGAATACAGGCCAAGTCGGCCCATTTAACATAGAGTTACGTCCCTTTGATTGCTGAAAATGCCGATTTTTGACCTTGTCATCACCGTAGCCCCTTCAGTTTTGATCGGATCTTTCTGAAACTTATATGTAATGTGGCTGGGGATAAAACCTCGGATGAGTTCGAAAACCGACCAAGTCCGCCGATTTATCATAGAGTTACGTCCCTTTGATTGCTGAAAATGCCGATTTTTGACCTTGTCATCACCATAGCCCCTTCAGTTTTGATCGGATCTTTCTGAAACTTATATGTAAGGTGGCTGTGGATAAAATCTCGGATGAGTTCGAAAACCGACCAAGTCGGCCCTTTTTTGTCATAGAGTAACGTCCCTTTGATTGCTGAAAATGCTGATTTTTGACCTTGTCATCACCATAGCCCTTTCAGTTTTGATCGAATCTTTCTGAAACTTATATGTAAAGTGGCTTGGGATAAAATATCGGATGAGTTCGAAAACCAGCCAAGTTGGTCCATTTATCACAGAGTTACGTCCCTTTGATTGCTGAAAATGCCGATTTGTGACCTTGTCATCACCGTAGCCCTTTCAGTTTTGATCAGATCTTTCTGAAACTTATATGCAAGGTGGCTGGGGATAAAGCCTCGGATGAGTTCGCATACCGGCAAAGGTGGCCTATTTATCATAGAGTTAGGTCCCTTTGATTGCTGAAAATGTTGATTTTTGACCTTGTCAACACTGTAGCCCCTTCAGTTTTGATCGGATCTTTCTGAAACTTATATGTAAGGTGGCTGGGGATAAAACCTCGGATGAGTTCGAAAACGGGCCAAGTTGCCCCATTAACTATATAGTAATGTCCCTATGATGGCTGAAAATGTCGATTTTTTACCTTGTCATCACCGTAGCCCCTTCAGTTTTGATCGAATCTTTCTGAAACCTATATGGAAGGTGACTGGAGATAAAACCTAGGATGAGTTTGAATACCGGCCAAGTTGGCCCATTTATCATTGATTTGCGTCCCTTTGATTGCTGAAAATGCCGATTTTTGACCTTGTCATCACCATAGCCCCTTCAGTTTTGATCGGATCTTTCTGAAACTTATATGTAAGGTGGCTAGGGATAAAATCTTGGATGAGTTCGAAAACAGGCCAAGTCAGCCCATTTATCGTAGAGTTCTGTCCCTTTGATGGCTGAAAATGTTGATTTTTGACCTTGTCATTACCGTAGCCCCTTCAGTTTTGATCAGATTTTTCTGAAACTTGTATGTAAGGTGGCTGGGGATGAAACCTCGGATGAGTTTGAAAACTGGCCAAGTCGGCTCATTTATTTTAGAGTAACATCCCTTTGATTACTAAAAATGCCAAATTTTGACCTTGTCATCACCGTAGCCCCTTCAGTTTTGATCGGATCTTTCTGAAACTTATTTGTGAGGTGGCTGGGAATAAAATCTTGGATGAGTTTGAATACTGGCCAAGTCTGATCGGATCTTTCTGAAACTTACATGTAAGGTGGCTGGGAATAAAACCTCAGGTGAGTTCGAATACCGGCCAAGTTGGCACATTTATCATAGAGTAACGTGCCTTTAATTGCTGAAAATGCCTATTTTCGACATTGTTATCACTGCTGCCCCTTTAGTTTTGAACGGATCTTCATGAAACTTACAAACAAGGAAGTCAGGCAGAAAGCTTGGAGGAGTTTGAAAACTCTTGTTCATATGCCGGCCAATCAGCCCATTTATCTTAATGAAAAATCCCTTTGATTGCTGAAAATGTCGATTTTTGACCTTGTCATCACCGTAGCCCCTAAAGTTTTGATCAGATCTTTCTGAAACTCATACGTAAGGTGGCTGGGGATAAAACCTCGGATAAGTTTGAAAATTGGCCAAGTCGCCCGATTTATCGTAGAGTTATGTCCCTTTGATGGCTGAAAATGCTGATTTTTGACATTGTCATCACTGTAGCCCCTTCAGTTTGGATGGGATCTTTCTGAAACTTATATGTAAGGTGGCTTGGGATAAAACCTCATATGAGTTCGAAAACCACCCAATTTGGCCCATTTATCATAGATTTATGTCCCTTTGATTGCTGAAAATGTCGATTTTTGACCTAGTCATCACTATAGCCCCTTCAGTTTTGATCAGATCTTTCTGAAATTTATATGTAAGGTGGCTGGGGATAAAATCTCAGATGAGTTCCAAAACCGGCAAGTCAGCCCATTTATCATAGAGTACAGCCCCTTTGATGGCTGAAAATTTTTGACCTTGTCATCACCGTAGCTCTTTCAGTTTTGATCCGATTTTTCTGAAACTTATATGTAAGGTGGCTGGGGATAAAACCTTGGATGAGTTCGAAAATGGCCAAGTGGGCCCATTTGTCTTGGAGCAACATCCCTTTGATTGCTGAAAATGCCAAATTTTGACCTTGTCATCACCGTAGCCCCTTCAGTTTTGATCAGATCTTTCTGAAACTTATATGTAAGGTGGCTGGGAATAAAACCTAGGATGAGGTGGAATACTGGCCAAGTCGGCACATTTATCATAGAGCTACGTGCCTGTGATTGCTGAAAATGCCTATTTTCGACCTTGTCATCACTGCTGCCCATTCAGTTTTGATCGGATCTTCATGAAACTTACAAACAAGTAAGTCAGGCAGAAAAAGCTCGGAGGAGTTTGAAAACTTGTCAGGTTTGCCTATTTATCACAGAGTAACATCCCTTTGATATGAGCAGTAAATTGCTTATTTTTGAACTTTTCATCACCATAGCCACTTCAGTTTAGATTGGATCTTCTTAGCAAGTCAGGAATAAAAGCTTGAATGAGTTTGAAAACCGGTGAGGTCAGCCTGTTTATCATAGAGTTAAATTCTACTTGATTTTCAGAAAATGCTTACCCTGTCATCACCATGTCCTCCCATAAAGCCTTCAGTAAAGGTTGGCACTTCCTTAAACTTTGAATCTGTTAGCTCAGGTGAGCGATACAGGACCAAGCTAGCTTGGTCCTCTTGTTTTTTATTCCAAGAAAATAACATTGGTCATAACTTTTGAACCATTTGAGGTACTACATGCAGCTGCCTTTATTTTTGGTATGTAGGTTCCTTGTGACAAGGGATTCCCATTCATATTAACATTTTTGTTTGACCTGCGACCTTGACTTGTGACCTATCGGAACTTTGGAACCATATGAGACAGTACCTTCATATTTGGCATACAGGTTCCTTGTGACAAGGGCTTCCTATTCATGCAAAAATTTTGACCTGTGACCTATTTTATCATTTCTTTTTTAACCATTTGAGATAGAGCCTTCATATTTGGCATTTAGGTTCCTTATGACAAGGGCTTCCCACTCACACAAAAAAAATTTGACCTGTGACCTACTTTATCATAATTTTTGAACCATTTGAGAAAGAGCCTTCATATTTGGCATGTAGGCTCCTTTCGACAAGGGCTTCCCACTCATACCAAAACTTTTTTACCATTACCTATTACCTACTTTTTGATGAAAAATCAACCCTTATCATGCTGTTCACGACCACCCCAATCTTTGCAAACAGTGTAGATCCAGATCAGATGGCTTCTGAAGAAGCCATCTGATCAGGATCTACACTGTTTGGTATTCAGTTTATGAATTTGTAGCAATAAATTATATCAAGTAATTTGATTGGTTGATAGACAGATTTGGGTGTGTCTGAAATGAATATTCAGCAAGATAAGGGTTAACATTGGTCATACCTTGTGGAGCGGTTTGAGACCAAGCCTTCATATTTAGCTTGTAGGTTCCTTGTGATATGGGCTTCCCTGTGATACAGAGATTTTGACCTGTGACCTACTTTAAAGAAATAATTGACCTCGGCACAGGGACATGTTCCTTTTTCCCAAAGCTTAAAATTTAGGGCTGTTTGATATGCACTAACTGCTCATATATTCAAAGTAAACAGATTCCCTCAAGCCCCTGCCCATCAGGGCTTGAAGAAATAGATGGGATGCATGATGCCTCCAACCGCCCACGAGTACTGGTCAACCGCTTAGAGGAGGCAAAGACCATCCATGCTTATAAACCCTGTTGGTTTCATTGGGCGACAGGGTTTGAGATGTCATTTCATATCAATGTTGCGTGAAAGTCCCACAAAATTGGTTGACGGGGACGTTAAACCTCAAATCAAACAGAGCTAACCAAACTTGTGGCAGATCACATTTTCTGTTATTTATTTTTCTTTTTCAGAGAAAATGTCAAGCCTGACTTTCTTTGAAATTATTTGAAAAATAGAAAAAGTTGTCTGTTACAATTATGCTTGGCGGTTCAGTTTTATGCTTGGCGCTTATTTATTGGGGTTAACCCTTAAGACGCCGAAAAAACTACTTCTGAAAATGTCGTCTGCTTATGTCGTCTGCTAAATCTTCTTGCTTTAGAAATGTTTTTTTCATACTGGCAAACAGTGTGGGCCCAGATCAGACTGCTCCTACAGGAGCAGTCTGATCTGGGTCCACACTGTTTGCAATAATGACTTTTTAAGTAACCGGCAGACAACAAAGCAGACGGCAGTTGTCATGATTGGCAGTTTATGGGTTAACAGGCTCTCTTGCCTGTCAATTTTTGATTTATCAGTATGACAAGTTCACAAGTACATATAATTCAATTTTGAAGGTTTTAACCCATTTAACCGAAACCCCAAAATGGGTAATTGGCAAACAGTGCAGGCCCAGATCAGAAGCCGAGCTCTGCCGCAGAGCGCGGCATCTGATCAGGGCCTATACTGTTTGCAAAAGTACAGCTATTTTCCAAATAAATTTTGAAGAAAATACCTCCTGACACCCCTTAATTTTGAAATGGACTTCTGGTATATATAAGGAGGAAGATTCCATTTTGTACAAAAAGGGTTAATGATACTGCAAAATAAAATGCATATACATGTATATCTAATGGACATGGATATGTACAGCAAATAGCTTCATTTGTCAGTTACTGATGAAAAATGTTCACTTCACTTGTTAACAAGTTATGTTAGGTCAATTGATGAGCTCGGTATGGCCTAAATAGTGTTGACTTGGTCATAAATTCCAAACAAATAAAACTGTCCCTTAACTCAATGAATAGCATTTTCAAATATTTTTATGCACCCGCATCGGATGTTGCCGGGAGCATATAGTTTTTTGGTTTTCCGTATGTGCGTTTTCATGGGTAATTGGGTTCCAATGAATGTCCGTCTGTACGAATGTGTGTACATACTTATGTACTTAATCCTGTTAGACTCGGGTTAAGGCATTTGTACCAGGTAGAACCAGAACTCATATTTTCCAAACCATGTGTTGGATTTGGTTCATATTTGGTATGATGATAGATATTAGTCCAAAGTTTTATTCAGCAGTACCCTGTGCCTGTGACCTCAAGGTCAAGGTCAGGGACTAAGAATTTTTTAATGTTAAAGGCTCAGGTTAAGGTATTTGTATCAGGTAGAACCCTATTATTTAAGAGCTCATATCTTCCAAACCATTTGATGGCTTTGGTTCATATGTGGTGTAATGATAGATACAGGTCCAAAGTTTTATTCAGCAATACCCCCAACCATACCCATGACCTCAAGGTCAAGGCCACAGACTCTGAAATTTTTAATGTAAAGGCTTGAGTTAAGGTATTTGTACCAGGTAGGACCTGACCTTTTATGATTGATTTTATTCATGTTTGGCATGATGATAGATAGAGGTCCAAAGTTTTGTTCAGCTATACCTCCCACTTCCCCCATGTCCATGACCTCAAGGTCAAGGTCACACACTTAGAAAATTTTGATTTTAAAAGTTTTAAAGAGCTCATATTTTCCAAACCATATGATGGATTAAGTTCAAATTTGCTATGGTGATAGGTACAGGTCCAAAGGTTTACTGGGCAATACCCCCACCTATGACTAAGACTTCAAGGTCAAGGTCACAGACTTAACAAATTGATTAATTTTCGTCAAACTTGATACAATATATCATTGCAAAATATTTGATTAGATTTTGGTGATCTGACCTTTATAATGACTGTTTTTTGTTAGTTTCTTTTTAGGTCACAGGCTCCCGAAAACTGTCAGTGGCTTGTTTGCAGCTTAAATTTTGGTGACATGAACCTACATGTAGTTAATAAAGTCAAATGGGTGTTTAAGATATTTTTATGGTGATGGACATTGTTTTCCTCTGAAAACATTTCTATTTTTTTTTTTTTTTTTTTTTTCAGAAAATAAATGGCATGGCATTTCATGTGAATCATCTGATTCACATGAAATGTACAGTAGATGATTCACATGAAATGTCAAGCTCGATTTTTCCATGAAAGTGTACTGCAGTAATTTAACAGCTTTCATGAATTGCGTCGTGAGAAATCTGTTATATGGCCTTTGTTAGTAAAGTAGATGCTGGTCAGGCTGGGCATTTGCCCAGTCTGATTGGCACATTTGTTGTCACTGCATGGCTAGAGTTCCCCCATCCATTGGGGCCTTCCGTGCAGAGCTGAAACTGACCAAACTTTTGAGTTTTGGTAAACTGCTTTGGTCTAAGCCTTCCAAGGAAGCGGTGTGAGTTGGTCTGTCCCTTAAACCCTAGCAGTTTTTGGGGATGGTAGGGCTTGAGATGACCCTTTTTCCATGTTTTTTAGCTCACCTGTCACGTTGTGACGAGGTGAGCTTTTGGGATCACTTTTTGTCGGTCGTGCGTCAGTGCGTCCGTGCGTGCGTAAACTTTTTTTTTCAAACTACGTCTCCTCCTAAACCAGTGAATGGATTTTGATATAATTTCACAGGAATGTTCCTTGGATGACCCTCTTTAAAAATTGCCTAAATCATTCTGCTCTGTTAAACAAAATGGCCACCAGAGCTAAAAATAGAAAAACCTTTAAATGACATCTCCTCCTAGGCAAATGGCCCCATTTGACAATAATTTCACAGGAATGTTCCTTGAGTGACCCTCTTTCAAAATTGCGTAAATCTATCTGCTGCGTTAAACAAAATGGCCACCAGAGCTAAAAATAGATAAACCTTTTAATGACATCTCCTCCTAGGCAAATGGTCCGATTTGAAAATAATATCACAGGAATGTTCCTTGAGTGACCCTCTGTCAAAATTGCCTAAACCGTTCTGTTCCGTTAAACAAAATGGCCACCAGAGCTAAAAATAGAAAAACCTTTAAATGACATCTCCTCCTAGGCAAATGGCCCGATTTGAAAAGAATTTCACAGGTTCCTAGAGTGACCCTCTTTCAAAATTGCCTAAATCGTTCTGCTCCGTTAAAGAAAATGGCTGCCAGAGCTAAAAATAGAAAAACCTTTAAATGACATCTCCTCCTAGGCAAATGGCCCGATTTGAAAATAATTTCACAGGACTGTTCCTTGAGTGACCCTCTTTCAAAATTGCCTAAATCGTTCCGCTCCGTTAAATAAAATGGCCGCCAGAGCTAAAAATAGAAAACCTAATGACATCTAGGCAAATTGCCCTATTTGAAAATAATTTCACAGGAATGTTCCTTGAGTGACCCTCTTTCAAAATTGTTTAAATCGTTCTGCTCCGTTTAATAAAATGGCTGCCAGAGCTAAAAATAGAAAAACCTTTAAATGACATCTCCTCCTAGGCAAATGGCCCGATTTGAAAATAATATCACAGGAATGTTCCTTGAGTGACCCTCTTTCAAAATTGCCTAAATCATTCTGCTCCATTAAACAAAATGTCCACCAGAGCTAAAAATAGAAAACCTTTAAAAGACATCTCCTCCTGGGCAAATGCCCTGATTTGAAAAGAATTTCACAGGAATATTCCTAGAGTGACCCACTTTAAAAGCCTAAATCATTCTGCTCTGTTAAACAAAATGGCCACCAGAGCTAAAAATAGAAAAACCTTTCAATGAAATCTCCTCCTGGGCAAATGGCCCAATTTGAAAATAATTTCACAGGAATGTTTCTTGAGTGACCCTCTTTCAAAATTGCCTAAATCGTTCCGCTCCATTGAATAAAATGGCCGCCAGAGCTAAAAATAGAAAAACCTTTAAATGACATCTCCTCCTAGGCAAATGGTCCGATTTGAAAAGAATTTCACAGGAATGTTCCTTGAGTGACCCTCTTTCAAAATTGCCAAAATCGTTCTGCTCGGTTAAACAAAATGGCCGCCAGAGCTAAAAATAGAAAAACCTGTAAATGACATCTCCTCCTAGGCAAATGGCCTGATTTGAAAATAATTTCACAGGAATGTTCCTTGAGTGACCCTCTTTCAAAATTGTCTAAATGGTTCAGCTTAGTTAAACAAAATGGCCACCAGAGCTAAAAATAGAAAAACCTTTAAATGACATCTCCTCCTAGGCAAATTGCCTTATTTGAAAATAATTTCACAGGAATGTTCCTTGAGTGACCCTCTTTCAAAATTGTCTAAATAGTTCAACTCCGTTAAACATAACGGCCGCCAAAGCTAAAAATAGAAAAACCTTTAATGACATTTCCTCCTAGGCAAATGGCCCAATTTGAAAATAATTTCACTGAGTGACCCTCTTTCAAAATTGCCTAAACTGTTCCACTCTGTTAAAAAAATGGACACCAGAGCTAAAAATAGAAAAACCTTCAAATTCCACTACAATGAAAAATAGCCTCCAAAGATAAAAGTCTTTGGTCCACATCTCCTTAAAGCAGTGAATCCTTCATTTCCATAAGCTTTGAAACATCTTGGATTCAGGTGAGCGATTCAGGGCCGTCATGGCCCTCTTGTCTTATTTCTAGTTTCTATATTTATAATTTCTTCAAGACTGTTGCTATGGAGACCAGTTTGTGCCTAACTTGGTCAAAAACTCCATGTGACATCAAACTTGATATTGATATGTGTGCACATTGGGGCTTGAAGAAATAGATGGGCTGCATGATGCTTCCCCGCAGAGCTGAAACTGACCCGCACACGAGTACTGTTAAACCGCTTAGAGGATCTAAGCCTGCCCAGGCAATGCGGTGCGAGTCGGCCCGTCCATTCTTATAAACCCTATTGGTTTCATCTGACGGCAGGGCTTGAGTGGTCATTTAATCTCAATGTTGGGTTAAAGTCCCACAAAATTGGAAGCAACGTCTCCAAAGTGACCTTTACAGTGTTGAAGGGGATGTTAAACTTAAAATCAAACAAATTAAATTGATATGTGTGCCTGCTACCAGGTCCATTAGACCAAGTCTTAGACCCAACTGGGAGTGTATTTTGTTAAACTGACTCAAAATGGTTTATTTTCCTTTCTTCAGTCAAGCTTTTTTGAGTCACTCATGTGTGACTCAAGTCTGTGGGGCCAGCTGCTTTTTGCATTTATAATGCTTGCTTCCGATTTCCACTTTTGATCTCAATAATTAATAGGAAACTGATGTGAACCAGTCTTGCCACTGGTTGTTCTATTTATAGATTTCCATTAGGGTAGTCATGCTGGCTTCAGAGTTTTGTATACAAAGAGAAAAGTGAAAGTATGAATGAGTGGAAGTGTTTAAGATAAACAAGATTTTATGAATTGGAATTTGTTTAATGGATTAGAGAGCATAAAATTGTGGAAGACTAAGCAAAACTAACCAAAAGGAACTGGAACATATGTATACTGGTATCGTCACCTTAACCCATTTGGTACGGGGAAACCCCAAAACGGGTAGTCGGCAAACAGTGCAGGCCCAGATCAGACACCGCAGAATGCGGCGTCTGATCAGGGCCTACACTGTTTGCAAAACGTTAAGCCATTTTTCAAACAAATTTCGAAGAAAACACAGCATGACACCCCTGAATCTGGTATATATAAGGAGGAAGATTCCCTTTGTTGCAAAAAGGGTTAACATCCATCCCAAAAATTTGACAGAATGCCTTGACAGATAGTGGGCCCAGATCGGATTGCTTCATTCTGCCTGTTTATCTTAGCACATTTTGCTAGACGTCGTTAAAATCAATTTAAGAATAATTTATATAGTATTGATAATTGAATCCTAATATTTAGGGTAATTCATTATTGTAGAACTCATTTTTCTTCAAGTCCTGCCATTTCTTTGTGTATCTGGGAACCTGTTTCCCTGCCTGTTTCAGAGCAGGTTGTGTGGCTAGGATAAATACAGGAGGACTATAAATCCTTTCTGAAAAAAAAAAAAGAAAAAAAAAAGAAGAAAAGAAGTTTGATGCATCAGAAGCATGACTGTCTGCAATTTATGTTAAATGACAATAAACATCTGCTTGAAATTGGCGAAAAAGTGAAATTAATTAAAATAAAGGTAAAAATGAATTTATTGTTTATAGTTTGGCAGGGAAATACAGCAGAAGGTTATTTTAGACACAAGTAATTAATTTATTTGCATCTCTCATGCTGTAAAGCTGCTGTGTATGAATGATTATGAACATGTGTCTAGAAAAAGCACATTGCCGTATTTATCTAGGAATTTGGGGCACCAGAATAAATCAGTATGTACAACAATTATGGAGGAGACTGCCTGAGGGAAGTAAGGCATTTTGCAAAGGGAGGCAATTAAATTGCCTCCCTTTGCAAAATGACTTACTTCCCTTGCTTGAATGTGAAGGGAGGTAATGAGTTTCGTCAGGAGTTCAGACTAAGGGAACAATATGGTAAAGTATTGAAGTTGATTGTTGGGAAAGCTAAGCTGATTATGATGCAGATTGCAGTGTACGAAGGGGAAAGTTGACCTGAGCAGAAAATGATTTATCATAATTGGTTTATAATGATCAAGTTGTATATGTCAGCTAGGACAGTTTAGGATACTTTTATCTTAATATAGTCAGATACGAATCTGGATGATTACAGAAACTGTGATTGAAATAAAATTCCTTTATTTAAGTCCACCTTTGGGACTCTTCAAAAGTGGTTTAACAGTGGTTTTGGCCACTTTTGTATTGTCCCAAGGATTTTTTTAGGACTCCCGGTTTAAAAAATACACAGAAAGAAAAAATGTTACTTTTTAAATAATATTTAATTTTTAAATCTTAATAACGGAATTTTACTTTTGTGTCATCTTGGATTTTTTTGACAGAAATAGACTACCATCTGTCTACATTAAAGTTATGTGAATGTCAAAACAAGAAATGGATATGTACATGTACAGCTGCTTTAGACAAGTTATTTGAATTTTTCACCCACTGACTCTAAATTTGGGCTTCTCAAGACAGGAGAGGAAGGTTTATTGAGATTTATGGACCTAAAGAAGGATTTTAGAACAAGAGCTGTTAAAGAGTTGTGTAATTGTCCTCCATTGACTGTTCTGAGAATCAGTGGACTGACAGAAAAATGGAACAGTTTTTAAATTGGACAATAGCTCAAAAAGATTGAGATTTGTGACAGTTTGTTACATTTTACTTGAAAAGACGTGACAAAGTGCTTCTTATATGTTTTTAGACTTGACTGTAGACGAGAAGGAGCTCTTGGCCAGTATCAGGCAGAGAAAAGAACAGTTGCTTCAGGAAATACAAGTGAGTATATTATTTACTCATTTTCTGTGAGGTCTGGAGAGCATTTTGGCTGGCGACAAAGATGGATACTCTTAAGAACTACCCTAAATAAACATGGCTGTTCTAATTAGTGCCAGCAGCTGTTCTGACATTATATTATAAACACAGTTTGGGCTATAACACAGTTTCAAGAGGGAGCCCAAAAATGTATAAATTATATAGAACAGTGACCATAAATGGTCATTTTTCTATGTTATACAATGTATATTCTGTACTTTTTTGTTGGGATATAACATGGTTGTTTAACTAACACTAACAGAATGATTTTGGGAGAAATAAGGAAAATGGAAAATTGTCCCTTTATTGATCTCATTACTTGGCCTTACAAGAGCTATACAGCCCCGCCGCCCATTGGGACTAGGAGATAAAGATTTGGCTGCATGATGCTTCCACCCAGAGCTGAAACTGGCAGCACATGAGTACTGGTAAACCACATAGAAGGTCTAAACCTGCCCAGGCAAAGTGATGTGAGTTGGACAGTCCATGCATGCCCCTATTGGTTTCATTGGGCGGTGGGCCTTGAGATGTCATTTCATCTGAGTGAGGTAAAAGTTCCATGATATGGGAAGCAGCACCTCCAAAATGATCTAAATAGTGTTGACAGGGGCGTTCAACCTCAATTAAAAATAACAAATGAACAGACAAACATGAGGTAAGAGGAGATTTGGCCCCTGCCCATCGGGGCTTGAAGAAATAGATTGGGCTTCAACGCAGAGCTGAAACTGACCGCACATGAGTACTGGTAAACTGCTTAGAGGTTCTAAGCCTGCCCAGGAAAATAGGTGCGAGTCGGACCGTCCATGCATATAAACTCTATTTGTTTCATTGGGCAGCAGGGCTTGAGATGTAATTTTATCTCAGTGTCAGGTAACAGTCCAACAAAATTGGAAGCAACATCTCCAAAATGACCTATACAGTGTTGACCTCAAATCAAACAAACAAAACAAAGAGCAGATTATACACATATGAATGATGATGCTACTTGACATACCGTATTTACCTTAAAACACCTCAACTCCTTGCTGTACTTGTTCTAAATTCTTGACAAGTAAAATCTTCAGTCCAGTGTTGTGCCTAGAAATAGCTGGATGAGTGGCAAACAGTGTAGACCCAGATGAGATTGCACATTTTGCTGGATCTTATCTGGGCCTACACTGTTTGCACAGGCCTGTATGTTGGAGTACTTACAGTAAATACGGTATGGTGTTGCAGGAATTTTTCCTTTTAATGTTTTTATGCACCATTCTTAACCCATTTTGTACCAGAAGCCCCAAAACGGGTACTTGGCAAACATTGCAGGCCCAGATCAGATGCTGCAGAATACGGCGTCTGATCAGGGCCTACACTGTTTGCAAAATGTTCAGCCGTTTCCAAATAAATTTTGATGGAAACACAACCTGACACCCGTTAATTTTGAAATGGACTCCTGCTTTATATAAGGATGAAGACTCCATTTGGTACAAAAAGGATTAAAGTCATAAAAAGGCTTATAGTCTGACATTATCCCTTGCCCTGCCGAACCAGGATATGCTCTACGTTTGCAAACAGTGAAGACCTAGATCAGACTGAGAAGCCATTTGTCATTCACTTGGGAAATTTATGGATATAAATAACATCAAGTAATTTCATCGGTTGATAGCCAAAATTGGGAGTTTTGAGTAGAACAAGGGTATTGCCATAATGATCCTAAGTTTTGGGACAGGTAGGCTTAAGCAGACGGTGCAGACCCAGATCAGACGGCTACTCAAGGAGTGGCCTGAGCAGGGTCTACACTGTTTGTCATTCTGTGTCCATCTTTTGGATTCCTTGCAGGATCGTGATACAAATTTGTTGAAATTTTAGGAGAATTACAGCAAGTGCTGAAGGTGTCCAAATTTTAGGATTTTTAGGGTATGATAATTCAAAAGGTACAAGAATGGGTGTTAACCCTTATCTTGCTGTACAAGACAGCCCCTATCTTTGCAAACAGTGTAGATCCAGATCAGTTGGCTTCTGAAGAAGCCATCTGATCAGGATCTACACTGTTTGACATTCAGTTTATGAATTTGCAGGAATAAATTACATCAAGTAATCTGATTGGTTCAAAGTCAGAGATGGGTGTGGCTAAAATGAATATTCAGCAAGAGAAGGGTTAATTTATTCAGCAGAACAAGGATTTGAACCAACAAGAAGCCCACCTGACCAACCAAGACCCAGATCAACCTGTGCATCACCCCGGTCTAGCCTTGCTTATGAGTTTTGTTTGTTTGAATTGCGGTTTAACGTCCAAGTTTTGTTTGTTTGAATTGAGGTTTAATGTCGCTGTCAACACTATTTCGGTCATTTTGGAGATGTTGCTTCCAATTTTGTGGGGCTTTAACCAGAGACCCTGAGATGAAATGACATCTCAAGCCCTGCTGCCCAATGAAACCAATAGTGTTCATATGTATGGAGGATCAGACTCGCACTACTTTGCCTGGGCAGGCAAAGAACTTTGTAAGCAGTTTACCAATACCAGTTCCTGGGTGGAAGCAACATTCAGCCCAATCTATTTCTCCAAGCCCCGATGGACGGGGGGGCCACTCTTGCTTATGAGACTATTTGCCAAGACAGTATAAATTGCACAGGAACAGAGGAGACTGATCAGACTGCAAATGTGCTGGCTGATTTTTAGTCTTTGATGCTCACATGGATCTCTGTGTAGGTTTTGTCATACCCTGACTTTATCTCTCTGTCATAATTTTTTCTTTGAAAAGAAATTTGCCATAAATGTGCCGTGCCACCTGTCAATAACTTACTTACTGCATAATTGAATTAACTTTTATATGTCACTTGCACAAAATGTCAGCTGCAGGTTACCATATACAGTCGAACTTCAATGGCTTGAACACCTTGGGGACCTCGAAAATCTGTTCGAAACAGGGGTAGTTCGAGCCACTGAGGGTTACTGTCAGGAGGCATAACGAGATACTTTTAGACATCTTTTCGGTGTTCCATAATGAAAATGTATGCTGTGTGTACTCATTAGAATCGCCTCATCGAGGCGATTCTAATGAGTACACACAGCATACATTTGCAAGATAAAGTACTAAAATCTCCTTAATTATCCCCCACTACTTCTTATGTAGAGGATTTCGCAAGGGGCTCAAGAATGGGTTTGACACATCCATGGTAAACGAGCCATCGGTGTTCGAGTCATCGAAGTTCCACTGTATACATAACTCAAGCACATATTTAGGTAACCAGGGATAATTTCCTTAATTTCTTGTTAGAAACAAATGTTGTGGGTACTCATTAGAATCACCTCGATGAGGCGATTCTAATGAGTACCCACAACATATGGTTTTATCGAGAAATAAGGAAATATATCCCAAAATATACCTCATTATGCCTTCTTATCTTGACCCATATCAACTCATAAGAAATGGATTGATAGAAATTTTCTGAGTACATATAATTTTTTCTAGGGGTGGTTTGGTGAGGCAAAGGTGTCATGTATTTTTTTGTCACCTGGGCTACCAATTGATGGCCTCACAGTTGGACAAGGCCTGCTGTTCTTGCAGCAGGCTTGGGAAGAAGGGAATGTTTTTATTTCTTCTATTTCTTTGTTTCATTTCCCTCTTCCATCTCTACTATTTGGTCCCCGCCCATCGGGGCTTGAAGAAATAGATGGGCTGAATGATGCTTCCACGCAGAGCTGAAACCGACCCACACGCAAGTGCTGTTAAACCGCTTGGAGGATCTGAGCCTGCCCAGTTAAAGGGGTGCTAGTCGGACTGTCCATGTTTATAAACCCTATTGGTTTCATTGTGGGACAGGGCTTGAGATGTCATTTCATCTCAATATCGGGTAAAAGTTCCACAAAATTGGAAGCAACATCTCCAAAATGACCTATACAGTGTTGATGGGGATGTTAAACCTCAAATCAAACAAAATCATCTCTACTATCTGTTCTGTCTCTTTTCTCCCTTTCTCTGGGAAACAACACAAAATAACCCACAAGTCTTGACGTTTCATAAAACCTGAATACAGTCGATCATGTTTTGAAGACTATATTTTCAAAGTATGTTTTATTTTTAGCAAAAATAAGGCTTGACTTTACATGTGAATCGTCTGCTGGGCAGACGATTCACATGAAATGTCAAGTCTTATTTTTCTGAAAAAACAATGAAAAGATTTCTCACAATACTTCTAGAAAGTGATGCCAGGTAGCAACTTTTTGCTACATATTGTCTGACCTGGTAGCAAACTGAATTTTCAGGTATCAAACTGTTAATTTCGAACTGTGTAACAGGTCATTGGCAAACAGTGCAGACCCAGATCAGATGTTAAGGAACCATTATTTTTTTCTCTGACAATCCAGAAAAAAATGGTGTATTTCAAAATGATGGCTGCAAATGTTTTGACTGACAATTTAAGGGTTAAATTAAATGGGGCAACTCGGCCCCCGGCCATCGGGGCTTGAAGAAATAGATGGGCTGCATGATGCTTCCACGCAGAGCTGAAACCGACCGCCCACGACTACTGATAAACCGCTCAGAGGATCTAAGCCTGCCCGCCCAGGCAAAGCGGTGCGAGTCCATGCTTATGAACCATAGTGGTTTCATTGGGCGACAGGGCTTGAGATGTCATTTCATCTCAATATCGGGTAAAACTCCCACAAAATTAGAAGCAACGTCTCCAAAATGATCTATACAGTGTTGACGGGGACGTTAAACCTCAAATCAAACAAACAAAATGGGGCAACCATTGCACTTATGTAACTAACCACTTTTATTGATGTCTATTGATGTTGAATGCATTGGCAGATTGCATGTCAGATAGGACTGTTGTCCCATTTCTGGCTAAAGAATGTGCATTGTACTGGTTAACCGCTTACGTGTAAGCTTGCCTTGGAAAAGTTTGGATAGGTAAACTGACCGGCTCAAAAATGACCTAAATACTGTTGACTGGGCCATTTAACTCCAGTACAAACAAAGGACTTCTGTCCCTGATAAAAGAATCAAAACTCTTAAAGCACTAGGTAAGACTTAATTATACTGGTTTGTTTAACCCTTAACCCTTTTCCTGCTGAATATTCATATATGCCACACCCACTACCGATTATCAACCAATCAGATTACTTGATGCAAATTATTTCAACAAATTCATAAACTGAATGACAAACAATGTAGATCCTGATCAGATGGCTTCTTCAGAAGCCATCTGATCTGGATCTTCATTGTTTGAATGATAAGACATATCTGGGATCAGCAGGACAAGGGTTAAAGTCCAATGAGGGCATCTTTGGCATCTGTTCTGGGTCTACACTGTTGTAAATAGTGTTGACGGGGATGTTAAACCTCAACTCAAACAATCAAACAAACAAACAGGGAGCCCAGTCCATCAATGGAGATATCCATCAGTTATCCATTCACTGACACAAAATTTTTCAGCAAGGCTCTAATCTAAGACCAGGGTGTATGGATATAAAAGCTTTTTTCGTGCTCCACTAGCAGATGATTCACATGTTTTTGAGGCAGACAATTCACACAAGTAATGGCAAGCCTTATTCTCACCAGGCTGATGATTTACATGTAATGTCAAGCCATATTTTTGGCTGAAAAATAAGACGAATAACGAAGGCATCTGCTAGTTGTGATTTGCATTTGGAGGGTTAAAAAATGAGACAGTATTTGGTGCATGCAAGATTTTGCATATTCAGGAAATAGCTGCACCAAGTTACCATGTTTATAAACCCTATTGGTTTCATTGTGGGACAGGGCTTGAGATGTCATTTCATCTCAATATCGGGTAAAAGTTCCACAAAATTGGAAGCAACATCTCCAAAATGACCTATACAGTGTTGATGGGGATGTTAAACCTCAAATCAAACAAAATCATCTCTACTATCTGTTCTGTCTCTTTTCTCCCTTTCTCTGGGAAACAACACAAAATAACCCACAAGTCTTGACGTTTCATAAAACCTGAATACAGTCGATCATGTTTTGAAGACTATATTTTCAAAGTATGTTTTATTTTTCAGCAAAAATAAGGCTTGACTTTACATGTGAATCGTCTGCTGGGCAGACGATTCACATGAAATGTCAAGTCTTATTTTTCTGAAAAAACAATGAAAAGATTTCTCACAATACTTCTAGAAAGTGATGCCAGGTAGCAACTTTTTGCTACATATTGTCTGACCTGGTAGCAAACTGAATTTTCAGGTATCAAACTGTTAATTTCGAACTGTGTAACAGGTCATTGGCAAACAGTGCAGACCCAGATCAGATGTTAAGGAACCATTATTTTTTTCTCTGACAATCCAGAAAAAAATGGTGTATTTCAAAATGATGGCTGCAAATGTTTTGACTGACAATTTAAGGGTTAAATTAAATGGGGCAACTCGGCCCCCGGCCATCGGGGCTTGAAGAAATAGATGGGCTGCATGATGCTTCCACGCAGAGCTGAAACCGACCGCCCACGACTACTGATAAACCGCTCAGAGGATCTAAGCCTGCCCGCCCAGGCAAAGCGGTGCGAGTCCATGCTTATGAACCATAGTGGTTTCATTGGGCGACAGGGCTTGAGATGTCATTTCATCTCAATATCGGGTAAAACTCCCACAAAATTAGAAGCAACGTCTCCAAAATGATCTATACAGTGTTGACGGGGACGTTAAACCTCAAATCAAACAAACAAAGTGGGGCAACCATTGCACTTATGTAACTAACCACTTTTATTGATGTCTATTGATGTTGAATGCATTGGCAGATTGCATGTCAGATAGGACTGTTGTCCCATTTCTGGCTAAAGAATGTGCATTGTACTGGTTAACCGCTTACGTGTAAGCTTGCCTTGGAAAAGTTTGGATAGGTAAACTGACCGGCTCAAAAATGACCTAAATACTGTTGACTGGGCCATTTAACTCCAGTACAAACAAAGGACTTCTGTCCCTGATAAAAGAATCAAAACTCTTAAAGCACTAGGTAAGACTTAATTATACTGGTTTGTTTAACCCTTAACCCTTTTCCTGCTGAATATTCATATATGCCACACCCACTACCGATTATCAACCAATCAGATTACTTGATGCAAATTATTTCAACAAATTCATAAACTGAATGACAAACAATGTAGATCCTGATCAGATGGCTTCTTCAGAAGCCATCTGATCTGGATCTTCATTGTTTGAATGATAAGACATATCTGGGATCAGCAGGACAAGGGTTAAAGTCCAATGAGGGCATCTTTGGCATCTGTTCTGGGTCTACACTGTTGTAAATAGTGTTGACGGGGATGTTAAACCTCAACTCAAACAATCAAACAAACAAACAGGGAGCCCAGTCCATCAATGGAGATATCCATCAGTTATCCATTCACTGACACAAAATTTTTCAGCAAGGCTCTAATCTAAGACCAGGGTGTATGGATATAAAAGCTTTTTTCGTGCTCCACTAGCAGATGATTCACATGTTTTTGAGGCAGACAATTCACACAAGTAATGGCAAGCCTTATTCTCACCAGGCTGATGATTTACATGTAATGTCAAGCCATATTTTTGGCTGAAAAATAAGACGAATAACGAAGGCATCTGCTAGTTGTGATTTGCATTTGGAGGGTTAAAAAATGAGACAGTATTTGGTGCATGCAAGATTTTGCATATTCAGGAAATAGCTGCACCAAGTTACCAGAATAGTTTGTTAAAATTCTTCAATTTTGATTTATGTTTGCCAGATAATGGCAGATGTTTAGAGGCTGATATGATAAATTTTGATTACCCTTGAAGATAAAATTTGATAGCTTATCAGTTTAAATAGTGGAAGCTGTATATAATTTTAACCTGCCATATTTTAGAAGGGAGGCAACTTGTCTCACTTCCTGTTTACTTTCCTTTAACCCTTTTTGTACCAAATGGAATCTTCCTCCTTATATATAGCAGGAGTCCATTTCAGAATTTAGGGATGTCAGGTTGTGTTTTCTTCAAAATTTATTTGGATAATGTCTTAACATTTGGCAAACAGTGTAGGCCCTGATCAGACACCGCGTTGTGTGGCGTCTGATCTGGGCCGGCACTGTTTGCCAAGTACCCATTACAAAAAGGGTTAACCCTTCTCCTGCTGAACATGACAACCCTTACCTTTGCAAACAGTGTAGATCCAGATCATATGGCTTCTGAAGAAGCCATCTGATCAGGACCCACACTTTTTGTCATTCAGTTTTTGATTTTTAATGCATATATGAAATCAATTAATTTGATTGGATGATAACAGAAATGGGCATGGCTGACAGGATAAGGATTAATCTGAACCCTTTTGTAACAGGAGCAAATTCTTCCTGTACTGGTAGGTCCCTGTTTATTAATGAACAAGGAAAACATTTTTTTGAAGAGTTTTCGTCCCTGAAAGTGTATGTTCTCAGCTTAAGAAAAATGATGTTGAGAATTAGTTGAGTTTGTAAACCCTGTTTACCCTAAATATTCCTGTTTACCCTAAATATTTGGACAGCTCAGCTCCTTATCATACTGGTTCTAGAATTTGAACAAGTATGATTTACTGCCCAAAGTCATGACTAAAAAGTGCTGGATGAGTGGCAAACATTGTAGACCCTAATGAGATGCCACATTCTGCAGTGTCTCATCGTTTGCTCAAGCCCGTATGTCCGAATACATATGGTAAATATGGTAATTGGTAAATGCATAAGAAACTCACATTGCTTTGTGATGAGGAATGCCAGATAGGGCTTAGATTCTATGGTCAATCATCAATTTATTCAAGTTTTCAATGATGGATTATACAACAATCAGAAAAAACTGCTAGAAATATAATTTACAGTATTGTTCTTTTTAACAAGGTTTGGGATATCATAGAACTGGAAGCTTGTCAGCAAAATTTATAGATTATATAGAAAATGGTCATTTATAAAATCTGTATATTATGAATTAGCTCTAATTACAGGTTTCGTGGTGAACAAACATTTTCTCAGGATTCTACTAATAAAAGTATAAAAAGAGCTTGTTATGTATAGAGACAAACATTCAGTAGATCATGGATTAATATGTACTTATTTGGCTTAACCCATAAAATTGCCAAGAGAAAATACATCTGAAAATGTCGTCTGATGATGTCATCAGATGATGATGATGATGATGATGGATGTTTATGTCCTATGTTGCATCTTCTTGCAAAATTTTAAACTTCTTAAAAAAATAATTTTGCATACAGGCAAACAGTGTGGACACAGATCAGACTGCTCCTTGAGGAGCAGTCTGATCTGGATCCCCTCTGTTTGCAACAATGACTTTAAAAGCAACGGGAAGATGACAAAGCAGGCGACATTCGTTGTGGCTGAAATTATAAGGGTTACCTGAGTAATATCATAAATATTGTGAGTAAATCGACAAAATTACTGGCTAAGCCAGTGCTAGTGTATATTCCGTTAAATGCGGTCAAAGCATGGATTTATAGGATCTGAAATTAACAAGGATTCACTATTTCTCTCGTGCCCCTGCCCATGGGGGCTTGAAGAAATAGATTGGGCTGCATGATGCTTCCTGGCAGAGCTGAAACCGACTAAGTAGGAGCACTGGTAAACCATTTAGGTCTAAGCCTGCCCAGTGAAAGTGGTACAAGTCAAACCGTCCCTTAAATAGAAGTGAAGGCAATGATCAGGAATCAATACAATTAACCCACAGCTCTCATCAGAGACACCAAAGGGAAAGAAACACAAACATGAAATAACCAGACCCTAATGGAAACATCAATAGCAGAAAGTCAAAAGGACGGTTTCTTTGGGTTGCTTTGGGCATTATAGGGCTTGAGATATCATTTCATCTCTATGTTGAGTACAAGTTCTACAAAATGGGAAGCAATGTCTCCAAAATGACCGCAATAATGTTAACGGGGATGTTAAACCTCAACACAAACACCACAACAGTGGCAATCCAGATCAGATGGCTCCATCTGATCTGGATCTTCAAATGTGAATTTATTGGAACAAACTTGACTGTCTGATAGTCAGGAATGGGTGTGACAGAACTAATTTATTCAGTAGGTCAAGTGTTGACCCCTTTATGCCTAGCATCCCATTGAAGTGACATTGGCATACAGTGAAAACCAAGGACAAGCTAATTTTGTGTTACAAGGCAACGCAAGGGAAGAACAAATTTATTTTTTATCAAAGAAAAACATTTTCAATGAGTAGCTATTTACCAACTTAGGCATAGGGTTTGATTCCCAAATGTGGCTGGGATGAAGCTTACTGTGTTCAGAACAGAAGAAAAACATCCATGTTCATGATGAGAGAGTTTGGACATGCTCTCTTTGTCAGAACTCCTAAGGTTTGTATTTTAACTCTTATCTTGCTGTTCACGATAACCCCTATCTTTGCAAACAGTGTAGATCCAGATCAGATGGCTTCTGAAGCCATCTCATCAGGATCTTTATTTGAAAGAAAATATTTTACACTGTTTGACATTAACTTTATGACTTTATAGGAATAAATTACATAAGGTAATTTGATTGGTTAAAAGTCAGAAATGGGTGTGGCCAAAATGAATATTCAGCAGGATAAGGCTTAACGTCATTGATATATGCAGCAAGACATTTGTCTGTATTACGCTTCTCTCATCTACCGTAAAAATCCTAAAGAATTGGGCACCTTGAGAACTTGCTGAGTTGCTGTAATTCTCCTAAAATTTTAATAAATTAATGCTTCACGATCCAGCAAGGAGTCCAGAAAGTGCAGATGGAATGGCAAACAGTGCAGACCCAGATCAGACTGCTTCTGGAGCAGTCTGATCTGGGTCTGCACTGTTTGCTTAGACCGGTTGTCCTAATATTTAGGATCATTACAGTGCGTCCAACGATATGACCGAAGACTTTGCTAGTTGTGGCACAAACTCTTCGGTACACTTTTTAGCTTGTGTGCCCGAAGTCCAGGAAGAGCTATTGCACCTAACCATTGGTGATGGCGTTAGTGTTAGCCTCGGGACTGGCGTTGGAATCAGTGTTGGCGTCCACATTTACGTTACAGTTATTTAAGAGCCCATAATTTCCAAACCTCAAAATGCATTTAGTTGATATTTTGTATGATGATAGGTATAGGTCCAAAGTTTTATTCAGCAGTCCAGGTCACACACTTAGAAAATTTAATGTTAAAGTTTTTAAGAGCTCATATTTTCCAAACCATATGACTGATTTGGTTCATATTTGATGATAGATAGGCCCAAAGGTTTAATCAGCAACACCCCTGCCTCATGGCCTCATGGGCAAGGTTACAGACTTAGAGATTTTATGTTAAAGTTTTTTAAGAGCTTATATTTCCAAACCATTTGATGTCTTTCATTCATATTTGATATGAGGATAATGATATAGACCCAAAATTTCATTCTGCAAATTCCTGTCCATATACTTGACCTCAAGGTTAAGGTCACAGACTTAGAAATTTTATCTTTATGTTTTTAAGAGCTTATATTTTACTAACCACGGTTCATATTTGATATGAGTCCAAAGTTTTATCCAGCAATATCCTTGCCAATGACCATTGTTTGTTTGTTTGATTAGAGGCACACTTTCATGGTAAAGTTTTTAAGACCTCATATTTTCAAAACCATACGAAGAATTTGGTTCATAATTGGTAAGATAATAGATAAAGGTCCAAAGGTTTATTTTGCAATATCCCAACCTGTGCCTATGACCTCAAGGACACTTCCAGGCAAGCTACACTGTCTGATGACAGCTCTTGTACAAGCTGCAAATACATGGCTGCCACCAGCAGCAGGTGGTGAGCATAATGGCCCGGTTTGATTATTTGTCAGTCAAGCAAATATTTACTAAGTGCAAAAGCATTGTGTACTGTGTCCAAACCGGCCCCCGCCCATGGGGGTTTGAAAAAATATATGGGCTGCATGATGCTTCCACGCAGAGCTGAAACTGACCGCAAACTAGTACTGGTAAACCGCTTAGAGGATCTAAGCCTGTCCAGGAACCGCGGTGCGAGTCGGACCGTCCATGCTTATAAATCCTATTGGTTTCATTGGGCGACAGAGCTTGAGATGTCATTTCATCTCAATGTCGGGTAGAAGTCCCATAAAATTGGAAGCAACGTCTCCAAAATGACCTATACAGTGCTGACGGGGACGTTAAACCTCAAATCAAACAAACAAAAAACTGTGTCCAAATCCAGTTACAGTAACTAAACAGTAACTAAACTGTTACTTATAGCGATTCCATTCTTATCATTGGGAGGCCTGCTGAACTGAGACAGTAACAAACTGTTGACTCAGATCAGGCACCACAGAGTGCAGTGTCTATTCAGAGTATATAGAGTTTGCATAAAATACAGTAAAACCTGCCTAAGTGGCCACCTCTATTATGCAAGCAACCTGTCTTAAGCAAGCAGGCATTCAGTTCCCAAAGAAGGAAAATGCATTCAAATTCACCTGTGTTAAGCAAGCACCTGTCTTAAGCAAGAACTTTTTGAATATCCCATAGGTGCTTGCTTAATACAGGTTGTACTTAAAATTAATTCCAAGGTTAAGCTCAGATTAGGACTATTTTCCTGGAGCTTTTGCAACACTCAAGGGACAATGAACACACCAGTGCTGTCAGTACTTTGATTTGTTTCCAGACCTTAACATGCTCTTCGCAACAACCCCTACCTTTGCAAACAGTGCAGATCCAGATCAGATGGCTTCTGAAGCCATCTCATCAGGATCTTTATTTGAAAGAAAATATTTTATGATGAAAACTGATTGGCTGATAGTCATAGATGGATGTTGCTAATTAAAATATTCAGCAGGATAAGGGTTAACATAATTGGAAGGTGTTTTTTCTAGTGTCTAGTAATTATTCATGTAATAACTATGCAAAATCACAAATTAATTCTGTGTCATGAGGAGAATAAGTGATAAAACATGTATTTAACCCATTTAGTATGGGAAACCCCAAAACGGGTAGTTGGCAAACAGTGCAGGCCCAAATGAGACGCCGCAGAACGCGGCATCTCATCAGGGCCTACACTATTTGCAGAACGTTCACCCATTTTCCAAATTAATTTTGAAGAAAACACAACCTGACACCCCTAAAGTTTGAAATTGACCCATGCTATATATATAAGGAAGAAGATTCCATTTGGCACAAAAAGGGTTAAACACTATTATATGATACACCTGTTTTTGTCACATCTGTGCAGTCTGATCAGTACCTTAGTGTTCTACTATCACTTATTTGATAGTAGAATACCTCTAATTTGTATATCTAAACTTTAAAACTCTTAATCCGCAGAGAAAAATCGCATCTTAAAAATGTCTGTTTATGTTGTCTGCTGAATCTTCTACATATTTTTGCATTCAGGCAAACAGTGTGGGCCCTGATCAGACTGCTCCTAGAGGAGCAGTCTGATCTGGGTCCACACGGTTTGCAAAAATGACTTCTAAAGTTGAGCAGCAGAGGACAGGTGTTGTGTTTGACATCATATGGGCTAAAGAGGCTGGTTTGTTTCTTACATGGTGGCAAAGTATGAAGATAGGTTTTCTTGTGATAGCTCTTATCATGCTGTTCACGACAACCCCTATCTTTGGAAACAGAAGCCATCTGATCAGGATCTACACTGTTTGACCTTCAATTTATGAATTTGTAGGTATAAATTAATAAAGTAATCTGATTGGTTCAAAGTCAGAAATGGGTGAGGCTAATCTGAATATTCAGCAAGAGAAGGGCTAATTTATTCTGGACTTTAATGGATAATAATGAAGAAAAAAACTATCAGTTGCTTTCATTGCCTGTTTTGTTTGTTTGAGTTGAGGTTTTATATCCCCATCAACATAATTTAGATCATTTTGGAAACGCTGCTTTCGATTTTGTGGGACTTTTACCCGACATTGAGATGAAAAGACATCTCAAGCCCTACCACCTAGAGAAACCGCTAATGAGTGGTTCAACTGGCATATTTTTTTCCTTGGCAGACGTAGACCTAAGCAGTTTACCATTTCTCAAGTTCGGTCTGTTTCAGCTCTGCGGGGAAGCACCATGCAGTCCAATCTATTTCTTCAAGCCCCGATCGGCTTGGGCTCCTTTCTTTGGCTGTCAACATGAGCCATCTCTGTCTTGGGAACCATTTGACATTTAAATAAGTTGGATAGCACTCTATATTGAGGATGCACATCTATTCAGCTATTACTTTGCAGGAAAAGGTCTTGGCATTATCAGGATGTGACACACTTGACTTGATTCTGTCTTCCTGATTGAAGTAATTCTTCTTGCATTAAAGCTGATTTTGACTGTCACAAATCAAAAATCAATTCCATGGTGCAAACTGTTTTCAACTAGTGTTATTTTCATTTGTGCTTTGCCTGCAACAATGGATTATATTGGATTACTATATTGGATTGCCACACTTCTTTTACCACACTCCTTCTAAATACACTGTAACCTCGTTATAAGACAGTTCATTATATCCTGGTTTTGGATATATATCTGTTTCAAGATGGTTCCCAAAAATGTATAGATTATAAAGAAAAAAGACCATTAATGGTCATTTTTCAATATAATCTATAATTTTTGTTAGCTCACCTGAGCCGTAGGCTCCGGGGGAGCTATTGTGATCACTCGCAGTCCGTCGTCGTCGTCTGTATGTCGGTTCACATTTTCCTTCAAACAACATCTCCTCCTAAACCACTGGATGGAATTGAACCAAACTTGGCAGAAATGATCTTTGGGTGGTCCTCTCTCAAAGTTGTTCAAAGAATTCCATTCCATGCAGAACTCTGGTTGCCATGGCAACAAAAGGGGAAAATAAGAAAAAACCTTTAAAAATCTTCTTGTCTGAAACCAGAAGGCCCATGTCTTTGATATTTGGTATGAAGCTTCATCTAGTGGACCTCTACCAAGATTGTTCAGATTATTGCCCTGGGGCCAAAAATGGCCCCGCCCTGGGGCCCACTGGTTTTACATAGGCTTATATAGGGAAAACCTTAAAAAATATTTTTGTCTGGAACCAGAAGGCCCAGGTCTTTGATATTTGGTATGAAGCTTCATCTAGTGGACCTCTACCAAGATTGTTCAAATTATTGCCCTTGGACCAAATATGGCCCCGCCCCGGGGCCCACTGGTTTTACATAGGCTTATATAGGGAAAACCTTTAAAAATCTTCTTGTCTGGAACCAGAAGGCCCAGGTCTTTGATATTTGGTATGAAGCTTCATACCTCTACCAAGATTATTCAAATGATGAGCCCTTGGGTAAAAAAATATCCTCGCACCAGGGCCCCCTGGTTTTACAAAGGCATTATAAGGAAACCTTTAAAAAACTTTTTGTCTGAAACCAGAAGGCCCATTGTCTTTGATATTTGGTATGAAGCTTCATCTAGTGGCTCTCTACCATGATTGTTTACCCAACTGGTCTTACATAGAATTATATAGGGAAACTTTTAGAAATCTTCTTGTGTGAAACCAGAAGGCCCAGGACTTGATATTTGTTATTAATTAAGTTTCATTTAGTGGACCTCTACCAAAATTGTTCAAATTATGGACCTGAGGCCAAAAATTGCCCTGCCCCGACACCCACATATGAATCTCTTAGCTCAGGTGAGCGATATAGGACCATCATGGTCCTCTTGTTTGGATATAACACGGTTGTTTAACTAACACGGTCTCTGCTTTGGACCCCATCAACAGTGTTATAAAGAGGTTGTCAATGCAGATCCTAATCACAAACACTGAAGCTCCAGTCCAGACTCCTGAAGGAGCAGTCTGATCAGGATCATCACTGTTTGTTATTCTTACAACAGTCATTCTTTCTCTTCTGCCGAATGAAAAAAGGCAGTTGTCAGTTTCATGTGAACGAATGCGCAATGTACAGGACTGGAAAATTCCACTTGTCCGCTTGCTGTGGAGAGTATAAATTTTGGAGGACAAGTAAAAATTTTGTCTAGTCCCTATGAAATGTCTTAACCCTTGTCCTGCTGAGCCCGGATATGCTTTATCTTTGAAACAATGTAGATCCAGATCAGATGGCTTCTGAAGAAGCCATCTGATCAGGATCTTCATTGTTTGCCATCCAATTTATGAATTTGCTGCAGTCATTTGCATCAAGTAATCTGATTGGCTGATAATCAGTAGTGGGTGTGACATATATTTTTTAAATATTCAGCTGCACAAGGGTTTAAATCTACATTCTCTTGGTCATGCAGGAAGAGTGAAATTTTGAAGAATTTTCCAGCCCTGCTGTACTGGTTGTAAAAGTCCCACAAAATTGGAAGCAATGTCTCCAAAATGACCTAAATAGTGGTAACGGGGATGTTAAACATCAATTCAAACAAACCATGCCCAGGAAAAGTGTAGTTAGGTGAACTGACCAGTCAATGTGATCTAAATAGTGTTGACCGGGCTGTAACAAAAAATTTTATTCGTTCATTGCCTTTAGCATGGAAAAACTTGTGAAAGACTCATTCCAATGAGCTTGGTGCATGTCAAAGGTGTGTAAGTTTGATGGGAATTACAGTAATAATGAATTTCTTTTTATGAGACCTTCATTGCTAGATTTTCAGTGAATCTTTAAAACTGCAAAGACTCCAAGGTAATTAAATTTAGCTATATATGTTTCATTAGAACTGTTTGTCCAAATTTATCAAAGGGGGAGTTCCAAATCTGCCCACGCAACTTCAGTTGTTGTTTACTTTAAGTCTATCAACTATATATATAACTTTGTTTTATTTGATTAATTACTATAGTTCTCAGGAGAGCTCCCTGAGGTAATCCCCTGTAGAGGTCATACACACCTGTGAACTTTTCATTATTAAATCAACAAGCTTGATTGTTTTCAAATTTTGTTGCTTTGATTGGCAACAGAACTCTATAAGGATTCATATAATACCAAAAATATAAATGTGTCTAGGTCTTTTAATTTTTCTGATGAATTTATTTACAAAATTTCTTAAATTTTTCATGAAAATTTATAAAAAGTAAAATGTTTATCCCAAGTGTTAGATGTGTTACTGATCTTGTCACCCCAAAATATTACACATAAAATTGGCCACATATATCCTCTATATAGCAAACAAATTTTAAAAAAATCAGTGACCGGTAACATTGTTTTTGATTGCCAGATATGTGTTGAGGTATATTTTTGTGATGAAGTCATTTGCAATATCAGGGGACCATAAGTATAAGTTGAAGTATATTCTTATTGTTTTTTATGACCATATAGTGTCACCTTATCATGCAAAGCTTAGCATATGCATCTACGTAATATCGCGCCTGCACCTCCCCCCCCCCCCCCCCCCCCACACACACACAAACAAAAATACACTATTCGACAGAGAATTATTTTTGTTTGGGTTTTAAATAGTAGTTGAGAACATACATTAGCAGAGAGAAAAATATAATGCACGCATGCAGTGATCACGATGAGTGTTAGTGTTTACAGCATTGCAAAAGCGGTTATGCTGAAAAAATGTATTGTGACACAATAGGAATAAGACAAGGTGGATATTTTTTACCTTATTTTATTTGGTCTTTTTTTTAAACCCGCAATACAAAGATATTAATGTCAGTAATACACAATGGTGTATTGAGTTTGCTTAATAAATTACTTTCATAACCCTGTTGTTTCCTTAATTGTGCCATCTGTGAAAGGAAGGCTGATTTTCTGATTTGTTCTTATTATTGATCAGTCCATGTATTGGTATTTTTTCTTACATCACTTGGTCAAAGAGACTCGCACGTCGCTCCCCCCCTCCCCCCACACACATCAAAGGATTTGTGAGACCATTAAAAGCATTTTCTGCATTTTTCTAGGTTCATTATAACATAGGCAAAAGTGTTTGCTGCAATGTTTTAGTATTCAAAATAAATACATAACTAGTCACACTGAAACTATTTGCACATTTATCATCTTGCATACACTTCCCGAAATGATATAGATGGAAGGTAAGTTGCTGTAAAACATTTATTGTATAGCTGATACATGTATTGTATTTAGATGCTGAAATACCATTTGCATATGTAGTCTTATGTATGCAATACTTGTCATCTATGTTAAGATTTCTGGCTCTGTATTCATCGGTTTTACAAATGGTTTGTTTGTTTGTTTGTATTGAGGTTTAAAATCCCCGTTAACACTATTTAGGTCATTTTGGAGATGTTGCTACCAATTTTGTGGGACTTGTTCCCGACATCGAGATGAAATGATATCTCAAGCCCTGCCACCCTATGAAACTACAAGGCTTATATACATTGGACGGCCTGACTCACACCACTTTGCCTGGACAAGCTTAGTCCTTCTAAGCGGTTTACCAGTACTCGTGTTTGGTAAGTTTTAGTTTTTGCAGCCAAATCAATTTCTTTAAGCCCCAATGGACAGGGGCGAAGATTTACAAATGGCATGAATCACTTGTTTGCTGTACCACTTGCACATTGGCTGAATCAAAATCCGCGCAGCTGGCTTCACATTTTTCTAAAATACGGCTATCACATGCTCTGCTATTTTAAATTCTGAAAGTGTTTGAAAGTTGAATTAAGTCTTGGCTATTATATTAATTAATGCTTTCCAAAAATAACTGCTTGTTTTCTGGATCATATTTTAGAACATAGATGATCATATTTAAGAATATAACTTTCTTACAAGGTGACAGTTAGCACGATTGAAGTAGACTGAAGGGGCATTGTCAGAGTGAGCCAAAAACAACAGTACCATTTTGTCTACAGTAATGTGTGTATACAGTGGGCCAAAAGATCAGAAAATATTGTTTGTGTTATTATGACCTACCTGGCTGAAACATAATAGAAACATCATTATTCTTTGCCATTCAAGCAACCTGTGTCATTCCAGTATGACAATCAGACTTTTCAAACTTCTTAAGATCACTGCATCAGTAACGAAATACATGTACATACTTATTAGACTCAAGTAAAATTGTCTGGTTTACAGAACCATCCAGTTTACTTGCCATTTTAACAATCTTTGTCATACTAAGCTTCAGCATTGCCTCCACTTCTATTTAGAATTACATTAATGCAAAAACGTTTGTTCTAAAATGAAGTATTTTTTAAATAAGATCTGATTGAATTGTTAACGAAAGCTCTAAATGAATTGTGTTTTTTGGTGTTCATCAGGGCATCATAATTGATACAAATGCTGATTATATATGAGCTCATACTATACACCATCATATAAACATACATATCTTCATGTTTATTATATATTGGCGAGCAATTTTTCGATTGCAAATGTCGCACCATATGATATATACAAGTGGTTTGAAACAATTCAAAACTGACCATTACTATTCAATGTTCAAATGCGGTATGTTACCGGTCTCAGATTTTCAAGAAAGTTTGATAAAATGTTCTACATATATATGGTCAATTTTCATATTAAAATGATGGGGTGACAAGAACTGCAACAGTGTGAAATCAAACGTCAAACATACTCCAAAAGATTTTATGGTTGTGAATTCTGGGGTCTACTCCATATGAAATTGAGCATGGTGTATCGAACTTTGCCTAAACAATGCTAAATGCGTTACAAAGATAATCACAGATGACTACAATGATGCCTGAGAACAAAATAACTCCAAAACATCAAAAGGTGGAATATATATATACACTAGATTGAGGGTACCCCTACTTTCAGATGTGGACAAAAACAAAACATTGTAGATTTATAACGAAAACAGATATAAGAGTGAAATAGCTAAATAATGAATAGTCATTTACCAAGCAGTAATTATGCACAATATCATGAAAATCTGTGCGTGGGCAGAACCCTATGGAAATTTACTGTAGGCTGGAACTCCCCATTTTTAGTTGGTTATCCCTTTCACTCCTGAGTTTCTTAAGTAGACCCTTCCCACAGCTGATTAAGCTTCTTTCATTGTTTTTCCACAGTGGTATCCTGGGGATAAGACTTAACCCTTATCTTGCTGAATATTCATTTAAGCCACACCCATTTCTGTCTATCAACCAATCAAATTACTTGATGTAATTTATTGCTAGAAATTCATAAACTGAATGTCAAACAGTGTAGATCCTGATCAGATGGCTTCTTCAGAAGCCATCTGATCTGGATCTGCACTGTTTTCAAAGAAAGGGGTTGTTGTGAACAGCATGATAAGAGTTAAGCACTAATTGCTTAAAAAGCAGATATACAAAAACCCACATTATAGGGGAAATCCCAAACTGGGACATTATTTCTGGACTACATGGCTCAGTTATTGCCCTTATCCACCGACTGCAAGGCTCAGTTATCTGCCCCTAAACCCTTCTTCCATCTCTGGATTTCCTGGCTCAATTATTCCCCCTGTGCGCAGTTATTCTGGACTGCATGGCTCAATATTCCTCATATCTTTGGACTATATAGCTAGGTATTCCCGCATAGCTCAGTTCTCTCATCCCCACTCTCTGGACTGGATTTCTCAGTTATTGCCCCTTTCTCGTCTGCATTTTGCAGCACAGTTGTTGCACTTTAGTAGTTGATAAGTGATGAGGATCATCAAAACAAGGTTCAATGATTATGTCTAGTGATAACCTGTTTAAAATCTGCAGAATTATTCAGTTGTTGAGATAGAAGCACCTGTCTTTCCTTGAATGATGAGGAGGCCAGCTATGAGCTTTGTTTTCATCTAAGAATCATTCATCAGCAACGTTAACCCATTTTGTACAGGAAACCCCAAAACCGGTACCCTGGCAAACAGTGCAGGCCCAGATCAGACGCCGCAGAATTTGATCAGGGCCTACACTTTTTGCAAAAAAAGTTCAGTTATCTTCCGAATAAATTTGAGAGAAAATACCACCTGACACCCTTAAATTTTGAAATGGATTCCTGCCATATATAAGGAGGAAGATTCCAGAAAAAGGGTTAACTGGTTGGTATATATGTATCTTCTGCTAACCTTGGCTATTAGCTCACCTGTCAAGTAGTGACAAGGTGAGCTTTTGTGATCACATTTTGTCCGTTGTCCGTGCGTCCGTAAACAATTTCAAATAAGTATATCTCTAATACCCCATGGCCAATCTTGATCAAATTTCATGAGAAGCATCATCAGGTAGGTAAGGTTTTTGGGCTGATCAGATTGGAATTCTGGTTGCCATGGCAACATATAGCTCCCATAGACTAACAATGGGAAAAATTTAAAAAATCTTCTTCTCTGAAACCACAGTAACAACGTGGTCACCTACATAAATCCTGCCAATCATGGCCCTGGGGTCCAAATTGGCCACGCCCCAGAGCCCTTAGCTCCCATAGACTTATAATGGGATAAAAAGCTTCAAAAATCTTCTTCTCTGAAACCACAAAGCCCAGAGCTTAGATATTTAGCATGTAGCAACGGCAAGTGGTCACCTACATAATTCCTGCCAATCATGCCCCTGGGGTCCAAATGAGCCACGCCCCGGGGCCCCTTAGCTCCCGTAGACTCATATTGGAAAAAAGCTTCAAAAATCTTCTTCTCTGAAACCACAGGGCCCAGAGCTTAGATATTTAGCATGTAGCAACGGCAAGTGGTCACCTACATAAATCCTGCCAATCATGGCCCTGGGGTCCAAATTGGCCACGCCCCAGGGCCCTTAGCTCCCATAGACTTATAATGGGATAAAAAGCTTCAAAAATCTTTTTCTCTGAAACCACAAAGCCCAGAGCTTAGATATTTAGCATGTAGCAACGGCAAGTGGTCACCTACATAATTCCTGCCAATCATGCCCCTGGGGTCCAAATGAGCCACGCCCCGGGGCCCCTTAGCTCCCGTAGACTCATATTGGAAAAAAGCTTCAAAAATCTTCTTCTCTGAAACCACAGGGCCCAGAGCTTAGATATTTAGCATGTAGCAACGGCAAGTGGTCACCTACATAAATCCTGCCAATCATGCCCCTGGGGTCCAAATGGACCACGCCCCAGGGCCTCTTAGCTCCCATAGACTTGTAAAGGAAAAAAAAAAAGCTTCAAAAATCTTCTTCTCCAAAACCACAGGGCCCAGAGCTTAGATATTTAGCATGTAGCATTGGCAAGTGGTCACCTACATAAATCCTGCCAATCATGCCCCTGGGGTCCAAATGGACCACGCCCCGGGGCCCCTTAGCTCCCATAGACTCATAATGGAAAAAAGCTTCAAATATCTTCTTCTCTGAAACCACATGGCCCAGAGCTTAGATATTTAGCATGTAGCAACGGCAAGTGGTCACCTACATAATTCCTGCCTATCATGCCCTTGGGGCCAAATTGGCCACACCCCGGGGGCCCCTTAGCTCCCATAGACTCATAATGGAAAAAAATAGCTTCAAAAATCTTCTCCGAAACCACAGGGCCCAGAGCTTAGGTATTTAGCATGTAGCAATGGCAAGTGGTTACCTACATAAATCCTGCCAATCATGCCCCTGGGGACCAAATGGACCACGTCCCGGGGCCCCTTAGCTCCTATAGACTCATAATGGAAAAAAGCTTAAAAAATCTTCTTCTCCGAAACCACAGGGCCCAGAGCTTAGATATTTAGCATGTAGCAAAGGCAAGTGGTCACCTACATAAATCCTGCCAATCATGCCCCTGGGGTCCAAATTGGCCAAATTCTGTGGCATATCATGTAGGGAGCCGGGCTGCGCAGCATTGTTAGAAGCACGTCTGACTGAGAAACTAGAGTTTGCAGGTTTTAGACCCAATCTGGCTACATTCCATGGAAATTAATAATGGAATATTTTCTACCATCATTCTGCCCTTTTTCGCTGATTCAAGAAGGGCAGTTGTCTGTTACTGGCGAAAGTATGTGTACTTATTACTGGTTCACCACTTAGGTTTAAGCCTGCCGGTTAGGTTAAATGGCCTCAATTGACAAAATCCTAATTGATTGAATGGCCCGAAATCTGCCAAGCACCATCACATTCCTCCCAAGGTCTGTATATCACACAGTTCTTAAACCTCCAGCCTATCATCCAAAAACATTTATTTTCAACAAATTTTAAATATATATATAGTCATATGAAGAGAAAACGTAGTCTATAGAATGTACTAGAGACACTGACACTCAGGTGAGTGAAATAGGGCCTTCCGGGCCCTCTTGTTTTCTTTTTTTTTAGCTCACCTGAGCCTTTAGGCTCATAGGTGAGCTTATAGTATAGCCATGGTCCGTCGTCCGTCCGTCCGTCCGTCCACCATTTTCAAAGATCTTCTCCTCCTATACTGCAGGGCCAATCAAAGCCAAATTTCATATGGAGCCTCAGTGGGATGGGGGAACGAAAGTTTGTTCGCGGGGTCTGGATCACATAACCAAGATGGCTGCCATGCCCATATATGGTAAAAAGCCTTCAAAAATCTTCTTCTCCAGAACCATAAGGTCAGTGGCCTTGAAACTTGGCATGTAGCATATGGTACTCAGGCCCATCATGGTTTGCACAAATGGTGACCCTGGGTTGACCTTGACCTATTTTACAGCAATGTCAAATTTGCAGACTTAGGCTTTTGCATGGGGCAAAGTGAAAATTATGGATTTATAGGAAACCATTGAAGACAGTGTCACCAAAATTGGTAGATCAGGTAAAGTAACTGAATACATGAAGATCTGTGGGTGAGAAAGGTCAAGGTCATTCATTGGCCTTAGACCCAAGATGGCCGCCATGCCCATATATGGTAAAAAGCCTTCAAAAATCTTCTTCTCCAGAACCATAACGCCAGTGGCCTTGAAACTTGGCATGTAGCATATGGTACTCAGGCCCATCATGGTGTGTACAACTGGTGACCCTGGGTTGACCTTGACCTATTTTACAGCAATGTCAAATTTGCCGACTTAGGCTGAATACATGAATGTATATGGATCAGAAAGGTCAAGGTCATTCATTGGCCTTGTTCGCGGGTCTGGATCACATGACCAAGATGGCCGCCATGCCCATATATGGTAAAAAGCCTTCAAAAATCTTCTTCTCCAGAACCATAAAGCCAGTGGCTTTGAAACTTGGCATGTAGCATATGGTACTCGGGCCCATTATGGTTTGTACAAATGGTGACCCTGGGTTGACCTTGACCTATTTTACAGCAATGTCAAATTTTCCGAATTAGGCTTTTGCATGGGGCAAAGTGAAAATAATGGATTTATAGGAAACCATTGAAGACAGTGTCAACAAAATTCGTAGATCAGGTAAAGTAATTGAATACATGAAGATCTATGGGTCAGAAAGGTCAAGGTCATTCATTGGCCTTAGACCAAGGTCATTCAGGATCCATATTTCAAACATTTTTTTCTCCAAAACTGCTGAGCCAATTTAAGTAAAATTTAATATGGAGCCTTTGTGAGTTGAACATTGAAAAAATGCCAATACGGTCTAGATCACATGACCAAAATGGCCGTCACGCCCATATATGGTAAAAAGCCTTAAAAATTACCCCTCCAGAACCGTAAGGCCAATGGCCTTGAAACTTGGCATGTAGCATATGGTACTCAGGCCCATCATAGTTTGTACAAATGGTCACCCTGAGTTGACCTTGACCTATTTTACAGCAATGTCAAATTTGCCGACTTAGGCTTTTGCATGGGAAAAAGTGAAAATAATGGGTTTTTAGGAAACCATTGAAGACACTGTCACCAAAATTAGTAGATAAGGTAAAGTAGCTGAATACATGAAGATCTATGTGTAAGAAAGGTCAAGGTCATTAATTGACCTTAGACCAAGGTCACGCAGGTTCCATATTTCAAACATTTTTTCCCAGAAACTACTGAGCCAATTGAAGTGAAATTCAATATGGAGCCTTTGGGAGTTGAACAAATGAAACGCTGCCAATATGGTCTAGCTCACATGATCAAGATGGCCACCACGCCCATTTACGGTAAAAACACTTCGAAATTGCTTCTGTATACAGTATACCATTTATGTCCAATGGACAGTTCCTCATATTTTCCCTTTCTGTGAGCCAGGCACCGAGGTTATAAAACTTTTTTCACGCTCAACTCACATCAGCATGAAATTTACCCTGCTCATAAGTTTTAAAATGCCAACAAATATTGAGATGGCATTTTAAAATTTATGAGCAGGGTAAATGACATTTTCTGCTGATCTAAGTAGGAAAATTGTCACCAGACAGGTGAGCGGTTCAGGACCACTGGTCCTCTGGTTTTTTTTTCAGGAAAAAAGCTTGACATTTCATGCGAATCATCTGCCAGGCATAGGCATGTGATTCACATGTGTAAATTTTAAGCCTTATGTGATGTAAATTTTAAGCCTTATTTTCTCTGAAAATTAAGAACAGGAAAAAAATACTTTGACAATGTTGTAGGCTGTTTGTGATTAGCTCTTGACGGGTTAATAAAGTATTGGTCAAATCAGGCCAGACAGGCCAATGGGCATCAACAGAATACAAAATCAATGGAAAAATCTGTCTCTGTCAGGAGTTTAATTTCTTGTCTCTAAAAGATGTCTGAGGGCAACAGCTTTTTAGGACTGCTTGCCATAAATTGCTACTTGCTTGTATCAGCTAGAAATGTGTACTTTTTGGGTTGTTTTTAGAGTTTCATGGCTCATAGTCAATATTGTTTAGGTTGTTATATCCCCCATTCCCCCCTTCGTTTCTGCTCAATATCTTGAGAAAGAATTGATGGCTTTTGATCAAATTTGGTATGGTAGTTTATGTTGACTAATGACATTTGATATCAGTTTTCAGCAGAGTTATGGCCCTTGAATGGTGTCCACCCAATATCTTGAGAAAGAAGTGATGGAGTTTGATAAAATTTTGCATATGAATTAATATTGACAACCTCTAATTCAGGATTGTTACACAGCTTCTTGCTTCAAATTTCAATAGGGTTATGGCCCTTGGCTGAAGCCAGAAACTCGTTTCCACTCCATATCTTAAGAAACATAATTGACTTTGATCTTAATTAGTATGTAAATTTATGTTGACAAGATCTAGCTTGGGATTATTACCCAACATTTTGCATCTATTTTTTATGGCTCTTGAAAGATGCCAAAATTTTGTTTTCTACTCAGTATCTTGAGAAAGAATTGAGTGAGTGAGTGTTTGAGTTTTATATCCCACCAACAGCTAAGGTCATACAGAGATGGGACCTCGTTTTAAAGACGCATCCGAAAGTCTGGAGAAGCCCGGGATCGATCCTGCGATCCCTGGTTTACAAGGCGAGTAGCGTAACCACTACACCACGGAGGCTTCTAAGAGAAAGAATTGATGGATTTTGATTAAATGTGGTATGTGAATTTATGTTGACAAGATCTAGCTAGGGGTTGTTACAAGGTATTTTGTGTCAATTTTGAGCAGGGTTATGGCCCTTGAATGATGTTGACATTTTGTTGTTTCCTCTCAATATCTTAATTGAGAAAGAAATTATGGATTTTGATCAAATTTGGTTTGTGAATCTTTATTGGCAAGAAATAGCTTGGAACTGTTACATGGCTTTCTGTATCAATTTTCAGCAGAGTAATGGCCCTTTATTGACCTCAAAAATTTGTTTTTGCCCAATATCTTATGGGAAGAATATTAATGATGAATTTTGATCAAATTTAGAAAATGAATTTGTTTCTTTCTTTCTTCCAGTACCTCTAAACCCCGAGGGGGACATAAGACAGGTTCCCGCGAACCAAGTGTTGAAGGGTGTTAGCTGAAATAAAAGGAATGGAAAGTTGGAGAAATGAGTTTGCACAGTGCGAAAAGAGAGTGTTAGTATAGTTAAAAGATAAAAACCGAGGAGAAGCATGAACCAACATGCTAACAAGATGTTGGCAAGATGTAGCTTTAGACTGTAACACAGCGTTTTGCATCAATTTTCAGCATAGTTATAGCCCTTAAATGGCCTCAAAAATTAATTATTGCTCAATATCTTGAGAAATAAGGGATGGGTTTTGATCAAATTTGGTATGTGAATTTATGTCAACAAGATAATTATAGATTGGGATTTTGCATTAGTTTTCAGCAGAGTCATGGCCCTTGAATGATGTCAGAAATTTGTTTCTGCTCAGTATCTTGGTATGTGAATTTTTGTTCGCAAGATATAGCTTGGGACTGTTACATTGCTTGTTGCATCAATTTTCAGCAGAATGGGTACTTAGTAAGCCCTGCTTACTGGCCCTGCTTACTGATGTTTTCCCAACCCGGGACACTTTTCCTTTATAGGACTAAGCCCGTCTGACTAGAGAATTATATGCTCCGCCATGAAAATTGCAAGGATCAGGTTATGTGATGGGCTGGACATGACCTAAATAGTGTTGACTGGGCCATTAAATGCCAAAAAAAAAAAAAAGATTTTTTTAGCCAAATTAATATTGCATGAACTTCCCCCGAAATGAAATGGTATGGAAAATAAACTTCTGTCATTCTTTAGTTCCCTGTGCCTCACAATTTGTCAATGTCTGATGGGACCTGGCCTTTAACCTTTACAAAAGTCATTGTCTTGATCAGAATTAATTACTTTGTCATTTTATCCCAGTGCCCATTTCAAGCAACTTCCTCACAAAATACTGTGTGTGTGTGAATTTGGGTTTAACGTCGCTTTCAACAATTTTTCAGTCATATCATGACGGTGTCTGGTTGCGACAGGGAGCTCAATGCTCACTTTTATAGTGCTGCCTCACTGAAGTATCATGTCCCAGACACATTACATGATATCACACCCAGTCACATTATCCTGACACTGGGTCGACCAGTCCTAGCTCTACCTGAGTGCCAATGTGAGGAGCAGCTAGTACCATTTTTAGCTCGTCTCGTCTGTTTTTTGAAAAAAAACTTTCGAGCTATTGTCATCACTCCGGCGTCTGCGTTGTCGTTGTCGTCGTCTGGCGTCGTCTTGCGTCGTCGTTCCAAAAAAACTTAACCTTGGCTATAACTTAAAAAGTATTAGACCTAGCCTCATGAAACTTCATACACACACTCATCATCACAAGAGCTACATTTTGACCAAGGACCATAACAACATTGTTGATTTTGGCTGAATTATCTCCCCTTTTCCAATTTTTTTCTGAAACACATTTTTTGCTCTCATTTTAATACTATTCACAACAGAGCCTTCAAACTTCACATGATTGTTCTTTGGGACAAGACCTTTTCAGTGATACCACACTTTTTGATCTGTGACCTTGACCTTTGAACTTTGACCTATTTTTCGAAAATTTAACCGAAAACCTTAACCTTGACCATATTTCCAAAAGTATTTGGCCTACCTTCATGAAACTTCATACACATACTCACCATCATAAGAGCTACATTCCCTACAAGTTTTATAACTCCATCTTGCAATTTGATTGAATTATCTCCCCTTTTCTCTCTGTTTTTTTTTAAATTGTTTTTGTCTCTTATTTCAATACTATTCACAACAGAGCCTTCCAACTTCACATAAATGTTCCTTGGGACAAGACTTTTTCAGTCATACCACGCTTTTTGACCTGTGACCTTGACCTTTGAACTTTGACCTATTTTTCGAAAAATTAACCAAAAAACTTAACCTTGACCATATTTCCAGAAGTATTTGGCCTGCCTTCATGAAACTTCATACTCACACTCACCCATCATCACAAGAGCTACATTTTGACCAAGGGTCATAAGTATATTATTGATTTTGGCTGCATTATCTCCCCTTTTCCAATTTCTTTCTCAAACACATATTTTGCTCTCATTTCAGTACTGTTTGTAACAGAGCCTTCAAACTTCACACGGATGTTCCTTAGGACAAGCCCTTTTCACTGATACCACACTTTTTGGCCTGTGACCTTGACCTTTTCACTTTGACCTATTTTTTTAAAAACATTAACCAAAAACCTGAACCTTGACCATATTTCAAAATGTATTTGGCCTACCTTCACGAAACTTCATACACATACTCACCATCACAGGAGCTAAATTCTTTCCAAGTTTCATAACTCCATCTTTCAATTTGACTGAATTATCTCCCTTTTTCTCTCCATTTTTTAAAACTGTTTCTGTCTCTCTTTTCAATACTATTTGCAACAGAGCCTTGAAACTTCACATCATTGTTCCTTGGTACAAGACCTTTTCAGTGATACCTTACATTTTGGCCTGTAACCTTGACCTTTGCACTTTGATCCATTTTGAAAAAAAACTCTATGATGCAATTTCACTGATTTGTCTATGTGACATGGAAAAACAGACGAGCATGGCGCCGCTTGCGGTGCTCTTGTTAACGACTTTGCTATGTCGCGGCCCGGGATCGAACCCGTGACCTCCCATTCCCCGGAGCGTACACTCTACCAACTGAGCTATCGGGGCCGGTTACACAAAATACTGTAAAAATGCTAAAAATTAGGACATCTTGAGGACTTGCTGTAATTCTCCTAAAATTTTAACAAATTTGTTTCATGGTTCAGCAAGGAGTCCAAATGGTGCAGATGGAATGGCAAACAGTGTAGACCCTGATCAGACTGCTCCTTCAGGAGCAATCTGATCTGGGTCTGCACTGTTTGCTTAGGCCTGTCTGTCCCAGTAGTTAGGATCTTTACGGTATATTAATAGTCCTTTTCAAAAGATAGGGGTATCAGATTGATTTATTTACGGAAATTTATTAAGATAATCACAAAAACAGTAAAGGCCCTGATCAGACACTGCATTCTGCAGTGTCAACAATGCATTGTAGACCACATTCTGCAATGTCTGATCTGGGCTTTCACTGTTTGCCAATGTCTATTTTGTGGTTTCCCATCCAAAATGGGTTAATTAGAAGTTAATTGGAAAGTCCAACATGAGACCTTTACAAGGTATATTTCAAAATTTGTTACAATTTTCATAACATTTTTTCATGACTCCATTATAATATTTGCTATCATGTTAATTCAGCCATTCTGCAAAGAGGGATAAACCCACTGTTCACAACAACACCTTCATTTGCAAACACTGTCGATCTGATCAGATGGCTTCTGAATCAGGATCTACACTGTTTGCCATGCATTTTGTAATTTGAATGAACATAATATATCAAGTAATCTGATTGGCTAAAAGCTGGTAGTGGATGTGGCTTAATATATTCGGCAGGAAAAGGGTTAGTGCATATTCTGGTTTGGCAGGACAAGGGCAAAGTTGATCATGCCGGTTGCCTGACTGGATGTTGTATGTAAGAAAGTTTAGTGATGGAAGAAATCAGTGTGTGGTTGTGCAGTACGGTTGGGATCTTCACTAGATTACATGTACCAAGGAAAAAACATATTCAATTTAGCTGACCCTGTTTACAGCAACTCAAAGATGAAATTGCAAAGCTTGATAATGATATCAGTATTGCTGGAGCTACTGACCAAAGGTATAGAATGATGAAGGACTAAACCAAGCATTGCTATAGCACCATAACCTGTTTCAAATAGTTTGCAAAGTTTCAGACAGCTCAGACCACTATAGACTGCTTCAGACAGCTTAGTTTGGTAAAAATTTGAATTTAGATATTTACAGTACAGGTCGCGCAGAACAGCCGAAAGACTCTTTATTCCGAATTTCTTCATTTCGCATGATTCTTTTGGCCCTCTAAAACATTCCGAATCTGAAAATTATTCGGAGTGTTTTACTCGCAAACACTCCGCGAACCGTCGTCGTTCGCGATTCGCGGAGCATATTCCGAGTGTTTCGGAAGCTTTACCTCTTTGCCGCAGGCTATCTTTGCCGCGAAATCCATGCGAAAGCTACGCGGAGTGTATTTAATTATTACCTGTGTGTACAACTGATAATTAATTATGAAAAAAAAGAAGAAGAACAAAAAAAACAAAACAAAAAACGAAAGTTATTGGAAATGAAAAAGGGAAAAGGTTTAAAACAAACACGGTTGAATGGCGCAGTGTATCAGTGTTGAAGAATTTATCTTTTATATGCTCATGTGTTTTCCCGGTCCGTTTTCTGTATACAAAAAAGACGATTTTTTTCGATGTTTTGTCTTTGTGTATATGTGTGTGTCTGCGTGTGTGACATTCAAGATGTTTTGTCTTCCGATGTTTGGTCGCGTGTTGTTTGATGTTTCTATTTGATGTCGCATTATATGTTTTGAAGTTTCCATGTTTTTTTGCCTTTCGATCAAAATTCGGACATCCGTCTTGGACATCGGTCGACCGACCGACAGACAAACAGATAGGCACAGACAGACAAGATAGACCAATGGACAGACAGACAGATAGAGTTTAGAAAATGCAAGATTGCATCTCGTAAACACTCCTAAATTGACCCATCTTTTTTGGTAGGTGTAGTGTGGTAATATGGCTCTTTCAAGATGTCGGTCGTTAATCAAAGGTGGGCGAAACTCGGCTTACCCGAAGAAAATCCGCTTGACCTTTCGGTGCAGAACTGAGCATGTTTTCACTTCCCTCTTTTCATTCCTCAGATGCTGCAGATGAGACTGCGCGAATGCACAGGCTGGTCCAGATGAGGCTGAGCGGGTGCACAGGCTGTGAGGTCTTTACTGCACGTTCAGGACTTAATGGCTCAAACTACAGTTAGCAATTTTTTTTGTAGTGTTTATCCGTCGCTGCGATACATGTAAACGTATCTATGACATGACCAGCGTTATCCCAATCTGAATGCCCGATGATTGTCTCTAATCAGACCTCGCGGTTGTGCAGGCTGATCAACTCTAGTCAGGCTCCAATCTACGTCTTTACCGGTCATGTGAATCTTATTGTATTTGGCTGGCGCTCGCTCGAACTTAGCTTCGTGTTTAACGAGGCGATTTCATTATTTATAATAAAAATCATGACATTTATATATATATAGCATAACTTGTAATAACTCCTGTTTGTGCGTGTGCGTGTTTTTTTTTTTTTTTTTGAAACCGTGTAGATCATGATCAGATGCCTACAAAACGGAAATGCTAATCAAACTGCGCATACGGAAAGGCTGATCTTCGCTGGTTAGGCAGGATTTGCAGGTTAATCTTGAGTTTTTGCAGATCGTGCAAGCACTGGGTCTGATGGGTTAAAGTGACGTTCACAAGAATGATCAGTCATGACTTTAGCATACATTATTACGCCCCGCCCATCGGGGCTTGAAGAAATAGATGGGCTACGCAGAGCTGAAACCGACCGCGTACGAGTACTTGCTTGTTTATAATGGCCAAATCGAAATCGCTCTTGAGCACATAGCGAATTGTTCCCAAAGCTCTAGATATCTATATACATCACAACCTCTTGGCCCCCGCCAATCAGGGCTGAAAAAAATAAATGGGATGCATGATGCTTCCACCCAGAGCTGTATCCGACCGCACACGGGTACTGGTAAACCGCTTAGAGGATCTAAGCCTGCCCAGGCAAAGCAGTGCGAGTAGGACCGTCCATGATTATAAACCCTAATGGTTTCATTGGGCGCCAGGGCTTGAGATATCATTTCATCTAAATGTCGGGTAAGAGTCCCACAAAATTGGAAGCAACGTCTCCAAAATGTCCTATACAGTGCTGACGGGGACGTTAACCCTCAAATCAAACAAACAAAACATACATAATTTTTGTTATTTGCGTAAACAGTTCAGTTCCTTATCCGAGTACCTGATGAGGTTTTCATAGACTGATCAGTCACAACTTTTCTGGCTACACAGCTATCTCTATCACCTCACCGAGGCGTTTCAAAAGGAGCGTGCAGGCTTTGGCCGGCGCAAGGTACTGGGTCGGATTTACAAACACTGATCAGTTAGAATCTTTCTCACTACACGGCTTACTTTATCGACTCACGAGGCATTTGAAATATGAGCGGGCAGGTTTTTTTCCGGTCTACAAGTCCCGAGTCTTTGCAGTTCGTGCGAGTTTTACAGTCCAGTTTGGTCACCATAGGCTAAGACATTACGAAAACACGCCTATTGAAATACATCGGCAAAATTTTACCTCCAAAAATGGAATTTTTTCAGATAAAAATCCTGATAATGTTTCGTATTTCTACTCAAAACATATCTTGTGGGTACTCGTTAGCACAATCTCGACGAGGCGGTTGTAACGGTTACCCACAATCTATATAGGGAACATAAAGATTAACCCCTGTAAACCCCAGCTTCGCTATATAAAAGTGGGGTTGAAGGGGGTCAAAATTATATAGGCATGTTTGCGTGATGAATAAAAAAAGTAGTTGCATTCACAATGTTTGTGACAGTTGGAAGGACGGAAGGACGGACGGACGAACACCAGTGACGAAAATAATATACCCCCAAAAAACAATAACCAGTGACACCACCCAATGAATCGTATACCCTTTAGCTGAAAAATAAAATGTCGTAGCCGAAGCTGACTGGTTTTGACCGTCGGTCTCACGTTCAGCATGTTTTAAAACAAACCATTGAGATCGTACATTAGCTAGCGCTCGGCATGAACAAAGACCTAGAATAACATGCACTGTCAAAGGTAAGTGTTTTCGCTCATTTCCCCATGGATAGAACTGCGGCCACTTATGACGGACGGACGAACAACAATGACGAAAATAATATGTCCATGTTTTTTTTCTTCAATAAAAAAACAACAAAAAAACGGGTATATTAAAATCAACAACACACCCCTATTTTAATCAGTAGACTCGACCAAGGAATTGTATACCCTTTTACTGAAAATAAATTCGCAGCCGGCCTCATGTTCAGCATGTAACAAAACACTGAGATCGTACATTAGTTAGCGCTCGACATAAAACCCGTGCTACTACAAAGACCGAGACGGCCCCCGCCCATCGGGGCTTGAAGAAATATATGGGCTGCAGGATGCTTCCACGCAGAGCTGAAACCGACCCGCACACGAGTACTGGTAAACCGCTTAGGGGATCTAAGCCTGCCCATGCAAAGCGGTGCGAGCCGGCCCGTCCATGCATATAAACCCTATTGGTTTCATTGGGCAACAGGGCTTGAGATGTCATTTCATCTCATTGTCGGGTAAAAGACAAAAAGTCCCACAAAATTTGAAGCGACGTCTCCAAAATGACCTTTACAGTGTTGACGGGGACGTTAAACCTCAATCAAACTAACAAACAAAACAAAAACCCAGAATAACATAACTGTCAAAGGTAAGTGTATCATTTCACCATGGGTAGAACTGCGACCACTTGTGATGGCTGAATATTGATCAGACTGCATGGATGCGCACGCCAACCTGGAAAAACCGTCCATGAAAGGTGGGTGCGTGTGTTATTCCAGCGACTTCCAGTGTATTCATAGGCGAAAGGCTCATGACATATTACGCATGTGCGTAAAGTAAAAAAAAAATACTTGCCTTTCGGGAGCAAATTCTTTCCTTCAAGAGTAGCATTGATTGATTGACTTGTGGTTTAACGTCCCCGTCAACACTGTAAAGGCCATTTTGGAGACGTTGCTTTCAATTTTGTGGGACTTTTACCCGACATTGAAATGAAATGACATCTCAAGCCCTGGCGCCAAATGAAACCAGTAGGGTTTATTAGCTTTGACGGTCCGCCTCGCACCGCGGTTCCTGGGCAGGCTTAGATCCTCTAAGCGGTTAACCAGTACTAGTGTGCGGGCCGGATTCAGCTCTGCGTGAAAGCATCATGCAGCCCATATATTTCTTCAAGCCCCTATGGGCGGGGGCCAATTCAAGAGTAGCATACCATCTCGGAAAAGGTTTTTATTATTACAGAGCACCATAGAAAGTTTTCGGTAGATTGACAGTCGACCAAAACTTACGAAGTGCAGTAGCTTTACGATACTAATTCTAAATGAGTGTTACTTATTTGTATGAAATCCAGGTAGCGGTTTATTAAAGCCGCGCTGTTCGTATCAGTGAGGCCAGAGTAGTGTGTAAAGGTTTACCTGTAGAATCGATCTGGTCTGGAAATGGCAAACATGGTAGATCCCGGTCAGAAGCCAAATAAAGGGCCTCTGATTAGAGTCTGCATTGTTTAGAGTTAAGGCATTTAAGGGATTAACGAACGAATGTCTGAGCTCCCATCCAGGGTCATTTTCCCAAATCATCAATGCCTCGATTAAACCATCTTATTGTAATGCTGTTTTCATTATTTCTCCATTAACCCATTTCAGACTGGAAACCCCTAAGCGGGTACCCTGGCAAACAGTGCAGGCCCAGATCAGACGCCGAAGAATGCGGCGTCTGATCAGGGCCTACACTGTTTGCAAAAAGTTCAGCCCATTTCCTAATCAATTTTGAAGAAAACACAACCTGACGCCCCTAAATTTTCAAATGGACTCCTGCCATATATAAGCTGGAAGATTCCATTTGGTACAAAAAGGGTTAAACATCTCTCGCTTCTCGTGAACAACCAGTGTGACAGATTGCTTTTTGAAAGTTGATTTTTAAAATCAAGTTTCTTTGTCATTACATTTCTACTTCCGGTACTGGACCGCGTTATTCCACTTCCGCTGTTCGTTCGCTGCATAAAGTAGTCCAAATGAACTATTGAAAATTAATTTTGCAGGCATGGAACGTCTTTCAAAATATTTCATATTTCGAGACTTTATACGGATTGAATATAAATTGGCACAGAAAGACTAATTCTGAAAAGAAAACAATGCTCTGGGACTAATTTTCTACGCGTTTATGCAACTGGTTTGAGAATTTACTCTTTCATCCTTGAGTTTCTGAACACGACTCTTCTCGCTTTAAATATATTCTAAAAGAAAGGGATTTCTGAGTAGTTCATTGACATGATGGCAAACAGTGTTAATGTAGATTCTGGCGAGACGTGCTAGTTACGTGCTGTCTTATCAGGATCTGCAAGGTTTGCATAGATACAGTGTATTTCTACCTCGGCGTCTGCACCGGTCTACAGGGTTAAAAGGGTAAGCTCGCTTCTCTGTGACTATACAACCCTTTACTGACCGACATCAAATACAGTTATTTACCAACTTTCGAGAGCTCTTATTACAAAATATGTGTCGTTTAAGGCTTTAAGCTGTGAGTTTTAAATCAAGTTCCGTGCTTTAAGCAAATAGTGAAGACTCCGATCAGACGCTACATTCTGTGACCTCTAATCTGTCTTAACTGTTTCCGAATGCCAAAGAATTGAAACAATTGGCATTTATGGGTTAATGGTTCCGTACAGGTTGGAATAAACGTATTTTAGTTCGCCTTGGGTAGTCGAAGTTCGCTAAAGGTGGCGTCTGATCAGGGTTATAATGTCTAAATGAAATGGTTTAAAAATGATATTTTTTCCGTCAAGTTATTCTCCCCACGCCAGAGGGAATATAGCTCCGAGCGGCTGCACAACGTATGTGCCTCTTCGTATCAACGCGATGTTGATGCGACGTTGCTAAGATGTCATGTACCCGCTAGGGGAACTTATCTGTAAGATTATTAGCAGATCAGACAAGCACAGAATGTACAAGCCTCTGTGGTGTAGTGGTTTCGCTACTCGCCTTGTAAACCAGGGGTCGCAGGATCGATCCCGGGCTTCTCCAGACTTTCGGATGAGTCTTTAAACCGAGGTCCTGTCTCCGTATGTCCTTAGCTGTTGGTGGAACGTAAAACTCAAACACTCACTCACTGAGCTAATCTATAAATTCATGGTTTTACCATGAAGAAATTAGCAGATACGTTTATATTTCTTCCTTTCTTCGGTTTTTCGTGGGGTTGGTTGGATAAGGTAAAGGTGATGTGTATCTTGTGTCATTGGGGAGTCCAGCTGATATTGACTTACATTTGGGCAAGGCCTGTTGTCCTTGCAGCAGGTAACGGTAGGTGGGGGAGGGATGGGGTTGTTGTTGTTTCTTCTTTTTCTACACTTCCATTCAAACACTACACAATCGATGAATCATTTTTTTCTTCGTCGAATTTTTTTAACCCTCTGGGACCTTGTTAACAAAATATCTAGATAACAGCTTGATCTACGACTGACATTGGTATCATAATAAGTATTTATCAAAAATCAACTTTCCTCAGTACTTTCAGTACTTTGATTTCCATGCACTGTCTCCGACTGAGCACGTGATTCCCACGATTTACCGCAGTTCGTCATGTAAGCACGTGCAGATAAACCATACTACGTCATACTAGTGAGCACGCGCACAGTTATTGCGTGTGAAAAGGCACTTACAGGAAACATAATTGCTCGTTTGAGAATTGATCTGTGCAGTCTGATCAGAGCATTTGCGGTTCCTGTGAGCATTCTGATCTCTGGGCTATTCAAAGAGCAACATGTGAAGACTTTGACCAAAGTGGATGCATAGACTGGGGAACACGTAATTCGATAAGACGTGTAACCATTGAAGACTCAGATCAGCCTGCGCATCCGTGCAGTCTGATCAGAGCCTTTGCTGTTCGAATAAGCATACTATGTGGGCTATTCAAAGAGCAACAAGCGAAGACTGGACATGTTGTCTAGATGCAAATGCTGATCCGATACTTCTGTAGTAGAAAAAAAGTCTTTGTCGTGTGCCGGCTCATGTACAAGGAAAATGTATAAGAATGCGGTCTACATATGTGTCTGTTTTAGTTTTTCGTCCCACCAACAGCTAATGTCATACAGAGCCGGGTCCTCGGTTAAAAGACGCATCCGAAAGTCTGGAGAGGCCCGGGATTGATCCGACAATCCCTGGTTTATGAGGCGAGTAACGTAACAACTATACACCGGCTATTATAATTTATTCCTCAATGACAGATTTCATGTTAAGGGGTCCGTTAACTGACTACAGATAAAGGTATGTAATAGTGGCAAATCATTATTATTTTAAATTTCTTTACTTCCAATTTCATGCGGCGTCTGATCTGGGTCTTCAAACCCGACAACAGGATTCCAGTCCAGATTCTAGAGATAATTAACCCATTTGCGCAACACTCTGACCTCACAGCGATTAGAATAGCGCGGCTATCAATACGAGGATTTGCGAAGCGGGGCGGGGATTATAGGAATGTCTTTCGTCTATCCGTCCTTCGCGGCGGGATAATAGGAATGTCCATCTGTCTGTCTGTCCGTAACACTTTCTTGTCCGCCCCATATCTCCTTTACCCTTTGATAGATTTTCATTAAACTTTGGTCAAGTGTTAGTCTCAGTGAGCTGATGTTCAGAACCCATAATGAATCATGCCGACTCAAGGTCAAGGTCACAGTTGAAGGTCATGAGTTTGAAACTTGGTATTTTTTGTCCGTTTTATATCTCCTTTACCCTTGGAACGATTTTCATTAAACTTTGGTCAAATATTCTTTTGAGTGAGCTCATGTGCAGAACCATGCCGACTCAAGGTCAAGGTCATAGCTGAAGGTCAAGAGTTTGAAACTTTGATTTTTGTGTCCGTTCCATATCTCTTTTACCCCATTCTTTTACCTCAGTGAGCTTATGTGCAGAACCAATAAATGAACCATGCCGACACAAGGTCAAGGTCACATTTGAAGGTCACGACTTTGAAACATTGGATTTTGTGTCCGTTCCATATCTCCTAGACCCCTCAAAGGATTTTCATTAAACTTTGATCAATTATCCCCCTCAGTGAGCTCATGTGCAGAGTTCATAAATGAATCTTGCTGACACCAGGTCAAGGTCATATTGGAAGGTTACTACGCCGTATGGCTTTCCGGTCATACATTTTTGATGGCTACCTTGCTCATCCTGGAATGTTCAAAACCAACAAACATAATTTCTTCTATAATCATTTTATTCTAGTACATCACGCCCATTGCCAGCCTCGGTATCTCATTCGGATGCGTGTCTGACTTGGGATCAGGAGAACGTGGGTCCGATACTTGCCGGGGTCGGCAACATTCTGTTGTGGAGACTGATCATGAAATTTGTTCTGGCCTTTCTCTCCTTTCCGCTGTTATCAAGAAGGGCATTTGTCATTCTCTGGCGAAAGAATACGCACTGTGCTGGTTAACCGTTACCGTAAAAGACTGCCCAGGAATAGTGCTGATGGGTAAACTGACCAGTTAAAAAATGACGCCCATAACGGCAATGGAAATGGAGTGTTTTATTGTGCAATAAATCTCAGCGAAGAAGAGCGTGACCGAACAGCCGCAGTTGTAGAACGTCACTCCTTTTTTTTTTTTTTTTTTTGTATAAGAGTTTGACGGTCCAGTCAATACTATTTTGGTCATTCTTTTAGCTGTCAACACTTCCTGTGCAGACCTATTGGCTATGTAAGCGTTTAACTAATAGGCTGCAGTGTGCAAATTCTTTCACCAGAAACTGACAAGTGCCCTTGACTCAGCGGAATGGATTTGTTTGTTTGTTTGATTTGATGTTTACGTCCCCGTTAACACTCTATAGGTTATTTTGGAGATGTTGCTTCCAATTTTGTGGGACTTTTACCCGACATTGAGATGAAATGACATCTCAAGCCCTGTCGGCCAATGAAACCAATACGGTTTACAAGCATGGACGGTCCGACTCGAACTGCTCTGCCTGGGCAGGCTAGGCTTAGATCCTCTAAGCAGTCAACCAGTACTAGTGTGCGGTTGGTTTCAGTTCTGCGTGGAAGCACCTTGCAGCCCATCTATTTCTTCAAGCCCCGATGGCGGGGGCCGTCAGCGGAATGGAGAGAATGACTGTAGAAAAGTTGTAATGATCGATTTCCACGACAGAAAGCTACCGACTCCTGGCAGGTATTGAATCCGCATCCCCCTGAATCACTTAATTTGCCGGGATTCCTTTTAACATATTACGTGCCTTGATAGCTCGGTGGTTAGTGCACTTGCATTTGATGCTAGAGGTCCCAGGTTCGATCCCCGGCAGCGGCGATAAAATTTCGATGTCCGAACACGATCCATTGGCATCATTTGCAGGGATGAATGTCATAAAGGGCATCGTCCTTCGGATCGGGACGCTATCTGGAGGCCCCCTGTGCAGGGAGAGTCATGCCCTATGCAGGTTGAAGACCCCTACCGTAATTACATGATAACTGTGTTGGCTTTCATCCTGCAAAACTGGTGTGTATGTAATGTACATCTGCGAGTAATGGTAAGATGTGACCGATCGCAGTATTAGTAGAAAGAAAAGGAAGAAACAGTCGAAAAGTTGGGAGAATTTGATGGTATTGTCGAATATGAGTGTGTTAGAATCCAAATAGATCAGCTCCAGTTTGTGAACCATTGCAAAAAAAAAATCACAGTTCAAGCTGCCGGTTACTTTAAAGTAGATACACCAATTGTGGTTTAGTCTTCTTTACAAATGCCTCCAAACTGTGATTTATTACTCAACAAATCACATAGAATATGATAAAATAGAGTCATTTCTCATATAACTTGTCTTGACGATAACAAGACTGTGAGCTAAGGGGTGGGAGTGTTTCGCGGCCCTCTCAAGATTATTTAATTTATTTCTATTAAAATGCTAATCTGAGATGGGCGAAAACTGGAGTACCCAGATAAGAACCTGATAGCCGTTGTTTTTTTACATGCCCGAGTGAGACCCAACAGCGGTGAGAGACCAAATCATTGCTCTTGCAGGGGAGGCTCTCATCGCCTTCCTTATCTCTAGAACTAACGTTTTTTTTTGGTTTTTTTTTAAGATGACATAGTTCGGTATCATCGCGAAAACATGTCTAAATAATTCTGACCCCCTTTAACCCCACTTTTATACAGTAAAACTGGGGTTTAGAGGGGTAAACGTTATTTTCTTTATTCTGCCCTATAACACAGCCAGTGGTACTCGTTAGAACCGCCTCGATCAGGCGGTTCCAATGTGTATCCATAATCCATATTTTGAGCAGAAATAAGAAAACTATCATGTTTTTACACTGAAAAATTTCAATTTGGTGGTAAAATTATCCTATATATTTGAATAGGCGTGCTTCCGTAATGTTTTTACAAATCTAGTTCAAATGTAAACTACTGGTGCTCGTAAGAACAACCACAATTAGCCGATCCTTACGAGATCCATAAATCGGTACATGTAAGCTTCTGTCTAAAAATAAGAGAACTAATGAATATCCCCAATCCTTGTAAGCCCCACTGCTTTATATAAGCTAGGTGTTCATCTCACGGACCTGTCCACCTGACGGACACGTGCTCGGCTACGGTTGCTGTAGATGCTGATTCGGATGTTTTCCTTTTTTCTCTTCCTCTCCTTGAAATTTGGATTCCGCCAGCCTTTAAAACAACGATCTGGTCGAAAGAAGTGAATTCTTCAACAGAACATCAAACCAAAAAAAGAAAAAAATATATAAATATATATATTGCATTTGGGAACATATCACGAGGAGTACCTTATACTCATTATATGCCTGTTTATTACAACTTCAAGTAAGGCATTTTACCGTAATGGTCCCGTTTCCGTGCTGGGGTATATTAGTTGCACGTGCAAATTGAAAATCCAACCGGCATGAAAAAATATTGGGTCAAATGATACATGTTAGGCTGCGCCAAAGTTGGCGAGGCATGTTAGAAAGGTGAAATTTTGATAGGAGAAGGAAAAACGACCTAATGAAAAATTGTCGGTAAAATAATAATAATAATAATAATAACAATTAATATACAACTAATATCATATGAATAAATATAAACTTGAACCACTCGGAGTATTTCTACCGACATTCGGAATATTAGCCCCGGGCATTATTGACCAAACATTACCTGTATAGTCGTTCAGAAAACTCTGAGTATACTCTTGGGACTTTTACCCGACATTGAGATGAAATGACATCTCAAGTCCTGTCGCCCAATGAAACCAGCAGGGTTTATAAGCATGGTTGGGCCAACACGCACCGCTTTGCCTGGGCAGGCTTAGATCCTCTAAGCGGTTAACCAGTACTCGTGTGCGGGTCGGTTTCAGCTCTGGGTGGAAGCATCATGCAGCCCATAAATTTCTTCAAGCCCCTATGGACGCGGGCCTGTAGAAGCCTCCGTGGTGTAGTGGTTACGCTACTTGCCTTGTAAACAAGGGATCGCAGGATCGATCCCAGGCTTCTCCATACCTTCGGATGTGTCTTTAAACCAAGGTCCCGTCTCCGTATGACCTTAGCTTTTGGTGGGACGTAAAACTCAAACACACACTCACAGCAATCTGTATTCCTTGTTATGCAGCTTGTTAACCCATTTAGTACCAGAAACCCCAAAACGGGTATCTGGCAAACAGTGCAGGCCCAGATTAGATGCCACAGAACGCGGCGCCTGATTAGGGCCTACACTGTTTGCAAAAAGTTCAGCAATTTTCCTAATGAATTTTGAAGAAAACACAACCTGACACCCCTAAATTTTGAAATAGACTCATGCTATATATAAGGAGGAAGATTCCGTTTGGTACAAAAAGGGTTAAGGAACATGTAAGTGGTTCTAAACAGACTTATGAACATGTACTGTGAAAGAAAATTTAAATACAGACTCCTACATTATATCAATATTTATAAGATTTTTATGGGCTGGTAAGTGGTGCTTAGCAAACAAGGAGTGGTGTAGTATACTAACAAAGAGTCGTCCTACAGCTGTTTTGATGTTTTCTATTAAATGTAATTAATATGTTAATCAGATGTACATGTTTGTGTTTAAAATCTAAATGTCTTAAATCTCTCTGCTGCTCACAGGGCTTATCTGTTTCCACTTTTCAAGTAAATTGAAACAAGATGAAAAGCTTTTTAACCCTTATCATGCTGAATATTCATTTAAGCCACACCCATTTCTGTCTATCAACCAATCAAATTACTTGATGTAATTTATTGCTACAAATTCATAAATTGAATGCCTAACAGTGTAGATTCTCAGAAGCCATCTGAACTGGATCTACACTGTTTGCAAAGATAGGGGTCTTGGTGAACAGGAAGATAAGGGTTAACTAGAATCTCAAAAGTTCTTTATGAACATTCTAGATGCTTTAATTAGTAATGAAAAAAAATGAATTAAAGCCTCTTTTACAAAAGATAGGACAGGAGAAAGCCTTTGAGTAGCAGAGATGTTTGTATACATTTACTGCATAGCTCCTGATCAGGAGGTATACTTAAGATACTTTGGGGAAATTCTTTAGTTTAGCCTACTTTTAGCACAGCAATAAAGGGATCTGGTTTTTCTTTGGTCAGTCCATATGTCTATTCATTATTTTGTTGTTCACTTGATCATCTAGCCATCAACTTTTGCAACATCTCTTTGCATTCACCCTAACATTCAAGTTCTTCACACCTGATCCCGAGGCTACAAAACATTTTTTCATGCTCAACTCAGCTGAGCATGAAATCTGTAATGCTCAGAACTATTAAAATACAAACAAATCAGACAATTTTCCTGCTCAGATCAGCACAAAATGTCATCCTGCTCATAAATTTTAAAATGCCAGTCATACACATTTGACCTTGATCTCATGAAATATTGAATCAACCCTATTTTCATTCCTGCTGTTCAAGTAATTTTCTCAAGAACATGGACAAACTTGCCTCAAGGGATGTATTAAAGCACCAAAATTTGACTTATACTCTGGCTTTCTGAAATATTGCGTTGTGTTGACCCCTAATGTTCAAGTCTATGAATTGTGAGCTGCATTAACCCTTGTCCTGCTGAATATTGATATATGCCACACCCACTACCGATTTCCAACCAATCAAATTACTTGATGCAAATTATTGCAACAAATTCACAATCTGAATGGCAAACAATGTAGATCCTGATCAGATGGCTTCGTCAGAAGCCATCTGATCTGGATCTACATTGTTTCAAAGATAAGGCCTATCCGGGATTAGCAGGACAAGGGTTAATGATACTTTCAGTGGTTGGCAACTTGAATGCAAGCATCCATATTTGACTTTGATCTGCATTCCATGGTGCATTGGCTTTGTTTTGTTTGTTTGATTTGAGACACTGTAAAGGTCATTTTGGAGACGTCGCTTCCAATTTTGTGGGACTTTTACCCGACATTAAGATGAAATGACATCTCAAGCCCTGCCTCCCAATGAAACCAATAGGGTTAACTCTCCCACCGCTTTGCCTGGGCAGGTTTAGATCCTCTTAAGCGGTTTTCCAGTACTCGTATGCGGGTCGGTTTCAGCTCTGCGTGGAAGCATCATGCACCCCACCTATTTGTTTAAGCCCTGATGGGCGGGGGCCGAATTATCATTGTTAACCCATTGTACTCTTCTCCATTGCTATAATGTTGGACAAGTCCATTTATCATACAAGGGGTGTCAGGCCTATTTTATTTTCATTTTTATTCTATTTTTGAGGGAAAATTCTATACAGGCCCACATTCTGTGGCGTCTGATCTGGGCCTGCACTGTTTGCCAAGGTACCACTTCAGGGGTTTTCCCGCATATAATGGGTTATATTACTCCTTCCTTCCTGTCTTGAGCTATGTATGATCAAGATGCTGCAATAATGTTCACTTTTATTAACAATGCTTCCTAATTCTGTTGCAGCAACTTAAAGATGAGATTGCCGAGGTGACAAATGAAATGGAACAGATTGATGATGGCTCGGAAGACAGGTAGGAATAACAAATGGGGGTGGTAGTGTTGGTGGTGGCAAAAACCTGGAGTTTTATAGATCTCTTAGAAAATTGATATCTGTCATACCAGGATGAAGACCAGGCTTGGTGTCTCAGTTGGATAAGCAACTAACTGGTGATCAGGAAGTTGCAGGCTCAGGTTTTGAACTGGCAACATTTTTGGAAAATTTTCTGTCGGTCATTCTGTCCCTGTGGCGGATTCAAAAGGAGTATAGTTCTGGTTACCCTAATGATCCTCTAAGTATTTGGACAGATACACCTACCAGGGCTGATTGATATGTTGTGAGCCTCATATTGAAGGATTTGAATTTTGTCGGACATATTGTATTATTTTTCAGCATAATCCCCTTCAGTATCTATACTCTTTTGCCAGCAGTGTTTAAGGGCCTCAATGCCACTTTTATAGAACTCCTTTTCTTGGCTGTTCAGAAAGTCATCCACTGCATATATGACGTCATCATCGGACTGAAAGTGTGTGCCTGAAATAGACGTTTTCAGTTTTGGAAATAGATGAAAGTCTGATGCAGTGAGATCAGGTGAATAAGGCGGATGCTCAATTGAAAGGCACAATCGTGAATGACAGCTATAGCAATGACAGACTTGTGAACAGGAGCATTTTCCTAATAGAACAACACACCTATAGTGTGCTTTCCGCGGTGCTTACGTTTAATGTTTTCCCGTAACTGTGTCAGGAGTGAAGCATAGTATGTGCCATTGATTGTTTGTACCTTTTGGAGATAATCTATCAGAAGAATACCATCTGCATCCCAGAAAACCGAGGCCATAACCTTCCCTGCTGATGGAACAGTCTTTGCCTTCTTTGGTTGGGTGAGCCAGGGTGCTTCCATTGTTTTGATTGTTGTTTGGCCTCTGGGGTAAAATGATAAACCCATGTTTCATCCATAGTCACAAATCTCTGAAGAAAGCTCAGAAAGGTTAAGATTAGCACACAATAATGTGCGCCTGGTGTTCTTCTGATCAACTGTGAGAAGTCTTGGTACCCATCGGGCCGAAAGCTTTCTCATTGCCAGATCCTCTGTCAGAATGGAATGTACTCTTTCCTGTGAAATGCAAACTCTACTGGCTCTATATCTTTCTGTGACTCGCCTGTCAGTCATAACAATATCATGGACTTTATTGACCATTTCTGGGGTTGCAACCAGGACGGGGGTCATCCTCAAGGCTCTGTCTGCCGGGCTTTAAATCCGCCACCCACCTTTTCACTGTAGTATAATGAAGGGGCATCTTTCCCTGGTGTTCCTGGATCACTGCTTTTTCACCTTGCAAAAGTTGCTTGTCTTGTTTGCTTTAAGTGCTACCTTGTCATTATAAACTTAACAAATGAGACCAGTCCTTGGGTACACGGCCCTATATAGTCAGAGAATAGTAGGACTAAAAAACCTGCATAACTCCTTCAATACAAGGCTCACAACATATCAATCAGCCCTCGTAAGTCTTGTCCACTTGAGCACCATCATGTTTGTCAGACTCTGTCACAACATTTCAATCAGCCCTGGTAAGAAAACAGTGCAGACCTAGATCAGACTGCTCCTGAAGGACCAGTCTGATCAGTGTCTACAATGTTTGCCATTCCATCTGCACATTTTGGACCGCTTGCTCGATCATGAAACAAATTTGTTGAAATTTTAAGAGAATTACAGCCAGTCCTCCAGGTGTCCCAATTTTTAGGACTTTTACGGTAACCACTTGGAAGGTCTAAACCTGCCAAGCAAAATCAAAGCACTGACAACAGCACTGATTCTGAGAGTATACTGGGAAAATGGCCATGACCAGTGACTGTTTAGTTTAACTCTTGAATTCCTGTATTTTACGGCAAAACGGGTACCCTGGCAAACAGTGCAGGCCCAGATCAGACGCCGCACAATGCCTCCACTGTTTGCTAAAAGTTAAGCCATTTTCCAAACAAATTTTGAAGAAAACACAACCTGACACCCCTGAATTTCGAAATGGATTCCTGCCATATATAAGGAGGAAGATTACATTTGGTACAAAAAGAGTTAAGCAGTGTAGACCCTGATTGGACACTGCCTTCTGTGGCAATAAGAATATCACAGCTGTAAATTAACATTATCTGGATCTCATACAAATCTGTGATACGGTCGTCACATGGACCAAGTCACATGTACCAGCAATGTAAAGCTCCCATGCTTAGTAACTTTGGGTTGGAGTTAAGCCTAATTAATAGTTTGACGACGGGAGCCAGTCTAGGTGTGAACGAGCTGCAAAATACCAGTAAAGACTAGTCCTTAACATTTCGATGGGGTTGCTCATTATTATGAAACGTAATCATGCAATTAATTACTTACCTACTTTAGTTGTGAGTGCCAAATGTTATACTAATCAGTGGCCCTACTACAACAGTAGTAGTTTTACTGTGAATGGTTGCAAATAACATTTTGTTTCTGCCTTTCAAAGGGGAGACAATTTCTGTAACTGTTCTCTATCCTGTACACTGAACTCCTTCAGAAATAGGGGTCTGCTTTTAAGGGGAATGGGAACACCTTCAGGCGAGGCAACTCCTGCATAAGTATTTTTGTCTTCCATGTCAATAGGGGTCAACACTTAAAGGAAAGAATTTGCTTCTGAGGAGCAAAGTCTTTCCCAGGGTTTTCCCTCAAAGTTTTTATTTGGGGGGACATTTGTCCACCTTACATTTCATTTTAGGGGACAAATGAAGATTTTGGGGGACATGTCTGAATTTTTTTATCCCTTCTCCTGTTTTGATGTAAACTGTTTATTAAATGTTGCTTGGAGTGTTCCAATTCCATTTTTAAATCCATGTTGTTGATGAGCCAATGCAAAACCAACCTGATTATACACAATGAGACTTGGAATTTTCATGTCTTGAAAGGTTTGAGGTCCTGAAGTTAATACACCCTGTTGTAAATGGGTTGCTTTGCCCTGTGTGGCAACATACACGACATGTCATCCCGCACAATTTATCGTCCGAACGAAGTCAGGAGTACAAATCTAACCATCCGTGGTTTTTTACTAGAGGAGACCGCTTCCGCACTCATTGAAGGCTCTTTCTGTAAAATTCTTTATCCCACTTCTTCCTCTGCGGAAGATGCAGTTGATTTTCCGTGCGAAGACGCCGAATCTCCCCCAGAGGAAGAAAAAAACAATGTCAATCGTTTTTGGGCAGCCATTTTCTGTCAACAAGTATTGGTTCCGTGCAAACGACCAGTATCGCAACCGGCAAAGTTATGAGTCGGGAACCATATAAATTGATCAGTATCACTCAGACGATTGCAAGGTGCGTCTATTAAGCGAATTTGGAATTGAACCAAACCACACTCAGAAGCGTCGGATTGCGCCCATCGGGGAAAATGCCGCAAAACACAGAAATTTGTGCGCCAGGGAAAACCCTGGTCTTTCCTTTAAGAGTAGACCCCTTTATCCGCGGGACAGGGCTTATAGAAAGGCAAACAGGAAATCCCAAAGTTGTCTCCCTTTGAAAAATGGTGGAAAAATATGCCAGATGTTCCATTCCCCTTAAAGGAAAGAATTTGCTTCTTGGCAGCAAATTCTTTCCTAAAAAGATTGACCCATATGAACTGACTTGGGCCCAAGGTAGTATTGTTAGAGAATTACTGTAATGATCCTTAGTTTTGGGACAGATAGGCCTTAGCAAACAGTGCAGACCCAGATCATACTGCACTGCAGTCTGATCAGGGTCTACACTGTTTGACATTCCGTCCTCACCTTTTGGACTCCTTGCAGGATCGTGAAAGAAGGTTTTTGAAATATTAGGACAATAACAGCAATTACATCGGGGCTTGAAGAAATAGATGGGCTGCATGAGCTGAAACCGGCCGCACACTAGTACTAGTAAACCGCTTAGAGGAACTAAGCCTGCCCAGGCAACGCGGTATGAGTCCATGCTTAGTAAACCCTATTGGTTTCATTATGCCCCCAACTTCGAAGAAGTTGTGGGGGCATATTGGTTTTGCCCTGTTCGTCCGTCCGTCCTTCCGTCCGTCCCACTTTTTACTGCATAGCATAACTTTAGAACCATGGGTGCTAGGTTTTTGAAATTTCATATATGGATTCCTCATGAAAAAATAATTGACCTGTGTTTTTTTTCTCGTCAGGATTATGCCCCTTTTTTGAGTTAAGCCCCTTTGCAAAAAATACTATGAAATCTTGTAAGCAAGATATCTCAAAAACTGTTTGAGCTATTGCCCTGAAACTTTACATGCTGGTTGGGGATGATGAGTAGATGAACTGATTAACTTTTGAAAAAAATCCGAAATTTTTTTCTTGAGTTATGGCCCTTTGAAATTTTTCGCGTTTTAAGTTTGTAAGCAAGATATCTAAAAAAACTATTTGAGGTTTTTCCCCGAAACTTCACAGACTTGTCGGGGATGATGAGTAGATGAACTGATCAACTTTTGAAAAAAATCCGATTTTTTTTTCTTGAGTTATGGCCCTTAGATTTTTTTCGTGTTTTCAGCTTGTAAGCAAGATATCTCAATAATTGTTTGAGCGATTGCCCTGCAACTTTACATGGGTGCTAGGTTTTTGAAATTTCATATATGGATTCCTCATGAAAAAATAATTGACCCGTGTTTTTTTTTGAGTTATGCCCCTTTGCAAAAAATACTATGAAATCTTGTAAGCAAGATATCTCAAAAACTGTTTGAGCTATTGCCCTGAAACTTTACATGCTGGTTGGGTATGATGAGTAGATGAACTGATTAACTTTTGAAAAAAATCCAATTTTTTTTTTCTTGAGTTATGGCCCTTAGATTTTTTTCGTGTTTTCAGCTTGTAAGCAAGATATCTCAATAATTGTTTGAGCGATTGCCCTGCAACTTTACAAGCTGGTTTGGGATGATGTGTAGATGAACTGATTAACTGTTGAAAAAAAATCCTATATTTTTTTCTTGAGTTATGGCCCTTTGAAATTTTTCGCGTTTTAAGTTTGTAAGCAAGATATCTCAAAAACTATATGAGGTTTTTCCCCAAAACTTCACAGACTGGTTGGGTATGATGAGTAGATGAACTGATTAACTTTTGAAAAAAATCCAATTTTTTTTTCTTGAGTTATGGCCCTTTGATTTTTTTCGTGTTTTCAGCTTGTAAGCAAGATATCTCAAAAATTGTTTGAGCTATTGCCCTGCAACTTTACAGGCTGGTTGGGGATGATGAGTAGATGAACTGATTAACTTTTGAAAAAAATCCGAAATTTTTTTCTTGAGTTATGGCCCTTTGAAATTTTTCGCGTTTTGGCATATTGGTTTTGCCCTGTTCGTCCGTCCGTCCTTCCGTCCTTACGTCCGTCCCACTTTTTACTGCATAGCATAACTTTAGAACCATGGGTGCTAGGTTTTTGAAATTTCATATATGGATTCCTCATGAAAAAATAATTGACCCGTGTTTTTTTTCTCGTCAGGATTATGCCCCTTTTTTGAGTTATGCCCCTTTGCAAAAAATACTATGAAATCTTGTAAGCAAGATATCTCAAAAACTGTTTGAGCTATTGCCCTGAAACTTTACATGCTGGTTGGGGATGATGAGTAGATGAACTGATTAACTTTTGAAAAAAATCCGAAATTTTTTTCTTGCGTTATGGCCCTTTGAAATTTTTCGCGTTTTAAGTTTGTAAGCAAGATATCTAAAAAACTATTTGAGGTTTTTCCCCGAAACTTCACAGACTTGTCGGGGATGATGAGTAGATGAACTGATCAACTTTTGAAAAAAATCCGATTTTTTTTCTTGAGTTATGGCCCTTAGATTTTTTTCGTGTTTTCAGCTTGTAAGCAAGATATCTCAATAATTGTTTGAGCGATTGCCCTGCAACTTTACAAGCTGGTTTGGGATGATGTGTAGATGAACTGATTAACTGTTGAAAAAAAATCCTATATTTTTTTCTTGAGTTATGGCCCTTTGAAATTTTTCGCGTTTTAAGTTTGTAAGCAAGATATCTCAAAAACTATATGAGGTTTTTCCCCAAAACTTCACAGACTGGTTGGGTATGATGAGTAGATGAACTGATTAACTTTTGAAAAAAATCCAATTTTTTTTTTCTTGAGTTATGGCCCTTTGATTTTTTTCGTGTTTTCAGCTTGTAAGCAAGATATCTCAAAAATTGTTTGAGCTATTGCCCTGAAACTTTACAGGCTGGTTGGGGATGATGAGTAGATGAACTGATTAACTTTTGAAAAAAATCCGAAATTTTTTTCTTGAGTTATGGCCCTTTGAAATTTTTCGCGTTTTAAGTTTGTAAGCAAGATATCTAAAAAACTATTTTAGGTTTTTCCCCGAAACTTCACAGACTGGTCAGGGATGATGAGTAGATGATTAACTACAGCTTTTCTTGTGTAATTTCAGCATTACAGCCACATAAAAACAAGATATCTCAATTACTGTTAGGGACAAGCAGTGTTAGGGTCAAGCAGTGTTAGGGTCAAGCAGTTGGGGGCATTGTGTTTCATAAACACTGGCTCTAGTTGGGGGACTGGGCTTGAGAAGTCATTTCAACTCATTGTCGGGAAAAAGTCCCACAAAATGGAAGCAACATCTCCAAAATGACCTGTACAGTGTTGTTGGGGACGTTAAACCGCGACTCAAACAAACAAACAATTACAGCAACCCATCAAGATGTCCGAAATTTTAGGATTTTAAAGGTACATGTATATTCTGCTGCCCATATTGATAAGGGAGACAAAAATAATTTTATGAGATTTGCCCATCCTTAATATGAATCCATTTCTCTCAGATCCTCTAAAATTTGGGACACTTTTAATATTACCAGTCATTATATTTAGCGCTTACATATTCAATGGGTTGATTTTCTCATTCATACCTTACATACAATGTTTGCAAATTTGCAAAATACAGTCAAACTTCAATGCCTGGAACACCTTTCGGACCATGAAAACCTGTTCGAGACAGGGGTAATTCGAGCCACTGAGGGTTAAGACCAGGAGGCATAACGACATACTTTAGGACATATTTTCGGTGTTCTATAATGAAAAATGTATGCTGTGTGTACTCATTAGAATCACCTCATTGAGGCGATTCTAATGAGTACACACAGCATACATTTGCAAGATTAGAGACGAAAATATCCTCAATTTTACCCTCCCTATTCCTTATGTAGAGAAATTCCATAGGGACTCAAGAACAGGTTCGACTCAGCCATGGTTAACAAGCCATCGGTGTTCGAGCCATCGAAGTTCTACTGTAACTGGCCCTGAGACACAGTTGAATCCATGTTTGACTGGTGACAGGCAGGTCAGGAGTTTGATCCCTCCTGGGTCTAGTAGCGTTCTTTCATTTGATTGTGACTTTTCCACACTTGTATTTGCAGAGTTGTTCTGATAAGCCAATTACTTGCCACCATGGTTCAGCCCTCGCCTGAAAAAATGGCAGGGACATAAATTTTACTCTTGTGATTTGTGATCAGAGCTTTACCATAAAAATCCTTAAATTTGGGACACCTTGAGGACTTGCTGTAATTATCCCAAAATTTTATTAACCAATTTGTTTCATAATCCAGCAAGGTGTCCAAAAAGTGCAGATGCAATGGCAAACAGTGTAGATCCTGATCAGACTGCTCCTTTAATCAGACTTCTCCTAAAGGAGCAGTCTGATCTGGGCCTGCACTTTTGCTTAGGCCTGTCTGTCCCAACACTTAGGATTAGTAAGGTAAGAAAATTCCTTTTTCTTGCACTTGTAAAAAGCCAAGCAGAGACAGGTAAAAAAAAAAAAAATAATAATAATAAATACAAAATAAATAAATGAAAATAGAGAATCCATGGAAAAGATACCTGGCTATAGCTCCAGATAAGCATCTAGGAAATAAGGATAATTATGAGATAAGAAGAAGAATTTTGATGGCTCTAACACTGATAGCTCATTTACCATGGCAGAGTCAAACTCTTTCTTAAGTCCCTATCTTGCTGCATATTCAGTTTAGCCACACCCATTTCTGACTTTGAACCAAACAGATTACTTGATGTAATTGCTCTTACAAATCCATAAACTGAATGTCAAACAGTGTAGATCCTGATCAGATGGCTTCTGAAGAAGCCATCTGATCGCGATTCTAATGATTACATACAGCAAAAATTTTTGTTAAAGTACATTGAAAAGATGTCCAAAAATATACCCCGTTATGCCTCCTGGCAGTATCTCTCAGTGGCACAAACTACCCCTGCCTCGAACATATTTTCACGGTCCCAAACATGTTTGAGCCATTGAAGTTCGACAGTACTTCGTGGGGTACTTGTTGGAGTCGCCTCATCGAGGCAGTTCTTACCCACAACATACATTTCTAACAAGAAATAAGAAACATCATCCCTTACTTATCTTCCTAACTTCTTAACTGAATGTATGTCTGGCCCTCTATACCTGGACATGGCAACATCTCCAAAATGACCTATACAGTGTTGACGGGGGCGTTAAGTCTCAAATCAAACAAACAAAACCTGGACTTGGCAACTTGTTTTTGACTTGAGCAAAGCTCAAACAGAAGTGGAGACCTTGAGATTTAAGCTTAACAGACAGTTTTTTTCCACCATTAGTCCAGAATTGCAACCTTATGTTTTGGTTTTGGAAGCAGAAACTGCAGGAATCTTGCTGGATCTAGCAAGAATTTGAGCTTAATTGGCAATTACAGATTGCAGAACTGAGCAGACTTCAATGAAATTCTTTGAGTATTTTCTGTCAGAGAAAGTACAGTATCAAAAATAATAGATCAAGTCAAATTCAGTCTCAGATATTCAGTTTACACAACTGATGTATAATGGTTGTATACTATGCCTTTGAACAACAATAAGGCCAGTTTGTTCAAAACTATCTATGACTTTAGTTAACATATCATTTAATATGACCCGCCCCCGCCCATAGGGGCTTGAAGAAATAAATGGGCTGCACGATGCTTCCACCCAGAGCTGAATCCGGCCCGCACACTAGTACTGGTAAACCGCTTAGAGGATCTAAGCCTGTCCAGGAACCGCGGTGCGAGGTGGACCGTCCATGCTAATAAACCCTATTGGTTTCATTGGGCGACAGGGCTTGAGATGTCATTTCATCTCAATGTCGGGTAAAAGTCCCACAAAATTGGAAGCAACGTCTCCAAAATGACCTTTACAGTGTTGACGGGGACGTTAAACCTCAAATCAAACAAACATTTAATATGACAAACTAGTATTTTTGCTTTAAAATGTGAGTAGCTTTTGAAGTTTGAAGCAAAAATACAGAGTATTAGATATTGCACTTGCTAGAACAGTTAACAGTTTGACCACTAACGAGCTTGTTAAGCTAATAATGCTTTGAAGAACTGGACCCAGATACTTATATCTTCATGATGATTAAGCAAGTATTTCCCAGTGGTGAAGTAACCTTAACTTTTTTACAGCTTCAAGTTTTCACAGTTTTTGTGCAGTTGAATTTGGCTGCACCAATGCGCTCAACATTAAAATCACTTTGATGAGGTAGTTCTTATGGGTAACACAACATATCTTTGTTTTATACAACGCCTCACATTATGCTTAACCCTCAGTGGCTAGAACTACCCGTCTAGAACAAAATATTCATGGTCCCAAAGGGTTTGAGCCATTTAAGTTTGACTGTTGTATGAGAAGATAAGGTATATACAACAGACTAAATTGTCTTTACCCTGAATTAAGTTTGAGTTTATTCAGAGTCATCTCAAAATCATACACCTCAGAACTCAGCATCACTGTGTCTCAAGGAGTCATTACCATTGCCTGAAGTATCCATGGATATAAAATGAAAATTTGAAAGCCATCAGAAAGTCCAGTTGTTCAAAGCATTGTTAGCTTAACAAATTCGCTAGCGGTCAAATTGTTAACTGTTCTAGTAAGGACAGTGTCAAATAGTCTGGTATTTTTGGTGGAAAATTGTTTTGTTTGATTTGAGGTTGAAATCCCAGTCAGCACTGTTAAGGTCATTTTGGAGACGTTGCTTCCAATTTTGTGGGACTTTTACCCGAGATTGAGATGAAATGACATCTCAGGCCCTGCCGTCCAATGAAACCAAGTGTTTATAAGCATTGACGGGTCGACTCGCACCGCTTTGCCTGGGCAGGCTTAGATCCTCTGAGCGATTTACCAGTTCTCGTGTGCAGGTCAGTTTCAGCTCTGCGTGGAAGCATCGTGCAGCCCATATATTTCTTCAAGCCCCTATGGGCGGGGGCGGACCAAATCAAAAGATAAAAAATTTATTGATACATTAGATAACGAAACATTTATAGCAAAAATTGTCAAGATTCCCTTACACTGGAGTGTACAAACTGAACTGCCATGGTTATTTAGGGTTCCATCATTAACCCATTTAGTACCGGAAACCCCAAAACTGGTACCAGGGCAAAAAGTGCAGGCCAGATCAGACACCGCAGAAAGCGGCGTCTGATCAGGGCCTACACTGTTTGCGAAAAGTTAAGCCATTTGCCAAATAAATTTTGAAGAAAACAGCATGACTTCCCTAAATTTTGAAATGGACTCCTGCTATATATAAGGAGGAAGATTCTATTTGGTACAAAAAGGGTTAACTGCAATATGTTACCATTTTCCTTTGTCCCATCCCATAACCCTGTGGTAAGGATGTTCATGTTTTCCAGCAAAAACAATCCGAAGACGAAGCAGATGTCCATTGGGAAGAAGAAGTTCAATATGGATCCCAAAAAGGTAGGTAAAATCCTTTGTATCAGACTGAGGAGTTTCTGGTGCTGTATTTTACCCACCACCTGTGAAAATGTGGAATCATATTTTGCATTTCTTATTGTTCTAGTCTCTATCGTAGTCATTCTAAACATCAGAACACAAGTCATGTGCCTGAGTAAACAGTGTAGAGTCAGATCAGGCTGTCTCCAAAGACACACTTTCACAAGTCTTGACTCAGTTAACATTAAACTACCTCAAACTCAACATATACAGTAAAATGCCTGTATTAAGACCACCTTTGGGACTGTTCAAAAGTGGTCTTAGACCACTTTTGAACAGTCCCAAAGGTGGTCTCTGTCCAGAGGACATTGTATGCAGAAAATGCAAAGAAAGAATAAATGCAACTTTCTAAATAAGCTTTTTAAAGCAGAATTAGTCTCAATTTTTGATGATCTAAATAGCGTAATTTTACTGTATCTTGCCGAATATTAACTCACCCATTTGTTTTGCAATTGATTTCATATTTTACCATGGATTCAGAAGCAGAATGGAAAACAGTATAGATACCGATCAGCCGGCTTCTGAGAAGTCAGCAGATCTTGACGAAAACAGTAGCTCCTGATCAACACCTCTGCCTACAGCATAACGAAAACAAAGTTGGAGCTGCTTACTAAAGTAAAGTAACTTGGAGCTGCCTACTTTGCCGATGGTAGAAAATAAATAATTTCAGCTTCTGGTTTTCTACTCTGCTAGGCAGCAAGAAGAGCAGCAAATAGGCAGTTCTTGCCTATTGGAGCTGCCTGCACTACAGATTATAAGTAAAACAGCAGGCTGCCTATAGGCAACCCATAGGCAGACTATTTTTATACGTGCATTTTAAAACGATGGTGCTGACTGTCCATCCGTCCATCTGTCTGTCAAGAAAATTATTGTATGCTTTCAACCATTAGGGATTTCTCAGTAACTATTAGGCATATCTTCTTCCAACTTTATGGGAATATATATTAGGACAAGATGTTGTGATGCACACAAGAATAATTGTTTCCCCTTTCTTATGAGCTATGCCGCTTTGACTAATTCTTTTGTAAACATTCTTGTGCGTTCCATAAATCTGCAACTGTTACAGATAGCTTCAAATATATGTATAAGGCCTCGTCAATGTGTCGCACACAAGACACAGGTTGGTATGCCAAAGGTCAAGGGGGAGGAGTTGAAGAAGTAGAAGTCACAAAATATACATGTATCTATAATAAACGCATGAATGAAAGATCTCATCCTTTGTCACAGGGATCAGTCTTAAAGAAAAGAATTTGGGGAGCAAATTCTTTGCTGTAAGAGTGGTCCCCATTATGTTAGCTCACCTGTCACGTAGTGACAAGGTGAGCTTTTGTGATCACATTTTGTCCGTCGTCCGTCGTCCGTGCGTGCGTGCGTCCGTCCGTGCGTGCGTCCGTAAACAATTTGTTGTCCGCACGATAGCATCTTCATTTATGATTTGATTTTAACCAGACTTGCACACAACTTGTACCCCCATGAGATCTAGGTTCCTTTTTTGAACCAGCCATATTCCATCATGTGTTACTGAGTTATGGCCCCTGAAAGGGCAAAAATTGCCTATTTTGGTCTTGTCCGCAGGATAGCATCTTCATTTATAATTTGATTTTAACCAGATTTGCACACAACTTGTACCACCACGAGATCTGGGTTCCTTTCTTGAACCAGCCATATCCCATTATGTGCTACAGAGTTATGGCCCCTGAAAGGGCATAAATTGCCTATTTTGGTCTTGTCCGCACGATAGCATCTTCATTTATGATTTGATTTTAACCAGACTTGCACACAACTTGTACCCCCATGAGATCTAGGTTCCTTTCTTGAACCAGCCATATCCCATCATGTGTTACTGAGTTACGGCCCTTGAAAGGGCAAAAATTGCCTATTTTGGTCTTTTCCGCACGATAGCATCTTCATTTATGATTTGATTTTAACCAGACTTGCACACAACTAGTACCCCCGTGAGATCTGGGTTCCTTTCTTGAATCAGCCATATCCCATCATGTGCTTCGGAGTTACGGCCCCTGAAAGGGCAAAAATTGCCTATTTTGGTCTTGTCCGCAGGATAGCATCTTCATTAATGATTGGATTTTAACCAGACTTGCACACAACTTGTACCACCATGGGATCTGGGTTCCTTTCTTGAATCAGCCATATCCCATCATGTGCTTTGGAGTTACAGCCCCTGAAAGGGCAAAAATTGCCTATTTTGGTCTTGTCCGCACAATAGCATCTTCATTTATGATTTGATTTTAACCAGACTTGCACACAACTTGTACCACCATGGGATCTGGGTTCCTTTCTTGAACCAGCCATACCCCATTATGTGTTACAGAGTTACGGCCCCTGAAAGGGCAAAAATTGTCTATTTTGGTCTTGTCTGCATGATAGCTGTTTCATTTATGATTTGATTTTAACTTAACTTGCACACAACTTGTACCACCACAAAATATCTCGGTCAAGATCGAATATGGGTCATGTTGGGTCAAAAAGTAGGTCAGTAGGTCAAACCAGGAAAAAACCTTGTGAAGACACTAGAGGCCACAGTTTTGGTCCGATCATCATCAAACTAGCCCAGAATAATCATCTTGACAATATCTCAGTCAAGTTCGAATATAGGTGTTGTCGGGTTTAAAAGTAGGTCATTAGGTCAAATCATAGAAAAACCTTCTGAACACACTAGAGGCAACAATTTATGTCCAATCATCATCAAACTTGCTCAGAATGATCATCTTGATAATATCATAGTCACGTTTGAATATGAGTCATGTTGGTTCAAAAAGTAGGTCAGTAGGTCAAATCATAGAAAAACCTTGTGAACACACTAGAGGCCACAGTTTTGGTCCAATCATCATCAAACTTGCTCAGAATGATCATCTTGATAATATTTTGGTCACCTTCGAATATGGGTCATGGCAGGTCAAAAAGTAGGTCAGTAGGTCAAATAAGAGAAAAACCTTGTGAACACACTAGAGGCCACATTTTTGGTCCAATCATCATCAAACTTGCTCGGAATGATAGTCTTGACAATATCTCGGTCATGTTCGAATATGGGTCATTTCAGGTCAAGAAGTAGGTCAGTAGGTCAAATCATAGAAAAACCTTGTGAACACACTAGAGGCCACAGATTAGGTCCGATCATCATCAAACATGCCCAGAATGATCATCTTGACAATATCTGAGTCATGTTCAAATATTGGTCATGTCGGTCCAAAAAGTAGGTCAGTAGATAAAATCATAGAAAAACCCTCTGAACACACTAGAGGCCACAGTTTTGGTCTGATCATCATCAAACTTGCTAAAAATGATCATTTGACAATATCTCAGTTAATTTTGAATGTGGGTCATATCTTGCCAGTAAGTAGGTCAGTAGGTCAGATTGCTGAAAAACCTTGTGTACACACTAGAGACCCCAGTTTTGGTCCGATCATCATCAAACTTGCTCAGAATGATCATCTTGACAATATCTGGGTCAAGTTTGAATATGGGTCGTGTCGGGTCTAAAAGTAGGTCAGCAGGTCAAATCATAGAAAAAGTTTTGAACACTCTTAGAGGCCACAGTTTTAATCAAATCATCATAAAACTTGCTCAGAATGATCATCTGGACAATATCTCAGTTCAGTTCGAATATGGGTCATGTCAAATTAAAAAGTAGATCAGTAGGTTATTTTGTCATAACTTTTGAACTGTTTTAGATAGAGCCTTCATATTTGGCATGTAGGTTCCTTGTGACAAGGGCTTCCCACTCATATAAAGATTTGACCTGTGACTTTGACCTGTGACCTACTTTATCATAACTTTTGAACCATATGAGATAGAGCCTTCATATTTGGCATGTATGTTCCCTGTGACAAAGTTTTCCCAATCATTCAAAATTTTTTTAGCCATGACCTTGACCTTTGACCTACTTTGTCATAACTTTTGGAGCATTTAAGATACAGCCTTCATATTTGGCATAAAGGTTCCTTCATAGGAGTGAGTGTTTGAGTTGAAGTCTCACCGAAAGCTAAGGTCATACAGTGATGGGACCTCTGTTTAAAAACCAATCTGAAAGTCTGGAGAAGCTTGGGATCGATACTGCTACCCCTGGTTTACAAGGCAAGTAACATGACCACAGTACCATGAAGGCTTCTAAACTTCATTGGAATGTTGTGTAGATGACCCTCTAGGAAAATAGCATAATGATTAACAAATGGTCACAAGAGCTAAAAATAGAAAAAACATTGTGAATTTGCTTCAAATGCGAACTCCTTCTAAACCTTTGGGCAAATTGGATTTTAAACTTCACAGGAATGTTGCCTAGGTGACTCCCTACCAAAATAGTTAAACCATATTCCACTCCAATGAACAAGATGGCTGCCAGAGTTAAAAATAAAAAAAAATCTTCAAATGACAATTCCTACTGCACTCTTGGGCCAATTTCATTCAAACTTTGAAGTAATGTTGCTTAGATGACCCTCTACCAAAAAGGCTAAAACAATCCCGCTCTGATGAAAGAAATGGCCACCGGAGCTAAAAATAGAAAAATATTGTAAATCTGATTCAAACGTGAACCCCTCCTAAACCCTATGGCCAATTTGATTCAAACTTCACAGGAATGTTACCTAGGTTACTCCCTACCAAATAAGCTAAAATCACTGCTGATGGCCACCATAGCTAAAAATAGAATGTACTCGAGACAGTGACAGACAGGTGAGCGAATCAGGGCCCTGTGGGCCCTCTTGTTAGTGATACTATGGCATTTCTAGAATTTACTTCTGTTTGAGTACATTTAATTTTCTTCTTGTTTCACCTCTGTATCAAGTAGATTCTATCCTCATTGAAACATACTAGCCATACCATAAAACTGCTTCAACTTTGAAATGCTGTCTGATTTTGTTCAGACAGTGAGATATTTATCACCCAGAAATAAGGTTTGAACTGTTAAGGGGATTGAGGTGTCTGGAAGCATCTAAATTCTCACAAAATAGATGGTAATATACCAAAGTTTAATGAGAATGATTTCCCTATTATGCAACAGAACTGACAAGAAGATAGACCTAATCCATCACTCAGGATCAGCTGAAGATTGACCTTATGTGCCTGGAAAAAATGCACATTGCACTCTTTCTTTTGACACACGAGTCATATCATAAGAAAACCTGCTTTTGTTTTTTGCTGATAACGAAGTGCTGAACAGCCTGTGCATCACCCACAGTCTGATCAACATCTTTGTGTTTACAGTTTGGACAGTCAAGACTTCTAAAATTTTAAGACTTTTGCAAGTCTGAGTAGCTGAGCAGACTTTTAGTCAGACAACTAATTCCAATGTTTGTCAGCTCAACGTGGACGAAGGTTATAGGATGCGAGTCCATCCATCGTCCATCCACACTTTTGACCAGTTATATCTCTGCAGCCTGCAGGCTGATCTCAATCATTTCTTATCTGTAGCATGCCTGTGGTGGGGCACTGATGACATTAGCTTTTTATCGAAATTGAATGAAAACTTTGGTTGCTATGGCAACCACAAGGTCCCATAGACTTACAATGGGAAAATGCTTGTCATCACCGTAGCACCTTCAGTTTTGATCAGATTTTTCTGAAACTTATATATAAGTAGACTGGGGATGAAAGCTCGGATGAGTTCGAAAACTGGCAAGGTCCGCCCATTAATCATAGAGTTATGTCCCCTTGGTCGCTGAAAATGCCTATTTTAGACATTGTCATCACCTAGCCACTTCAGTTTTGATCAGATCTTCCTGAAACCTATATACAAGTAAGTCAGGGTTAAAAGCTTGGATGAGTTAGACAACTAGCAATGTTGGTCAATTACCCTCAGTGTTATGTCTCCTACTTTGCTGAAAATGCTTAATTTTGACCTTGTCATCTCTGTAGCCGCTTCAGTTTTGATCGGATCTGCTTGAAACTTACAAACAAGTAAGTCAGGGATAAAAGCTCGGATGAGCTCAAAAACTGGTGAGGTCGACCAATCTGTCATAGAGTTACATCCCAAATGCCTATTTTTGACCTAAGCCCCTTCAGTTTTCATCTGCTCTTTTTGAAACTTACCTGTAAGTAAGTAAGTAAGGGATAAAACCTCTGCTGAGTTTCAGAGAGTTGTGTTCCCTTTGATTACAGAAAATGCCTATCTTTGACCTTGTCAGCCCCTTCAGTTTATATCAAAACTTCTTGAAAGTTACATGTAAGTAAGTCATGGATAAACGCTTGGATCAGTTCGAAAACTGATGAGGTCAGTTCATCATAGAGTTATGTCCCTTTGATTGCAGAAAATGTCTATTTGAGTAGCTTTTGCATGGCAAGTTTACATTTTATGTTTCAACATTTTGGTGTTATGATGTAATTCATGTTCTATGCATGGAATGCTTGTTTGTTTTAACACATTCATTTATGTGCCTACATCTCATCATTTATGAGAAGTTTTTATGCCATTTGTTCTGCTACTCAAGCCCATAAAACCAGTCCGTAAAAAACAGGTTAGGGCCATGCTACCTGCATTGATGGAAAAATACCACCAGCAAGGCCCAGTATCACAGGAAACATATCACGACATAGGCGAACATGGAAAATGTGGAAGTTAATTTGTAAGAATGAATATGGCAAGGCTATGCGAACTCAGGAAATCATGGTTGGAGGAAGGCTTTTAGCCTGATTAAGACAAATCTGATCATTCTGGAGACAACTCAGCAAAGCAGTGAAGTAGAAAAAGTGATGCATTGGGGTGCAATAGCAGTTCATTTCATTTACCCATCTAGTGCTAATCACCACTTGCAGATGGCATCTTCGGGGGATTTTTTTTTCTCTCATTTTTCAGGGGAAATAAGGCTTGACATTTCATGTCAATCGTCTGCCCTGCAGACGATTCACATGAAATGTCAAGCCTTATTTTCTCTGAAAAAATAAGAAAAAAAAAAAGGCTGTCAACTGCTCCAGTATTTTCCAGTGCTTGGAATATTTTGGCTGTCAACTGCTCCAGTATTTTCCACAGTGCTTGGAGGGTTAACAAATTACTATTTTGGGTTCTATATGAATATTATAGCATTTGTGAAGGATGTTTGTTTGATTTGAGGTTTAACATCCCGGTCAACACTGTAAAGGTCATTTTGGAGACGTCACTTCTAATTTTGTGGGACTTTTACCCGAAATTGAGATGAAATGCCATCTCAAGCCCTGCCGCCCAATGAAACCAGGGTTTATAAGGACTCACACCGCTTAGCCTGGGCAGGCTTAGATCCTCTAAGCAGTTTACCAGTACTCGTGAGCTGGTCGGTTTCAGCTCTTAGTGGAAGCATCATGCAGCCATCTATTTCTTCAACCCCCGATGGGCACGTTTGTTAAGGATGTTTGTTTTTAGCTCACCGTCACGTAGTGACGAGGTGAGCTTATGGGATCACTTTTCGTCCGTCGTGCGTCCGTCCGTCAGTGCGTCCGTGCGTCCGTAAACAATTTCTTTAAACGACATCTCCTCCTAAACCACTGATCGGATTTTGACCAAACTTCACAGGAATGATCCTTAGGTGGTCCCCTTTCAAAGTTGTTCAAATGGTTCCGGTCCGTTGCACATCTTGGTTTTTGGGGCCAAAAATAGACTTTTTTCACCAAAAACTGAAAAAATCTTCTTCTCTGAAACCACAAGGCCCAGGTCTTTGATATTTGGTATGAAGCTTCATCTAGTGGACCCCTACCAAGATTGTTCAAATTATAGTGCTCGGGCCAAAAATGCCCCCGCTCCGGGGCCCTTTGGTTTTACAGGGGCTTATATAGGGACAATCTTTAAAAATTTTCTGCTCTGAAACCGTAAGGCGCAGGTCTTTGAAATTTGGTCTGAAGCTCCATCTAGTGGACCCCTACCAAGATTGTTCAAATTATAGTGCTGGGGCCAAAAATGCCCCCGCTCCGGGGCCCTTTGGTTTTACATGGGCTTATATAGGGAAAATCTTTAAAAATCTTCTTCTCTGAAACAGTAAGGCCCAGGTCTTTGATATTTGGTCTGAAGCTACATCTAGTGGACCCGTACCAAGATTGTTCAAATTATGGTGCTGGGGCCAAAAATGCCCCCGCCCCGGGCCCCTTTGATTTTACATGGGCTAATATAGGGAAAATCTTTAAAAATCTTCTTCTCTGAAACCACAAGGCCCAGGTCTTTGATATTTGGTATGAAGCTTCAACTAGTGGACCCCTAACAAGATTGTTCAAATTATAGTGCTGGGGCCAAAAATGCCCCCACCCCAGGGCCCTTTGGTTTTACATGGGCTTATTTAGGGAAAATCTTTTAAAATTTTCTTCTCTGAAACCGCAAGGCTCAGGTCTTTGATATTTGGTATGAAGCTTCATCTAGTGGACCCCCACCAAGATTGTTCAAATTATAGTGCTGGGGCCAAAAATGCCCCCGCTCCGGGGCCCTTTGGTTTTACATTGGCTTATATAGGGAAAATCTTTAAAAATCTTCTTCTCTGAAACCGTAAGGCCCAGGTCTTTGATATTTGGTCTGAAGCTTCATCTAGTGGACCCCTACCAAGATTGTTCAAATTATAGTGCTGGGGCCAAAAATGCCCCCGCCCCGGGGCCCTTTGGTTTTACATAGGCTTATATAGGGAAAATCTTTAAAAATCTTCTTCTCTGAAACCACAAGGCCCAGGTCTTTGATATTTGGTATGAAGCTTCAACTAGTGGACCCCTACCAAGATTGTTCAAATTATAGTGCTGGGGCCAAAAATGCCCCCACCCCAGGGCCCTTTGGTTTTACATGGGCTTATTTAGGGAAAATCTTTTAAAATTTTCTTCTCTGAAACCGCAAGGCTCAGGTCTTTGATATTTGGTATGAAGCTTCATCTAGTGGACCCCCACCAAGATTGTTCAAATTATAGTGCTGGGGCCAAAAATGCCCCCGCTCCGGGGCCCTTTGGTTTTACATGGGCTTATATAGGGAAAATCTTTAAAAATCTTCTTCTCTGAAACCGTAAGGCCCAGGTCTTTGATATTTGGTCTGAAGCTTCATCTAGTGGACCCCTACCAAGATTGTTCAAATTATAGTGCTGGGGCCAAAAATGCCCCCGCTCCGGGGCCCTTTGGTTTTACATGGGCTTATATAGGGAAAATCTTTAAAAATCTTCTTCTCTGAAACCGTAAGGCCCAGGTCTTTGATATTTGGTCTGAAGCTTCATCTAGTGGATTCTTACCAAGATTGTTCAAATTATAATGCTGGGGCCAAAAATGCCCCCGCCCTGGGCCCCTTTGATTTTACAAAGGCTAATATAGGGAAAATCTTTAAAAATCTTCTTCTGAAACCGCAAGGCCCAGGTCTTTGATCTTTGGTATGAAGCTTCAACGAGGGGACCCCTACCAGGATTTTTCAAATTATAGTGCTGGGGCCAAAAATGCCCCCGCTCCGGGGCCCTTTGGTTTTACATGGGCTTATATAGGGAAGATTTTTAAAAATCTTCTTCTCTGAAACCCTAATGCCCAGGTCTTTGATATTTGGTATGAAGCTTCATCTAGTGGACCCCTACCAAGTTTGTTCAAATTATAGTGCTGGGGCCAAAAATGCCCCCGCCCCTGGGCCCTTTGTGTTTACATGGGCTTATATAGCAGTGCTCCAGCTAGGATTTCAGGGCAGAGGGGCGCAGGGCTAGATAGGGCACTTTTGCATGCTCAAAATAGGGCACCATTTTTGGTCTTTGAAATGCCATCAAGATCGTTTTGATCTGGAATAGGATAGTGAGCCACTATTACAGATGTCTCTACTGAATTATATATATTTACATGCATTTCACAAGTAAGTTGTGTACTGGATCGCAGCAATAGCAACGTTTATTATTTAAAGAACATTTGAACATTTAACTTCTAGGTATCTTTTATTATAGATTTATAATATTTATAAAAAAATAAATTGTTTGATTCATCTGAAAGCGTGTTATTAAAGCAATGCAAAAAATAACCCATGACTGAATAAGTAATCTGTTCAAGGGACACTACTCAATAATTATCCTTCCTGGTGAATGAATGTCATACTCAGGCTGCAGGACTCGAATGAACGGGTGCGAAGGCTGATCTCCGTCTTCACTTATCTGCAAAGACTCTGATCAGAATGCGCATCTATTGTTTGCAATATCCCCGCTGCTTGATCACTCTGCGACAGTAGACCTATTACACAGTAAACAGCGTGTATACCGAGCTTCGTCGCACAACACCTTGCAAAGACCCAGATCAACATGCGCAACCTTTTTTCTCACCTTTCTCTAAAGGCTCTTGGGGTCAGCGAAGACAGAGCAGTTTGTAAGGATGCGCAGGCTACTCCGAGTCTTCACTGGTCGCACGATACTCAAAGACTCAGACCAGCATGCGCAACCACTAGGCTATGTAAGTCAGAACAACATGCGCAACAACTATGCAAGTCTGTTTGGATAACCCAGCTTGTAAAATCAGCGATGCGCAGACTGATGCAAGACAATACTGTTGAGCAATGACCTGCTCATCCAATCAATACGGCTAATGAAGGCTTGCGCGCATGCGCTGACTGATCCGAGACTTCACTTGCTCGCTCATCTTAATGTAGTTCAGATTACTCCGGTTTACGCCCTCCTGATTAACGATCGGATCAGCTCTATATGTGATAGAATCTTGAAAGGGCCGTAACCCCAACCCCCAAAAAACTTGATTCCCTTGAAATATGAATGCATAATTTTCCCATTAGAGAATTTCCCGCCTTTTATTACACACGTCATTTATTTCACGTGCGTTCAGTCGCTGCACTGTTATGAAAATTTCAAGTTTTTTTCCAAATATTGGAGCCCGAGCGACTGTTGCATGTGCCCGAACATGGCAAGGGCTAATAAGTCATAATTATTAGCTCCACTGGCCGAAGGCCAGCGGGGCTATTGTCATGGCCCTGTGTCCGTCGTGCGTCCGTGCGTCCGTGCGTTAACTTTTTTCTTTAAACATCTTCTCCTCCTAAACTACTGGGCCAATTGTAACCAAACTTCACAGGAATGTTCCTTACATAGTCCTCTTCTAAATTCCTTCAAAGAATTTTGTTACACCCAGAACTCTGGTTACCATGGCAACAAAACCACAAAAAAATAAAAATCTTTAAAAATCTTCTCCTCCAAAACCACCTGTTGGATTTCATTTTTATTTTGCATGAATGTTCCTTGGGTGGACCTCTTTCAGATTCCTTGAAGAAATTTTGATCCGACAAAAAACATGGCCGCCATGGGCGGGGCTTATTTTCCCTATTTAACATATAGTGTAATGCTAAAACATCTTCTCCTCCTAAACTACTGGGCCAATTGTAACCAAACTTCACAGGAATGTTCCTTACTTAGTCCTCTTCCAAATTCCTTTGTAGTGACGAGGTGAGCTTATGGGATCACTTTTCGTCCGTCGTCTGTGCATCTGTGCATCCGTGCGTCCGTAAACAATTTCTTTAAACGACATCTCCTCCTGAACCACTGATCGGATTTTGACCAAACTTCACAGGAATGATCCTTAGGTGGTCCCCTTTCAGAGTTGTTCAAATGGTTCCGGTCTGTTGCACATCTAGGTCACAGGAGCCAAAAATAGATTTTTTTTCATCAAAAACTTAAAAAATCTTCTTCTCTGAAACCACAAGGCCCAGGTCTTTGATATTTGGTATGAAGCTTCATCTAGTGGACCCCTACCAAGTTTGTTCAAATTATAGTGCTGGGGCCAAAAATACCCCGGCTCCGGGGCCCTTTGGTTTTACATGGGCTTATATAGGGAAAATCTTTAAAAATCTTCTTCTCTGAAACCGCAAGGCCCAGGTCTTTGATATTTGGTATGAAGCTTCATCTAGTGGACCCCTACCAAGATTGTTCAAATTATAGTGCTGGGGCCAAAAATGCCCCCGCTCCGGGGCCCCATGGTTTTACATGGGCTTATATAGGGAAAATCTTTAAAAATCTTCTTCTCTGAAACCGCAAGGCCCAGGTCTTTGATATTTGGTATGAAGCTTCATCTAGTGGACCCCTACCAAGATTGTTCAAATTATAGTGCTGGGGCCAAAAATGTGCCCGCTCTGGGGCCCTTTGGTTTTTCATGGGCTTATATAGGGAAAATCTTTAAAAATCTTCTTCTCTGAAACCTTAAGGCCCAGGTCTTTGATATTTGGTATGAAGCTTCATCTAGTGGACCCCTACCAAGATTGTTCAAATTATAGTGCTGGGGCCAAAAATGCCCCCGCCCTGGGGCCCCTTGGTTTTACATGGGCTTATATAGGGAAAATCTTTAAAAATCTTCTTCTCTGAAACCTCAAGGCCCAGGTCTTTGATATTTGGTATGAAGCTTCATCTAGTGGACCCCTACCAAGATTGTTCAAATTATAGTGCTGGGGCCAAAAATGCCCCCGCTCCGGGGCCCTTTGGTTTTACATGGGCTTATATAGGGAAGATCTTTAAAAATCTTCTTCCCTGAAACCGTAAGGCCCAGGTCTTTGATATTTGGTGTGAAGCTTCATCTAGTGCACCTCTATCAAGATTGTTTAAATTATGGCCCTTCTTCTCTGAAACCACAAGGCCTAGGTGTTTTATATTTGGTATGAAGCTTCTTCTAAAGGCCCCCTACCAAGATTATTCAAATTATAGTGCTGGAGCCAAAAATGCCCCCGCCCCGGGGCCCTTTGGTTTTACATAGGCTTATATAGGGATAATCTTTAAAAATCTTCTTTTCTGAAACCGCAAGGCCCAGGACTTTGATATGTGGTCTGAAGCTTCATCTAATGGACCTCTACCAAGATTGTTCAAATTATAGCCCTGGGGCCAAAAATGCCCCCGCCCCGGGGCCCTATGGTTTTACATAGACTAATATAGGGAAAATCTTTAAAAGTCTTCTTCTCTGAAACCACAAGGCCTGGGTCTTCGATAGTTGGTATGAAGCTGCATCTAGTGGACCTCTATCAATATTATTCAAATTATAGCACTGAGACCAAAAATGTCCCCACTCTGGGGCTCTTTGGTTTTACATAGACTTATATAGGGAAATCTTTAAAAATCTTCTTCTCTGAAACTGCAAGGCCCAGGCCTTTAATATTTGGTATGGAGCTTTATCTAGTGGACCTCTACCAATATTGTTCAAGGTATAGCCCTGGGGCCACAAATGCCCCCACCCCGGAGCCCTTTGGTTTTACATAGATTTATATAGCCCAGGGGCCATTTGGTTTTGCATAGGCTTATGTAGGTAATATCTTTAAAAAAAATCTTCTTCTCTGAAACCGCAAGGCCCAGGTCTTTGATATTTTATGTGTAGCTTCATCTAGTGGACCTTTGCCAAGATTGTTTAAATTATAGCCTTTGTTGATGTTTGGTATGAAGCTTCACCTTTAAGACCTCCCTCAACATTATGCACATTAAAGCCCTGGGGCCAATAATGGCCCTCTCTGGGGCCCACTTGTTACACTAATGATCAGGTGAGCGATCCAGGGCCATCATGGCCCTCTTGTTTTTTTACCCATTGCATGCGGGAAAACCCTAAATGGGTACATTGACAAACAGTACTGGCCCAGATCAGACCCCACAGAACACCGTGTCTGATCAGGGCCTGCACTATTTGCTAACAGAATTTTCCATCAAAAATAGAAAAAATAGGCCTGACACCCCTTATATGACAAATGGACTGGTCCAACATATAGCAATAGAAGAGTTCACTAGTATACAATTGGTTAATGTAATAAATATGACAATTGTCTGAAGTTGGCCGGTGGAGCGACAGGCCCTCTTGGGCCTCTTGTTCAGAATCTTCATCAGATTTTTTTTTCTAACATGTTCGCGCTGACCAACCACCGAAAAACGAAGATTTTTTTTTAATCTTAACTCTCTCTTTTTAACTTTCTCTTTGTCGGCATTTTAGCCGTAACGAGTGACGAGTCAGTTGAGAGAAACTTTGATTTACCGATCATGGCCGTTTTAATAATGATAGGGCCTACAAATTATTGCACATTTTATTTATGCACCGATTTAAAGACACTGATTAAAAGTAAACTGATGCAGGTTCTAGCCAGTATTTCTGGCAGAGTCATAAAAATACCGACAATACCGCTCATCGAGTCATACTGTACCCCATGGCGTTTACCATCCGTTAACAGCATGATTACTTCGGCGCATGTCGCATAATTAATCCAGTATTAAAAAATAATTACATCTACCCATCTGTCTTATTAACGTCTTAAATTACACATACGAGGATGCTAAGTGGCATTTATGAATGGATTTGAAACAGGGAATGTCATAAGAAAAGGCAGTGGGGAGATTGGAGAGGACACGGGGGCGGGAGGGCCGGACACGAGGGGCGGCCCCGGAGGGCATGAGGGGCGGCCCGGGAGGGCACGAGGGGCGGCCCAGGAGGGCACGAGGGGCGGCCCGCCCCTCTGAAAGTAGCTAGCTGGGGCACTGTATAGGGAAAATCTTTAAAAATCTTCTTCTCTGAAACCGCAAGGCCCAGGTCTTTGATATTTGGTATGAAGCTTCATCTAGTGGACCCCTACAAAGATTGTTCAAATTATAGTGCTGGGGCCAAAATGCCCCCGCTCCGTGGCCCTTTGGTGGTTTAACATGGGCTTACATAGGGAAAACCTTTTAAAATTTTCTTCTCTGAAACCGCAAGGCCCTGGTCTTTGATATTTGGTATGAAGCTTCATCTAGTAGACCCCCACCAAGATTGTTCAAATTATAGTGCTGGGGCCAAAAATGTCCCCGCTCCGGGGCCCTTGGGTTTTACATGGGCTTATATAGGGAAGATCTTTAAAAATCTTCTTCTCTGAAACTGTAAGGCCCAGGTCTTTGATATTTGGTATGAAGCTTCATCTAGTGGACCCCTACGAAGATTGTTCAAATTACAGTGCTGGGGCCAATAAATGCCCCCCGCCCAGGGGCCCTTTTGTTTTACATGGGCTTATATAGGGAAAATCTTAAAAAATCTTCTTCTCTGAAACCGCAAGGCCCAGGTCTTTGATATTTGGTATGAAGCTTCATCTAGTGGACCCCTACCAAGATTGTTCAAATTATAGTGCTGGGGCCAAAAATGCCCCTGCTCTGGGGCCCTTTGGTTTTACATGGGCTTACATAGGGAAAATCTTTTAAAATTTTCTTCTCTGAAACCGCAAGGCCCAGGTCTTTGATATTTGGTATGAAGCTTCACCTAGTAGACCCCTACCAAGATTGTTCAAATTATAACCCTGGGACCAAAAATGCGCCCCACCCCGGGGCCCTTTGATTTTACATGGGCTTATATAGGGAAAATCGTTAAAAATCTTCTTCTCTAAAACCGCTAGGCCCAAGTCTTTGATATTTGGTATGTAGCTTCACCTAGTGGACCCCTACCAAGATTGTTCAAATTATAGTGCTGGGGCAAAAAATGCCCCCGCTCTTGGGCCCTTGGGCCCTTTGGTTTTACATGGGCTTATATAGCGAAAATCTTTAAAAATTTTCTTTTCTGAAACCGTAAGGCCCATGTCTTTGATATTTGGTATGAAGCTTCACCCCACAAGGACCAGGTTCCCCCCCCCCCCCCCACCACGCCCCGGGGCCTTTTGGTTTTACATGGGCTTATACAGGGAAAATCTTAAAAAAACTTCTTCTCTGAAACCGCAAGGCCCAGGTCTTTGATATTTGGTATGAAGCTTCACCTAGTGGACCCCAACCATGGTTGCTCAAATTAAAGCCCTTGGGTCAAAAATGCTCCCACTCCGGGGCCCTTTGGTTTTACATAGACTTATATATGGAAAATCTTGAAAAATCTTCTTCTCTGAAACCGCAAGGCCAAGGTCTTTGATATTTGGTATGAAGCTTCACCTAGTGGACCCCAACCATGGTTGTTCAAATTAAAGCCCTTGGGTCAAAAATGCCCCCGCTCTGGGGCCCTTTGGTTTTACATGGGCTTATATAGGGAAAAATTTTCTTCTCTGAAACCGTAATGCCCTTGTCTTTGATATTTGGTATGAAGCTTCACCCCACAAGGCCCAGGCACCCCCCACAACCCCCCCCCCCACCCCCCCCCCCCCCCCCCACCCCCGCCCCAGCAGGGCCTTTTGGTTTTACATGTGCTTATATAGGGAAAATCTTTAAAAATCTTCTTCTCTTAAACCTCAAGGCCCAGATCTTTGATATTTGGTATGAAGCTTCACCTAGTGGACCCCTACCAAGGTTGTTCAAATTATAGCCCTAGGGCCAAAAATGCCCCCGCTCCGGGGCACTTTGGTTTTACATAGACTTATATATGGAAAATCTTGAAAAATCTTTTTCTCTGAAACCGCAATGCCCAGGTCTTTGATATTTGGTATGAGGCTTTATGTAGTGAACCCCTGCCAAGATTGTTCAAATTATAGTGCTGGGGCCAAAAATGCCCCCGCCCCGGGGCCCTTTGGTTTTACATGGGCTTATATAGGGAAAATCTTTAAAAATCTTCTTCTCTGAAACCACAAGGCCCAGGTCTTTGATGTTTGGTATGAAGCTTCATCTAGTTGACCCCTACCAAGATTGTTCAAATTATAGTGCTGGGGCCAAAAATGCCCCCGCCCCGGGGCCTTTTGGTTTTACATGGGCTTATATAGGGAAAATCTTTAAAAATCTTTTTCTCTGAAACCGCTAGGCCCAGGTCTTTGATATTTGGTATGAAGCTTTACCTAGTGGACCCCTGCCAAGATTGTTCATATTATAGTGCTGGGGCCAAAATGCCCCCGCTCTGGGGCCCTTTGGTTTTACATGGGCTTTTATAGGGAAAAATGTTTAAAAATTTTCTACTCTGAAACTGTAAGGCCCATGTCTTTGATATTTGGTATGAAGCTTCATCCCACAAGGCCCAGGCCCTGGGGCCAAAAATGCCCCCACCCCGGGGCCTTTTGGTTTTACATAGACTTATATAGGGAAAATCTTTAAAAATTTTCTTCTCTGAAACTGTTAGGCCCATGTTTTTGTTGGGTTTTTTTTAAAAAAAATCCGTCCTTTGAAATAGCGATGTCCGGGCGGGCGGGCGGGCGTCGTCCCAGGTTTACCTTTTGGTTAACCTTTTTTTCAAAGTGATATTTTTCATCTATTCTGTAGCAGATTGTTTTAATATCAGGACTGATGCATAAGTGGAGGTACCGCTTTCATGTATTATCCATAAATGGCGCAAAAGACTAAAATTTTGGCGGAAATTGTCATTTTTCAAACTTGTGTTTTTCAGGTTTACCTTTTGGTTAACCTTTTTTCAAATGCCAGTGTAGTGGATAGAGTGCTGGACTACGAATCCTATTGTTGACTATGAATCTGAGGGGCGTGAGTTCAAACCCCGGTGGAGACATTTTTTTTTTTTTTTTTTTCTTTTTTATGCCCCCACGTATTCGGAGAATACCGGAAGGGCATTAAGTTTTACCCCTGTCCGTCCGTCCGTCCGTTCGTTCGTTCGCTCGTTCGGTGACATCATGTCCGGGCCATAACTCCTAAACCATATGGAATATATTCATGAAACTTCACAGGTGCATTCATCACACTGAGACGATGTGTCATGAATAAGGAAGACAACTCCTGCATTTTTGGTTTTTGAATTATCTGCCCTTGACTTAGTACCAAATAGTAAACCGTGTCCGGGCCATAACTCCTAAACCGTATGGAATATATTCATGAAACTTCACAGGTGCATTCATCACACTGAGACGATGTGTCATGAACAAGGAAGACAACTCGTGCATTTTTGGTTTTTGGATTATCTGCCCTTGATGCATATATTTTATGATTGATTCGAAGTACATTTGTAATATTTTTATCCCCTCTCACAACATAGTTGTGAGGGGGGATATAGCATAACTTCACACAAATGTTCCTTATAAAAAAAATCTCGAGCGAGTTCAACTTTCAAGGTCATGACCTCAAGGTCAAGGTCACTGTGGCTATTTTTAGAAAAACTTTGTCATCGCTCTAGCGCCTACATTTCTTCACCAATTTCATTATAACTTCACACAAATGTTCCTTATAAAAAAATCTCGAGGTGTTAGACTTTCAAGGTCATGACCTCAAGGTCAAGGTCACTGTGGCTATTTTTAGAAAAACTTTGTCAACGCTCTAGCGCATACATTTTTTCACCAATTTCATTATAACTTCATACAAATGTTCCTTATAAAAAAATCTCGAGGTGTTAGACTTTCAAGGTCATGACCTCAAGGTCAAGGTCACTGTGGCTATTTTTAGAAAAACTTTGTCATCACTCTAGCGCCTACATTTCTTCACTAATTTCAATATAACTTCACACAAATGTTCCTTATAAAAAATTTTGAGCGAGTTCGACTTTCAAGGTCATGACCTCAAGGTCAAGGTCACTGTGGCTATTTTTAGAAAAACTTTGTCATCGGTCTAGCGCCTACATTTCTTCACTGATTTCAATATAACTTCACACAAATGTTTCTTATGACAATATCTCGAGTGAGTTTGACTTTCAAGGTCATGACCTCAAGGTCAAGTTCACTGTCGCTATTTTTAGTAAAACTTTGTCATCGCTCCAGCGCCTACATTTCTTCACTGATTTCAATATTACTTCACACAAATGTTTCTTATGACAATATCTCGAGCGAGTTCGACTTTCAAGGTCATGACCTCAAGGTCAAGGTCACTGTGGCTATTTTTAGAAAAACTTTGTCATCGCTCTAGCGCGTACATTTCTTAACTGATTTCAATATAACTTCACACAAATGTTCCTTATGACAATATCTCGTGTGATTTCGACTTTCAAGGTCAAGGTCACTGTGGCTTTTTTTTTAGAAAAATTTTGTAATCACTCTAGCACCTATATTTCTTCACCGATTTCAATATAACTTCACACAAATGTTCCTTATGACAATATCTCTAGTGAGTTCCACTTTCAAGGTCAAGGTCACTGTGGCTATTTTTAGAAAAACTTTGTCATCACTCTAGTGCTTACATTTCTTCACCGATTTCAATATAACTTCACACAACTGTTCCTTAAGACAATATCTCAAGCCATTTCGACTTTCAAGGTCAAGGTCACAATGGCTATTTTTTGAAAAACTTTGTCATCGCCCTAGCGACTACATTTCTTCACTGATTTCAATATAACTTCACACAAATGTTCCTTATGACAATACCTTGAGGGAGTTTGACTTTCAAGGTCAAGGTCACTGTGGCTATTTTGAGAAAAACTTTGTCATGGCTCTAGCGCTTACATTTCTTCACCGATTTCAGTATAATTTCTCACAAATGTTCCTTATGACAATATCTCGAGGTATTTCAACTTTCAAGGTCAAGGTCACTGTGGCTATTTTTAGAAAAACTTTGTCATCGCTCTAGTGCCTATATTTATTGATGGATGTTAATAGAACTTCACACAAATGTTTCTTATGATAACATCTCGAGTTGCTTTGACTTTCAAGGTCATGACCTCAAGGTCAAGGTCACTGTGGCTATTTTTAGAAAAACTTTGTCATCGCTCTACCGCCTACACTTATGATTTTAATACAATTTATGATTGATTTGAAGTACATTTGTTATATTTTTTATGAATGGCATTTGGCGGGGGCATCCGTGTCCTGTGGACACTTTTTCTAGTTTTTTTCTTTCTTTTTTCATTCTTTTTTTTTCGAAAAAGGTAATATCCACTCCAGCAAAAATGTGACCAAAGTTTCCTCAATTTGAGTGGCTTTGATCTTTCTAGCTCCAACAATTAAAACAAACAGATCCTAGCAAAACACTATAAATCAGATAATATGTCAGGCTATCTGATTAAATTCTAGAAAAAGGTACACTGGATGTAGGAAGGAGATAAAATTCTAGAAAAAGCAGAGTATAATTAGTTTTCCAGATTGTAGCAAAGTTGAACATTATTTAGTTTCCATTGACCAGCCTGCTCAAAATTTTTTTGTTTTCATCAGGTGAACAAGTCTGTGAAATGAACGCCCGCCCCCCCCCCCCCCCCCCCCCCCCCAAACCCCACTTTATACAGAGAAAACTGGGGTTTACGGGTGTATACATGATTTTCCTTATTTCTGCCCCAAGACATAGTTTGTGGGTACTCGTTAGAACCGCCTCAATGAGGCGGTTCTAACGAGCACCCGCAACCTAAGCTTGGAGTATATATAAGAAAAATATGGATTTTCATCAGAAAAGTAGCCATTTTGGTGATGTGAAAATAATGCACTATGTGTCACGTCTGTGTTATCGTAATGGTTGTGGTTTTACGGCCCTTCCAAGATTATTTCACTTATTCAGTTGAGCCAAGCGATAATCAGAGGTTGGTAAAAACCGGAGTGCCCGGAGAAAAACCACGCAGAACTTAGCGTCTCACACGTGACCCCAGCCAGGCTTGAACCCACAGCGGCTTACTCATGTGTCGTCAGTTTCGGCTCTACGTGGAAGCACCATTCAGCTCAATATATTTCTCCAAGCCACGATAGGCGGGCGATTTTTGGTTTGATATTGTGTATGATAACTGAATAGTCGATTCTATGCTAGTTGAAATCTTACAAAGTCTTTTTGTGGGCATATTTACGTAAAGTCGGAGCCGAAGCGTAAAGTCGACATATTTTGATGGGGCCAAAAATAGACCTTTCCTGATATGACCCTTCATAAAATACAGGTTGAAAAAATAAATCTGGAATAAGGACAAAGGAATAAGGAAACAACTTATCACTCGTTGCAAACAGTGCAGACCCGTATCAGATACTGCAGAACAAGACGCCTGAGCAGGGCCTTCACTGTTTGCTTGAAAGCTCAACCAATTTTTAACAATGATTAAATTCTAATCAGCCTGGTTCCCCTTAACTCTTAAATGCACCCTTCTGAATGCGGGATGGGACATCCCATTCTGTACAAAATAGGAAAAAGTATTTATTTTCCTTTTTTTTTTTTTTTTATTATTTGTGATTTTTTCTCATTACTAAAACCTCTTAGTTACTTATAAACATTCTTACTTTACCTTATTTACTGACCTACCTGCTATTGAATCAACGTTGAAACAACGTTTAAAACGTTTTTTCAACGTTTAATCAAAGTTGAGTCAGTGTTGTGTGCCTGCAAGATCACTTGCTTACTTACCTACTCGCTTGCTCGCGTGCTCACACACTCACTCACCCACTCAAACCTGTTTCTTTTATTTTCCTCTGTATAGTTAAAAGCCATTTGTATTGTCCTTAGCTTTAGCAACTTCTTTTGATTGTTTCCAGATTTCTGCCAGCACTGGTAATAAAATACCCATTCTGACAGTCGAAAGGAGAAAGATAGTTTAGTTTAGAGATTAAAGTCAGAGTACAAAATAGAGAAAATTCTGAAAAAGTCTGTATTTTGTAAGAGTGATATCATAACATTTGGATAAACAAACTGCAAAAACTGTACTGAACAAAAACCCGTCCATAATGCCATTAGGCATTTTTCTTGTTGATATTTGGTATGAAGCTTCACCCCACAAGGCCCAGTTAACCCCCCCCCCCCACCCCCCTTATATAGGGAAAATCTTTAATAATCTTCTCTGAAACCGCAAGGCCCAGGTCTTTGATATTTGGTATGAAGCTTCATCTGGTGGACCCCTACCAATATTGTTCAAATTATAGTGCTGAGGCCAAAAATGCCCCCACCCTGGGGCCTTTTGGTTTTACATGGGCCTATAGAGGGGAAAATCTTGAAAAATCTTCTTCTCGGAAACCACAAGGCCTAGGTCTTTGATATTTGGTATGAAGCTTCATCTAGTGGACCTCTACCAAAATTGTTCAATTATAGCCCTGAGACCAAAAATGCCCCCGCCTCGGGGCCCTTTGGTTTTACATAGACTTATATAGGGAAAATCTTGAAAAATCTTCTTCTCTGAAACCACAAGGCTTAGGTCTTCGATATTTGCTATGAAGCTTCAGCTAGTGGACCTCTATAAAGATTGTTCTAATTATAGCCCTGAGACCAAAAATGCCCCCGCTCCGGGGCCCTTTGGTATTACATAGACTTATATAGGGAAAATCTTGAAAAATCTTCTTCTCTGAAACCAGAAGGCCTAGGTCTTTGATATTTGGTATGAAGCTTCATCTAGTGTACCTCTACCAAGATTGTTCAAATTATAGCCCTGAGACCAAAAACGCCCCTGTCTCGGGGGCCCTTTGGTTTTACATAGACTTATAACTTATAGAGTCTAACTGTTGGTTTTCTTTTGCTCCAGCATTTCAGTGGTTTCTTGCTGTTGAGTCCTCACCGTTGTCTCACCTCTGTGGTTCTTTGATTATTTGTGTTCACGGAGATGTTGCACTGATGAGTTAGGAGGCCTTCATGCGGACTGAACAAATTATTTGTCTAAATCACGGGGGAAGTAAGGGTGAGGATTGTGGCCATGTAAAATAGATTTAAGCCCCCCAGTGGAAATCTTTCCACTGACCGTTCCAAGGCGGTTCTTCTGTGGCGATTTATTCATGTTGTTGTTTGTTACTCATGTGTGTATCACTTGTGTCTTTTAATTTTGGATGGCCATATGGCCATTTTGTGGGAAAGTAACTGTCCTTATGGCCTTCTTTTGTTTAGGTTTCCATTATGGTCTGGTCGCTTAATGTTTGTATTTCTTTCCCTTTGGTGTCTTTGATGGGTGGAGTAAGTTAATTGTATCGATTCCTGATCTTTGTTTTACTTCTACTTTATATAGGGAAAATCTTTAAAAATCTTCTTCTCTGAAACCACAAGGCCTAGGTCTTTGATATTTTTGGTGTGAAATTTCATCTAGTGGACCTCTATCAAGATTGTTCAAATTATAGGCTATTAGCCCTGGGGCCAAAAACGCCCCCGCCCCAAGACCTTTTGGTTTTACACAGACTTAAATAGGGAAATCTTTAAAAATCTTCTTCTCTGAAACCACTAGACCCGTGCCTTTGATATTTGGTATGGAGCTTCATCTAGTGGACCTCTACCAAGATTGTTCAAATTATAGCCCCCACCCCGGGGCCCTTTGGTTTTACATAGACTTATATATAGAAATAATCTTTGAAAATTTTCTTCTCTGAAACAGCAAGGCCCAGGTCTTTGATATTTGGTGTGAAGCTTCATCTAGTGGACCTCTATCAAGATTGTTTAAATTATGGCCCTGAGGCCAAAAATGCCCCCGCTCGGGGCCATTTGGTTTTACATAGGCTAATGTAGGGAATATCTTTAAAAAATCTTCTTCTCTGAAACCCCAAGGCCCAGGTCTTTGATATTTGGTGTGTAGCTTCATCTAGTGGACCTTTGCCAAGATTTTCAAATTATAGCCTTTGTTGATATTTGGTATGAAGCTTCACCTCTTTAGACCTCCCTCAACATTATGCACATTGTAGCCCTGGGGTCAATAATGGCCCTCCCTGAGGCCCACTTGTTACTCTATCATATGGATCAGGTGAGCGATCCAGGGCCATCATGGCCCTCTTGTTTTTGTTTGAAGGATGTAGACTCATTGAGGGGAATGGTTACATTTGGCATATTACCTGGCATTTCAAAAAGAAAGTTATTGGCCTTTCCTGCTTGACATGCTTTTAAAAGAGCCACTCTGGAAAAAAAGGGGTCTACTCTTGAAGGAAAAAAATAATTACGTCCGAGGAGCATATTCTTTCGTTTGACAAGTAGTCCCTAGTCTAGCTCTAAGATGTTGATGTCATATTCAGCAGCCCTTCTGTGTTTCTGTCCCAAAGGCGGTCTCTTATAAAGAGACACTGGGTGTAAAAAAGACAAAGAAAGAATGACTAAACAAAACCTTCTCAATAAGTTTTTTAAAGCCAGATTTAGTCTTAATGGACACACCAGTGCTAATTTGTTAGCAATCATTCAGACATGGTAAAGGATTTGTATCCTATTTAGTGTTTCACTGGTTTCTTTGTTTTACATTAGATAATAATAAATTATAGCCGATACCGATGGACAGGAGATAGGTACTGGTGATAATGTAATGAATGAAGAGAATGATGAATTACTGATAAATGGCTAAACACTGGTGATGATGGAAATGGTAGATTAGACTGGAGTCAGTGCCCTTATTTTTGCAAAATATATTGTACAAAAGTAGACATTATCTCCTGAATTAGCAGTCCAAGACCAAAATATTGGACCAAGGACTTGCCCAAGGTCTGTCATACTGGTAGAGAGCATTGATAATTCAGGTGATAAAGAAAAACGTTTTCTCATTTGTACACAAACCTAAAAAAATACAGTTTTAACCCTTATCTTGCTGAATATTCATTTAAGCCACACCCATTTCTGTCTATCAACCAATCAAATTACTTGATGTAATGTATTGCTACAAATTCATAAACTGAATGCCAGACAGTGTAGATCCTGAAGCCATCTGATCTGGATCTACACTGTTTGCAAAGATAGGGGTTGTCATGAACAGCAAGATAAGGGTTAATTTAACATATTGGACTTTTGTATTTATAGTTTCTTTTTTTGTAACAGAGTAGTGCACAATATCACAGACAGTTTTGATGTCTTACAAAAACATTTACAGTTGCCTTGCCCATCAGTGCAGGCCTTCAATCTTTGCAAGAAGTTCAGCCATTTTCTAAATAAATTTCTAAAAATAACTCAGCTTGACACTCCTCAATTTTGAACTGGACTGCTCAATAAGTCATTAACTACTGGGTTGATTTTAATAAAAGTTGCATGGATATAACATTGGGACTGGATGAAGAACTGATTATGTCTCCCCCGAAAAAAATTTTTTCGGAGAGACATATTGTTTTTCCCCCGGGCGTCTGTCTGTCCGTCTGTCCGTCTGTCTGTCTGTCCGTCTGTCCGTCTGTCACACTTTCGTGTCCGCTCTGTAACTTGAAAACCGTTAGAGCTATCGTCACGAAACTTCGTATAAATGTTAATCAGCATTAGACGACGTGCAGTGCGCAAGAACCATAACTCTCGCATTTATACTTTTTGAATTATCTCCCTTGGAAGTTTGTTGGTATGTATATATGTATGGGCAAATCGTGTCCGGTCAATAACTTTCTTATTTTTTGATGGATTTTAAAATTACTCGGCAGAAATATTAACAACCATAAGGCGATGTGTGGTGCGCATGAGGCAGGTCGGTACCTCAAAGGTCAAGGTCATACTTAGAGGTCAAAGGTAAAAAAAGGGGCCTTTTTTGCGTATTTGGTCAATAACTTTCTTATTTTGAGATGGATTTTAAAATTATTTGGCATAATTATTAACAACCGTAAGACGATGTGTGGTGCGCATGAGGCAGGTCGGTACCTCAAAGGTCAAGGTCATACTTAGAGGTCAAAGGTCAAAAAAGGGGCCTTTTTTTCGTATTTGGTCAATAACTTTCTTATTTTGAGATGGATTTTAAAATTACTTGGCATAATTATTAACAACCATAAGACGATGTGTGGTGCACATGAGGCAGGTCAGTTCCTCAAAGGTCAAGGTCATACTTAGAGGTCAAAGGTCAAAAAAGGGGCCTTTTTTTCGTATTTATTCAATAACTTTCTAATTTTGAGATGGATTTTAAAATTACTTGGCATAATTATTAACAATCATGAGACGATGTGTGGTGCGCATGAGGCAGGTCGGTACCTCAAAGGTCAAGGTCATACTTAGAGGTCAAAGGTCAAAAAGTGGGCCTTTTTTTCGTATTTGGTCAATAACTTTCTTATTTTGAGATGGATTTTGAAATCACATGGCAGAAATGTGAACCAATATAAGGCGATGTGTTGCGCGCATGACCCAGGTTGGTACCTCAAAGGTCAAGGGCATACTTAGAGGTCAAAGGTAAAAAAGGGGCCTTTTTTCGGGTTTTGTCAATAACTTGCCTATTTTTAAATAGAATTTGAAGTTACTTGGCAAACATGTTAACTATCATGGGACGATGTGTTGCATGCATGATTCAGTTTGGTACCTAAAATGTCAAGGTCATACATAGAGGTCAAAGGTAAAAAAGGGGCCTTTTTTCGTGTTTGGTCAATAACTTTCTTATTTTTAGATGGATTTTGAAATTGCTAGGCAGAAATGTTAACCACCATGAGATGATGTGTTGCACGCATGACCCAGTTTAATACCTGAAAGGTCAAGGTCATACATAGAGGTTAAAGGTAGAAAAAGGGCCTTTTTAATATCAAATATAACTACCCATCACTACAATTATAGCCTTTTCACCAGACGCAGGTCTGGGACAGTCTGACACAAAAAAAAAAAAAATCTAGCCAGAAATGCCACCGGCATGTCCCTTTTCCCGTGACCACCCCAGCGTCGAGTCCTGATTGGTCGCTGATGTCACATGACCTATCAGACCAATAGGCAGACGATACAGGTCACGTGACCGCAATTTTCGCGCCGAGAAGATCATTATTTTTTCAGACTTGCTTGGGATAGGATGGTCAAACTACATTCCATGGAAGAATGAATAAACGGATAAGTGTTTTATTCTTTTTTTGATTTTGCACTTACCTTGAGTTTCCACAACGTACTTAGGCTTTTTAAGCTTACTGTTTATTCCGAATTTCTTAGAGACTTTATTTCGTGTGTTTCTGCCGACATTGCATGTGTAGTGGTTGTCCGCCATTTTGAAATTTCACTTGGAAGTTTTGTTTATCATGTGATCAACCGTTTTTGGTTTTTGATAAGCACCACACTTCTTTTCATGTTATGTGCCAGGGTATACACTCGTATTATTCCTGGTAATGTTTTAATAGAAGTCGGCGTTGTGGAAACTTAAATTGCCAGAAAAGAGGACGTTTTTTTGTACGTGTTCCTTCCACTTCCGGTATCGGAAGACGTTGTATCGCTGAATAAAAATTCTCAGCATTAATTTAGTTTTGAACATGTGCAAGACCCGTCTTTGTTTAGCACTTATAAATCCCACGATGCAGATGGATAATATTCAGGTCCCTTTGTGGCCTTTCTATAGTATCTTCTAAACAGAATCCATCCAATTCGTGTGGGTCACCATTGCCGAATCAAGATGAGCCAGTCTATGTCCCCTCCCATTTGGGCCTGGGTTGACTAGGATAGGTTCGTCGACCGCCCCGTAGAGACCCTGCTCATAATTGCGGGGACTCCGGGGTGCGGGGAACCTATGCCCAAAAATTTTTTCCGAATCCATGTTACATACGAATTTTGGTACGGTTCCAATCGCGGTTTTTATCGGGTAACCTTTCCAGACCTTCGGTACTTAGTTTACCTTGGTCATATGCTTCTTTCCTCTTATTATGATAAATTTTTGTTACCATAATCATTAAATTGGATTGTTTTCCCTTGTAAAACATACAGATTTGGGCATCGTTTATTGGAATACCGTAACTATTGCAAGTGAATCCGGGACGTTTCGGTACTGAGTCGTTTCGGCCTGGGTCGTTTTCGACCCGATTTTGCACCTGGATCGATTCGGCCTATTTCGGTGGGTCGTTTCGGCCTTGGGCCGATTCGGCCTTGATCGTTTTAGGCACGGCTCCTTGAATGCTCAATTTTGATTCGGCAATTTCGCATGTTCAGTGCACTATATACAATAAAGGGCCTAACACTGGGGAAGTTTAATTGAGCCTCAAGTGTTTTGCCCCTAGAGCTGAATCTGGGCCTAGGGATTTATCCTCTGGGGATATATCAATACTCAGAGGTTGGTCCTTTTTCGTCCTTACTATTTAGCGATTATGAGAAGGACATATTTAGAGCCTCATCACCTATTGATTCTAAAACTATAAGCGGACCATGTCTTCCCAACGTTTTCAGAATCAAGCTTCAAGACCGGGGGCACTCGTGCGAAATGAACTTGGAACATTGGTTCTAACAACAAAAAACATCAATTTTTTGTTCTTATGAAATTCCTAAATTCGACCCAGATTCAGTCTCTGTATATATGACGTCAGGGAAATTGGCATTACTTCCTGTTTCGACGCTCTAACATTGGAGCTTCTTACCAGGATTATTATTAAGTGGGTTCTCATTATGACTGGTATTCTAGTTCTACCCACTTTGCCTTCAAACAAGAGCATTCCGACCATATAGCTACTATTCTAATGCTTTTGTTTATTTCCCGGTCATTTTTTACATGCCATGGCTGTCTACCACCATGTTGCATGTTTGGCGCAACTCTGCTCTTTATAACTGGTTCAGTTTTTACTGAGCATAGTAAATGAAAACTTAGAGCCTCAGCGCCTCTTGATTCTAAAACTACAAGCGGACCATGTCTTCCCAACGTTTTCAGAATCAAGCTTCAAGACCGTGGGCACTCGTCTTTTTTGAAGTCTTCGGAGAGCGTATCAAGTACAGGTACCGCAACCAAGAGACGCTCTTCGACTACTTCCGATGACTTTTAAGTGCTTATCACCCTCGACTAGAAGATCTCAATCAGTCCTCGTCTACTAATAGATCATTCTCAGATCAGGGTACACGGTCCTTTCGTTCCAGAGGTCGGACTGGAACGAAATCTCCCAATAGAGGAAGACACAAGTCTAACAAATGACTTTCTTCCTTCCCCTCCTCTTCATCTTCTCCCAGTAGGAGCCGAGCTTTTTCAGTTCTATCAAGCCTTGGCTTCTTTTATTAAATATTTTTTGAGTTTTATGAGTTGTGAGAAAGGGTTACTGGATTGCGTTCGTTAGGAATCCTTTCTCTTTCTCACATGCAAATACTATTTCTGGTAAATAGTATCAAGAAATGAAATCTTTTTATTGGAAGAGGAAGGGTTCTTCTCCAAAAGAAAGCCGTGTAAGTAGAAAAATTTCTCCTTTCCCCAGGCTTCTACAGGCGGATCTTTCTGTTCGAGAAGAAAATGGGAAAATCGACTCATCATAGAGTTCTCACACTTAACACATATGATGCAAGTCGATCATTTCAAAATGGAAACTTCGTCCTCGATTAGTCAGGTCAATTCTCCCAAATTCGGGGACGATTTCCGTAGTTTTTAAAGGACGCTTACCTTCACATCTCCATCCATAGGTCATTACGCAAATTTCTTCGTTTCACCTTGGATGGAATTTTGTGTATCAGTCCGTTGCCTTTCCTTTGTTGGAATTGTCAACGGATCAATGATAGGAAAAGGAGAAATGGGGAAATCGACTCATCATCGACTTCTCACACTTAACAAGATGATGCGAGTCGATCGGCTCAAAATGGAAACTTCGTCCTCGATTAGTCAGGTCAAATTTCCCAAATTCGGGGACGATTTCCGTAGTTTTAAAGGTCGCTAGCCTTCACATCTCCATCCATAGGTCATTACGCAAATACCTTTGTTTCACCTTGGATGGAATTTTTGTGTATCAGTCCGTTGCCTTTCCTTTGTTGGATTTGTCAACGGATCAATGTTTTCCCTGTTCACCAACTTATTGGAAATTAATTAAGCAGCTCTCATCATAGAATTAGGCCCCAATCTCGTGTAGTGTTCCGATGATGGGTTTTGTCATCATTTTTACAGATACTGTTTATCATACCTTGTCCTAACGTGTACAGGTTATTGTGAATTTAGATTTCATACACTTTATCGAGAAGTTGAAATTGACTCTACCACCGAAAAACTTTCGATTTATGTCAGGGGTTTGTTTCCCCTTTTTAGAACTTAGTAATTGGATCCAGTTTCCCTGGACAATCTCATCTTAGACCTTTCCAGGTTATTTTTGCTAATATTATCACTGGAAATACCATACGGTCTAAAGGAGCAATAAATTCCATTATCAAGATTGCTCTCTACTATTTATTAATCCCTCAGTATCAAATGGGGTCTCCTCTTTTAGAGACTATTCCCTATTTGTTTTTTCGCATGCCAGCCTTTCAGGTTGGTTTTCCACTTCGAACCTCAGGGATTAGTTGTTCAGGGAACGTGGGGCCTATATTAGGCGGGGCTATATATATATATGTATGTGTGTGTATGCGTATATGTATGTATATATGTATATGTGTATAAACATTCTGAAACTTCAGAAAAATTTCCTTGGTTTATCAGTTCTTCATAGCTCCAAACTGAGGAACAGCTTCATTATTGTTACTCCAGACAAATGAATAGTGTAGTTTTTTCTACTTATCAGGGAGTGACTCATTACTCTTCCCTGTTGGCTTTTACATGGAAGATTATAACTTGGTGTCTTCAGGAAGGTATGTCTATCCTTGTCGGACACCTCCAGGGCAGATTATGTCATTGGGATCGCCCCTATAGACCAGTTCACCATCCGTTCTCTACAGGGCGTTTTCTCATATGGAGAGAACCTTTATTGGGCCTTTTTTAATCAAATGTCCAAACAACTCGGTTCTCCAATCAACTTCCTTTGTGTTTCAAGTTTCAGATCACCTGGAACGTGCAGTTGATTTAAAATCTCTAGATTGGGGGAATCTTTTACATATGCGTTTACACCATTCAACTGAATTCCTCTAGTTCTAGGTAAAAATTCAAGCGTCCAAAAGCCGAGCCATTCTGATTACGCCTCCTATGGCCTCAGAGATCTTGGTTTTTTAGTCATTCTGAGCCTAGTCTCAAGACTTGCAACCAGTCTTCCAGTAGTTCCAGATCAAATATCTAAAAGGTGTGGGTCAAGCATTCCATTTCAATCCAGAAATGCTTTACTTACACATCCAAATGTTTTCAGGAATCAAACCAGAGGTAGACACTTTTCTGGTTTCTCTGCCGAGTGTATCTTCAAATATAGAAAGATCTCCACTCTCAAGTTTTACTCTGGAAGATGGAAGATATTTTCTAGTTGGTGTAGAAAAAGGGAAATAAATTCAGACAATTCCTCTAGGGAGGTTTTTTTACTGGATTTCTTTTTCTGTCTGTTCTCTACCCTTCAATTTCTATTTCATCTAAGAGAAGGGTACAGATCAGTAATCTCGAACATGTTAAAATTTTAGTCGGCTTCACACTTTTTCATTAAACCCTACCATCACCAGCTTATTAAAGGGGTTTTTTCACTATGCCGACAGGTTTTCTAAACCACCTTACGATCCGGTGAATTCAGCTTCTTTTATTCATTTGATAGTCAAGCTGTATTTCATTTGACATTTGCTTCAGTTCGTAGAAGTTATAGTCATGCTTTGCCAATTACAGAGGGTTGTTTTCAGGTATGAGAAGAACAATGACTTCTTTTTCTCTTCTCATTCAACCTATTTTTGTTTCAGGCTATAAATGACCTTGTCTGAAACTACTATTTGTCCTGTCATTTCCAGGATTCGTGGATTGTAGGCTAATGTGAATTTTTTGTATACATTAGAATGTTTAAAACGTTTCGAGATTATCATGAGAATTTTTTCTTTTCAATCAAGGGGTTTTGGATATATTTCTAACCATCCTTGGTTGCAAAGTGGATTTGTAAAGTGATAAAGCTTCTACCAGTATATGCTAATTTCACTTCTGCCCTATTATCATTCAGAATACAGTATGAGGTTAGAACCTTCTACATTTTGGGCATATTGGAACTCCGTTTTTTTTCTTCAGAATGTTTTTTCTTACTGCGTAATGGATGTTCCAACGCTACTTTTCATCCCTTCACCTAAGGTGCTTGGTTCCCATTCGTAGTGGTACTCATTCCTTGGGTAGTTTAGTAGCTTCTCAATCTATTATGAGCAGCACTTATTTTGGGATTTTATTTTCCTTGGTTGTTTGTTAGCCTGTTTGAATAGGTATGAACCTTCTATTTTGACTCCGGTTCCTGTCCATTTATCTTCTCCACTTGTGAATTTGGGATTTGGATCCCTTGCAGTCATCGTGGATACTCTCTTACATTACCATCATTGGATGGTTTTAAAAGGGGTATAAACAACCAAGGTTGGAGGAGTTAGGTATGTGTAACTTTATTTTTCATCCAACCCTCCACTTGCTTTGAATTCAGGCTATAATTGTAGTGATGGGTAGTTATATTTGATATTAAAATGATATTTTTAATGTAAAATTAATTTTAATTAATAATATACCTACCCATCACTACAATGGTATGTCCCGCCTCCCAGCCCCGCCTGAAATATTTGTTTTCCTGAAAGAAATAATGATCTTCTCGGCGCGAAAATTGCGGTCACGTGACCTGTATCGTCTGCCTATTGGTCTGATAGGTCATGTGACATCAGCGACCAATCAGGACTCGACGCTGGGGTGGTCACGGGAAAAGGGACATGCCGGTGGCATTTCTGGCTAGATTTTTTTTTTTTTTGTGTCAGACTGTCCCAGACCTGCGTCTGGTGAAAAGGCTATAATTGTAGTGATGGGTAGGTATATTATTAATTAAAATTAATTTTACATTAAAAATATCATTTTTGTGTTCTGTCAATAACTTTCTTATTATGCCCCCCACTTTGAAAAAGTTTGAGGGGCATATTGGTTCTGGTTCGTTCGTCCGTTCGTCTGTCCATTACGCTTTTGATGCATAGCATAACTAAAGAACCGTGTATGCTAGGGTTTTGAAATTTCATATATGGATTCCTCATGGAAAATTAGCTGACGCGTATTTTTTTTCTCGTCCGGATTATGCCCCCTTCAAGAGTTATTGCCCTTTGAATTTTTTTTTTTTTAGCTCACCTGTCACGTAGTGACGAGGTGAGCTTTTGTGATCACTTTTTGTCCGTCGTCCGTCGTGCGTGCGTGTGTGCGTGTGTGCGTGCGTGTGTGCGTGCGTAAACTTTTTCTTCAAACAACATCTCCTCCTAAACCACTGATCGGATTTTGACCAAACTTCACAAGAATGATCCTTAGGTGGTCCCCTTTCAAAGTTGTTCAAATGGTTCCGGTCTGTTGCACATCTAGGTCACAGGAGCTAAAAATAGATTTTTTAAATGAAAACTTTAAAAATCTTCTTCTCTGAAACCGCAAGGCCCAGGTCTTCGATATTTGGTATGAAGCTTCATCTGGTGGACCTCTACCAAGATTGTTCAAATTATAGTCCTGGGTCCAAAAACGCCCCCGCCCTGGGGTCCTTTGGTTTTACATGGGCTTATATAGGGAAAATCTTTAAAAATCTTCTTCTCTCAAACCGCAAGTCCCAGGTCTTTGATAATTGGTGTGAAGCTTCACCTAGTGGACCTCTACCAAGATTGTTCAAATTATAGCCCTGGGGCCGAAAATTCCCCCCGCCTTGGGGGGCCTTTGGTTTTACATAGGCTTAATATAGGGAAAATCTTTAAAAATCTTCTTCTCTGGAACCGCAAGGCCCAGATCTTGGATATTTGGTGTGAAGCTTCATCTAATGGACCTCTTTCAAGATTGTTCAAATTATAGCCCTGGGGCCAAAAATGCCCCCGCCCCGGGGGCCTTTGTTTTTACATAGGCTAATATAGGGAAAATCTTTAAAAAATCTTCTTCTATGGAACTGCAAGGCCCAGATCTTGGATATTTGGCATGAAGCTTCATCTAGTGGACCTCTTTCAAGATTGTTCAAATTATAGCCCTGGGGCCAAAAACGCCCCCGCCCCGGGGGCCTTTGGTTTTACATAGGCATATATAGGGAAAATCTTTAAAAATCTTCTTCTCTGGATCCGCAAGGCCAAGATCTTGGATATTTGGCGTGAAGCTTCATCTAATGGATCTCTTTCGAGATTGTTCAAATTATAGCCCTTGGGCCAAAAATGCCCCCGCCCCGGGGGCCTTTGATTCTACATAAACTTAGATAGGGAAAATCTTTAAATATTCTTTTCTGAAACCGCAAGGCCCAGGTCTATGATATTTGGTGTGAAGCCTCACCTAGTGAACCTCTACCAAGATTGTTCAAATTATAGCCCTGGGGCCAAAAATGCCCCCTCCCCTCTGGGGCCCTTTGGTTTTACATAGACTTACATTGGGAAAATCTTGAAAAATCTTTTTCTCTGAAACTGTCAGGCCCATGTCTTTGATATTTGGTATGGCGCTTCATCTAATGGACCTCTACAATGATTGTTCAAATTATAGTCCTCGGGCCACAAATGCCCCCGCCCCAGGGCCCTTTGGTTTTACATAGTCTTATATAGAGATAATCTTTGAAAATCTTTTTCTCTGAAACAGCAAGGCCCAGGTCTTTGATATTTGGTGTGAAGCTTCATCTAGTGGACCTCTATCAAGATTGTTTAAATTATAGCCCTGAAGCCAAAAAACCACCCAAGCCCCGGGGCCATTTGGTTTTACATAGGCTTATATAGGGAATATCTTTAAAAAAATCTTCTTCTCGGAAACCACAAGGCCCAGGTCTTTCATATTTGGTGTTTAGCTTCATCTAGTGGACCCTAATCAAGATTGTTCAAATTATAGCCTTTGTTGATATTTGGTATGAAGCTTCACCTATTTAGACCTACCTCAAAATTATGCACATTATAGCCCTGGGTCAATAATGGCCCTCCCTGGGGGCCCCTTTGTTACTCTATGGATCAGGTGAGCGATCCAGGGCCATCATGGCCCTCTTGTTTAATAAAATCTTGTCAGCAAGATATCTCAAAAACTATAGGAGCTAGAGCCTTGAAAGTTGGTGATTATATTGATGGTGATAAGTAGATGAACTGATTAACTTTTGACAAAATTCCGAAAAATACTTTGTGAGTTATGGCCCTTTGTCATTTTGGTAATTTGTGCCCATTGTAATGTATGCTAAAAGTGATGCATAGCATAACCATGTATGCTAGGGTTTTGAAATTTCATATATGGATTCCTCATGGAAAATTAGCTGACGCGTATTTTTTTTCTCGTCCGGAATATGCCCCTTTCAAGAGTTATTGCCCTTTGAAATTTTTTTAATAAAATCTTGTCAGCAAGATATCTCAAAAACTATTGGAGCTAGAGCCTTGAAAGTTGGTGAATAGATTGTTGGTGATGAATAGATGAACTGATTAACTTATGACAAAATTCCGAAAAATACTTTGTGAGTTATGGCCCTTTGTCATTTTGGTAATTTGTGCCCATTGTAATGTATGCTAAAAGTGATGCATAGCATAACTTTAGAACGGTGTATGCTATAATTTTGAAATTTCATATATGCATTTCTGATGGAAAATAAGCTGACGCGTATTTTTTTTCACGTCAGGATTATGCCCCTTTCAAGAGTTATTGCCCTTTGAATTTTTAGCTCACCTGAGCCTTTAGGCTCATAGGTGAGCTTATAGTATAGCCATGGTCCGTCGTCCGTCCGTCCGTCCGTCCGTCCGTCCGTCCGTCCGTCCGTCCACCATTTTCAAAGATCTTCTTCTCCTATACTGCAGGGCCAATCAAAGCCAAATTTCATATGGAGCCTCAGTGGGATGGGGGAACGAAAGTTTGTTCGCGGGGTCTGGATCACATGACCAAGATGGCCGCCATGCCCATATATGGTAAAAAGCCTTCAAAAATCTTCTTCTCCAGAACCATAAGGCCAATGGCCTTGAAACTTGGCATGTAGCATATGGTACTCGGGCCCATCATGGCTTGTACAAATGGTGACCCTGGGTTGACCTTGACCTATTTTACAGCAATGTCAAATATGCCAACTTAGGCTTTTGCATGGAGAAAAGTGAAAATAATGGATTTTTAGGAAACCATTGAAGACAGTGTCACCAAAATTTGTAGATCAGGAAAAGTAATTGAATACATGAAGATCTATGGGTTAGAAAGGTCAAGGTCATTCATTGACCTTAGACCAAGGTCATTCAGGTTCCAGATTTCAAACATTTTTTTCTCAGAAACTACCGAACCAATTGAAGTGAAATTTGATATGGAGCCTTTGTGAGTTGAACAAATGAAAAGTTGCTCATATGGTCTAGGTCACATGACCAAGATGGCGGCCACGCCTATATATGATAAAAAGCCTTCAAAATCCTTCTTCTCTAGAACTGTAAGGCCAATGGCCTTGAAACTTGGCATGTAGCATATGGTACACGGGCCCATCATGGCTTGTACAAATGGTGACCCTGGGTTGACCTTGACCTATTTTACAGCAATGTCAAATATGCCGACGTAGGCTTTTGCATGGAGAAAAGTGAAAATAATGGATTTTTAGGAAACCATTGAAGACAGTGTCACCAAAATTTGTAGATCAGGTAAAGTAATTGAATACATGAAGATCTATTGGTTAGAAAGGTCAAGGTCATTCATTGACCTTAGACCAAGGTCATTCAGGTTCCAGATTTCAAACATTTTTTTCTCAGAAACTACCAAACCAATTGAAGTGAAATTCGATATGGAGCCTTTGTGAGTTGAACAAATGAAAAGTTGCCAATATGGTCTAGGTCACATGACATAGATGGCGGCCACGCCTATATATGATAAAAAGCCTTTAAAATTCTTCTTCTCTAGAACTGTAAGGCCAATGGCCTTGAAACTTGGCATGTAGCATATGGTACTCGGGCCCATCATAGTTTGTACAAATGGTGACCCTTGGCTGACCTTGACCTATTGACCAGCAATTAAAGTTTGTTTGCGGGGTCTGGATCACATGACCAAGATGGCCACCATGCCCATATATGGTAATAAGCCTTCAAAAATCTTCTCCAGAACTGTAAGGCCAGTGGCCTTGAAATTCGGCATGTAGCATATGGTACTCAGGCCCATCAGAGCTTGTACAAATGGTGATTGTGGGTTGATCTTGACCTATTTTACAGCAAAGTCAAGTTTGCCGACTTAGGCTTTTGCATGGAGAAAAGTGAAAATAATGGATCTTTAGGAAACCATTGAAGTTAGTGTCACCAGAATTTGTAGATCAGGTAAAATAACTGAAAACATGAAGAGCTATGGGTTAGAAAGGTCAAGGTCATTCATTGACCATAGACCAAGGTCATTCAGGTTCTATATTTCAAACATTTTTTTCTCAGAAACTACCGGGCCAATTGAAGTGAAATTCAATATGGAGCCTTTGTGAGTTGAACAAATGAAAAATTGCCAATACCATCTAGATCACGTGACCAAGATGGCGGCCACGCCCAGATATGGTTAAAAGATTTCAAAATTCTTCTTCTCCAGAACCGTAAGGCCAATGGCCTTGAAACTTGGCAAGTAGCATATGGTACTCAGGCCCATCATAGTTTGTACAAATGGTGACCCTGGGTTGACATTGACCTATTTTACAGCAATGTCAAATTTGCCGACTAAGACTTTTGCATCGGAAAAAAGTGAAAATAATGGATTTTTAGAAAACCATTGAAGACAGTGTCACCAAAATTGGTAGATCAGGTAAAGTAACTGAATGCATGAAGATCTATAGGTAAGAAAGGTCTAAGGTCATTCATTGACCTTTGACCAAGGTCAATCAGGTTCCATATTTAAAAAAAAAAAAACATTTTTTTTTCTCAGAAACTACTGAGCCAATTGAAGTGGAATTCAATATGGAGCCTTCGTGTGTTGAACAAATGAAAAGTTGCCAATATGGTCTAGATCACCTGACCAAGATGGCTGCCATGCAGATATATAGTAAAAAGCCGTCATAAATCTTCTTCTCCAGAACTTCTCTAAAAATCTTCTTCGCCAATGGCCTTGAAACTTGGCGTATAGCATATGGTACTCGGGCCCATCATAGTTTGTACAAATGGTGACACTGGGTTGACCTTGACCTATTTTACGGCAATATCAAAGTCAACTTAGGCTTTTGCATGGGAAAAAGTGAAAATAATGGATTTTTTGGAAACCATTGAAGAAAGTCTCACCAAAATTTGTAGATCAGGTAAAGTTACTGAATACATGAAGATGTATAGGTAAGAATGGTCAAGGTCATTCAGTGATCTGGGACCATATTTCAAACATTTTTTTCTCAGAAACTGCTGGACCAATTCAAGTGAAATTTGATATTGATCCTTTATGTGATGAACAAATGAAAATTTGCTGATATGGTTCAGGTCACATGACCAAGATGGTGGCCATGCCCATATATGGTAAAAACCCTTTAACATTCTTCTTCGGAACCGTACGGCCAATGACCTTGAAACTTGGCACATAGCACTCAGGCCTATCATAATTTGTTCAAATGGTGATTCTGGATTGACCGTGACCTATTTTACGCCAATGTCAAATTTGCCGACTTAGGCTTTTGCATGGGAAAAAGTGAAAATAATGGATTTTTATGAAACCATTGAAGACAGTGTCACAAAAATTGGTAGATCATGTAAAGTAACTGAATACATGAAGATTTATGGGTAAGAAAGGTCTGGGACCAAGATCACTCAGGTTCCATATGTCAGAAACTACTGGGCGAACTGAAATAAAATTTGATACGGAGCCTTTATGCGATGAACTAATGAAAACTGCTAATACGGTCCAGGTCACATGACCAAGATGGCGTCCATGCCCATACAAAGTAAAAACCTTTCAAATTCTTCTTCTCTGGAACCATAAGGCCAATGACATTGAAACTTGGCAAGTAGAATTGGGTACTTGGACCATTATTGGACGGATTTTTAAAAAAAATTGGACTTATTTACTCGGACCTATCATAGTTTGTTCAAATGGTAGCCCTGGGTTGATGTCAGGTGAGCGTTTACAGGACCACTGGTCCTCTGGTTTTTAATAAAATCTTGTCAGCAAGATATCTCAAAAACTATTGGAGCTAGAGGCTTGAAAGTTGGTGAATATATTGGTGGTGATGAGTAGATTAACTGATTAACTTTTGACAAAATTCCGAAAAATACTTTGTGAGTTATGGCCCTTTGTCATTTTGGTAATTTGTGCCCATTGTAATGTATGCTAAAAGTGATGCATAGCATAACTTTAGAACCGTGTATGCTGGGGTTTTGAAATTTCATATATGGGTTCCTCATGAAAAATTAGCTGACGTGTATTTTTTTTCTCGTCCGGATTATGCCCCTTTCAAGAGTTATTGCCCTTTGAAATTTTTTTAATAAAATCTTGTCAGCAAAATATCTCAAACACTATTGGAGCTAGTGCCTTGAAAGTTGTTGAGTATATTGGTGGTGATGAGTATATGAACTGATTAACTTTTGACAAAATTCCGAAAAATACTTTGCGAGTTATGGCCCTTTGTCATTTTGGTAATTTGTGCCCATTGTAATGAATCCTAAAAGTGATGCATAGCATAACTTTAGAACTGTGTATGCTATGGTTTTGAAATTTCATATATGCATTCCTAATGGAAAATAAGCTGACACGTATTTATTTCTTTTCTCATCCAGATTATGCCCCTTTCAAGAGTTATTGCCCTTTGAATTTTTTTTAATAAAATCTTGTCAGCAAGATATCTCAAAAACTGTTGGAGCTAGAGGCTTGAAAGTTGGACCATGAGTCATGTGCAAGACCAAGGTCCATACCTCCACTGTCAAGGTCATACCTAGAGGTCAAAGGTTAAAAAAAAAGGACAGTCAATAACTTCCTTATTATACCCCCGGCGTATGCCATGGGGGTATATAGTTTTTGTCTTTTCCGTCTGTCTGTCCGTAAACAATTATTTTGTGTTAAAGATATCTCAGGAACTGCTTCACATAGAAACTTGAAATTTTGCACACATGATCAGTATGACTACTTGTATTGTGGGAAAGAAAATAAGGGCCAAGGGGTTAGGCCTTTTAGAGTTATTTCCCTTTGTAGTTCGGCACTGGCCGGGGGTATACGTGCCCCACTGGGCACTTTTGTCTAGTTCTTTGATGGATTATGAAATTACTTGGCAGAAATGTTAACCATCATGAGACGATGTGTTGTACCACAAAGGTCAAGGCCATACTTAGAGGTCAAAGGTAAAAAAGTGCTTTTTTTGTTTACGGCCAATAACTTTTTTTATTTTTCTATGAACATTTTTAAAGTTACTATGCAGAAATGTTCATCTTCATTAGATGATGTGTTGCACACAAGACCCAGCTCAATACCTCCAATGTCAAGGTTATACGTAGCAGTCAAAAACGGGGGAGACATCTGTGTTTTTGTAGAAAAACAAATTCTAGTTAGGTTTTGATGAACTTGACCTTATTTTCAAGGTCACAGCCATGCTAAACAGGTCAAATTTAGACCAAATTTAGGTTGCGTGCAGTATATCTTTAAGAACTACTGGATGGATTTTAATCAAATTTGCATGGATATGACATTTAGTCAGGATGAAGAACTGATTAGGTTTTTATGACCTTGGCCTCATTTTCAAGGTCACAGCAGTGCTGTTGAATTAAGTTTGTTTTGAAAGGGGTATGCAGTGATTTTTTTACAAATTTTCAACTATGCGTCCTGGGACTCGCTCAACCAAAAAACTGTGCGTCCCAAATCTGAAAGTATGAGTCCCAATATTTGGAGGGAAAAAAGGAAGTATAAAAAAGATCGGTTCAGTATAAATACCATTATTCATAGTTAAAAATAATGCTGTCTAGTATATTTTATATGCAATGAACAGAATCAGTCATCAACTTGTGTTGTTTACTAGCCCCCTGCTAAAATGTACGTTTTTTAGTCTATTTTCCGTAATGTTTTCTACTTTCGTTTTCGATAAATGCGCACCGCAACATGTGCGTGAAATTTACTTAATGCACAATGGAGATAATATTCCGAACCATTATCGACAAACGTTTCCTCCCCTGATTGGGACACCAGCTACCTAGGTTCAGGGGCTGACAAATCCATTGCCCGGCCGCCCGGTACAAGTCCAAAATCGCGCCAGGAAGGTGCACTTTGATCTTAGGACGCTCGGTCGGGCAAGGGCAAAAAAAAATCGTCTACAGCTGTCACTCTTCTGAGTCCTTAAATACAGTAAAACTAGAGTAAGTAAATCAGAATAATTGTGCTGCACTGCCCTGCTTTGTCGGCAATTCAGAGACAAACCGTCTGTGTATTAATAACAGTTCAATTGCACGACCCGCAGAAAAAGCAACCGACTGAAGTCGGTTTTTTCTAAGTGCGCCCTAAAATCACCGTGTCATTCTGTCATTCTGTCAGTCTGTCAATCTGTCATTCTGTCTGTCCGTCCGTAACCCGTTTGTGAAAATTGGTGATAGTGACTTAACCCCTTGGAATATTTAAACAATTTTTGGCATACTGATAGATATCAATGAGATCTAACCAATGAACTTACGAAATATTACATTCCACTTAGTATAGCCTCGCCGAGGCGAAAAATGTGAAAATTTTTGAACATTTTTGAACTGCTTCTCCTCGGAAACCGTTGGGCCGATTGAAGTCAAATTTCATATGGAGCCTCTATGGGATGGGGGAAACCAAAATTTGCTCATGGGGTCAAGGTCACATGACCAAAATGGCCGCCAAGCCATATATGGTTTGTCTGTCTGTCCGTCCGTAACCCGTTTGTGAAAATTGGTGATAGTGACTTAACCGCTTGGAATATTTAAACAATTTTTGGCATACTGATAGATATCAATGAGATCTAACCAATGAACTTGCGAAATATTACATTCCATTTAGTATAGCCTCGCCGAGGCGAAAAATGTGAAAATTTTCGAACTGCTTCTCCTCGGAAACCGTTGGGCCGATTGAAGTCAAATTTCATATGGAGCCTCTATGGGATAGGGAAATCAAAATTTGCTCATGGGGTCCAGTTCACATGACCAAAATGGCCGCCAAGCCATATATGGTAAAAACCCTTCAAAAATAGTCTTCTCCAGAACCACTGTGCAGATTTCCACGAAACTTGATAAATAGCATCTGGGATGTAGGCCTATCATAAATTGCTAAAATGGTGACCCTGGGTTGACCTTGACCTTCTTTGGGTCCGTCCGTAACCCGTTTGTGAAAATTGGTGATAGTGACTTAACCGCTTGGAATATTTAAACAATTTTTGGCATACTGATAGATATCAATGAGATCTAACCAATGAACTTACGAAATATTACATTCCATTTAGTATAGCCTCGCCGAGGCGAAAAATGTGAAAATTTTTGAACATTTTTTAACTGCTTCTCCTCGGAAACCGTTGGGCCGATTGAAGTCAAATTTCATATGGCGCCTCTATGGGATGGGGGAAACCAAAATTTGCTCATGGGGTCAAGGTCACATGACCAAAATGGCCGCCAAGCCATATATGGTTTGTCTGTCTGTCCGTCCGTAACCCGTTTGTGAAAATTGGTGATAGTGACTTAACCGCTTGGAATATTTAAACAATTTTTGGCATACTGATAGATATCAATGAGATCTAACCAATGAACTTGCGAAATATTACATTCCATTTAGTATAGCCTCGCCGAGGCGAAAAATGTGAAAATTTTCGAACTGCTTCTCCTCGGAAACCGTTGGGCCGATTGAAGTCAAATTTCATATGGAGCCTCTATGGGATAGGGAAATCAAAATTTGCTCATGGGGTCCAGGTCACATGACCAAAATGGCCGCCAAGCCATATATGGTAAAAACCCTTCAAAAATAGTCTTCTCCAGAACCACTGTGCAGATTTCCACGAAACTTGATAAATAGCATCTAGGATGTAGGCCTATCATAAATTGCTAAAATGGTGACCCTGGGTTGACCTTGACCTTCTTTGGGTCCGTCCATAACCCGTTTGTGAAAATTGGTGATAGTGACTTAACCGCTTGGAATATTTAAACAATTTTTGGCATACTGATAGATATCAATGAGATCTAACCAATGAACTTACGAAATATTACATTCCATTTAGTATAGCCTCGCCGAGGCGAAAAATGTGAAAATTTTCGAACATTTTTGAACTGCTTCTCCTCGGAAACCGTTGGGCCGATTGAAGTCAAATTTCATATGGAGCCTCTATGGGATGGGGGAAACCAAAATTTGCTCATGGGGTCAAGGTCACATGACCAAAATGGCCGCCAAGCCATATATGGTTTGTCTGTCTGTCCGTCCGTAACCCGTTTGTGAAAATTGGTGATAGTGACTTTACCGCTTGGAATATTTAAACAATTTTTGGCATACTGATAGATATCAATGAGATATAACCAATGAACTTGCGAAATATTACATTCCATTTAGTATAGCTTCGCCGAGGCGAAAAATGTGAAAATTTTCTAACTGCTTCTCCTCGGAAACCGTTGGGCAGATTGAAATCAAATTTCATATGGAGCCTCTATGGGATGGGGGAAACCAAATATTGCTCATGGGGTCCAGGACACATGACCAAAATGGCCGCCAAGCCATATATGGTCTGTCTATCTGTCCGTCCGTAACCCGTTTGTGAAAATTGGTGATAGTGACTTAACCGCTTGGAATATTTAAACAATTTTTGGCATACTGATAAATATCAATGAGATCTTATCAATGAACTTGCGAAATATTACATTCCATTTAGTACAGCCTCGCCGAGGCGAAAAATGTGAAAATTTTCGAACTGCTTCTCCTCGGAAATCGTTGGGCCGATTGAAGTCAAATTTCATATGGAGCCTCTACGGGATGGGGGAAACCAAAATTTCCTCATGGGGTCCAGGTCACATGACCAAAATGGCCGCCAAGCAATATTTGGTAAAAACCCTTCAAAAATAGTCTTCTCCAGAACCAATGTGCAGATTTCCACGAAACTTGATAAATAGCATCTGGAACGTAGGCCCATCATAAATTGCTAAAATGGTGACCCTGGGTTGACCTTGACCTTCTTTGTGCCTAGGTCAAACTTTGACATATATGCTTTTGTGTTGGATTTTATCCTGCAAACGATTCAGAATACAGTACTAAAGTATAAGATATATTTTTGCTCCTTACGATAAGGCGCATTTATTGGGGGAACCGTTTTATGTCCAGGTCACATGACCAAAATGGCCGCCATACCCATATATGGTAACACTCATAAAGCTAAAAGCATCCGGCGGGTCGTGCACTTCAGCTGAAGCACTGGTTATGACACTATTGTTAATCTCTGTCATATAATTGCCAAGTAAACATGATTGCCATGCGGTGCGTGTCTTTCATTTCTGGCAATAAGCCAACTTGAACGAGGTGTGAAAATATGGTCAAGTTATGTCTCTAATTTGTGTTTATTCCCCAAGCATAAAATTTAATCCACAATCAATTTGAAAATTATTTACTCGCTCCTCAGACAATTAGCTACATCTAACGGTAGATGCACGCATTATAAAAACGGATCGTGATTGGTTATGTTTTGGCGCCAAATAGCAGACGCTAGGCTTGGCGGGAAAAGTCGAACGCTGTTGTTGGAGCTGCTGGGGATAATTCGGGGGCTGTGCAAAGCGCTGTTTTCTATCCACCTCCATTCACAACCGTTTAGCTATCGAGAAAATATTTTTTACCGGTTCCAAACAATTTTTTAAGAATGGGATACAGCCCATTAAAATAAAACAATGGCATACAACACGTGCTGGGTTGCTGGCATCGGATGACGTCATTTGACACATTTACTGATCACGTGCAAAAAAAAATGGTAGAGTTGGTTTAAAGGCGGCGATTTGGATGGCGGAAAACTTTGATGTTCGCATTGAACTTGCTTGTGTGAAAGTTTGGGCTCATTTTGGATGGAGGGGATTCTCGTCTTGTGGTTGGATCATTAAATTGTACCTGTATCGATTTTTCGGTGTCTCGTTGGGCAGTTGAAGGTTCGGTAAAAGTGCGGTATTTTATCACTTCCGCCGATATTTACAGCAGTGAAAACGAAAGTTGGATTTTTCGCCCATGAAATATTTGCGTCCGACGGACGCACATATTTTATGATCGTGCGTCCTCAGTCCTTTTTATGCGTCCTGGACGCAGGACGCAGGGGTAAAAAAATCACTGGGTATGTGATTGGTGGGGGGACATTTGTTTTCTCAGAAAAAAAAGTCTAGTGAAACCAGCCTGACCAGTGTCTTCATTTTTTAGTTGATTGTTTATAAGTCAAGCAAAGTTACTAAACATAAAGGTGTTACATTGCAGATTACTTGACTGTCACTGATTTGTATAAAGTCCAGGTAAATGTTCTTTATAGCAGGAGTAGTCTCATCTTTTTGAGGTCAGAGTGTCGTGTAAAGAGGATCACCTGTAGAGTTGATCTGGACTGGACTCATATGTTGGGTTTTTCAAACAGTGTAGACCCTGATTGGATGCCAGGATCTACACTGTTTCCTTAGGAAACAGCAATTTAAGGGTTAAATGAAATAGAGTATGTTCATGTTCGGGACCATTTTCCAGCCAACACTCAGAGACAGTAGACCCACCAGTGCTGTGAGTGCTTAACCCATTTTGTACTGGAAACCCCAAAACAGGTACCCTGGAAAACAGTGGAGCCCCAGATCAGACGCCGCAGAATGCGGCGTCTGATCAGGGCCTACACTGTTTTCAAAAAGTTCAGCTATTTTCCTGATAAATTTTAAAGTTAACACGACCTGTGGGCCCTAAATTTGGATATAGACTTCTGCCATATACAGTGCCATTTGGTACAAAAAGGGTTAAATAACTCTGAATCAACAAAGTACACAGATATCTCTGAGGACCTGCCACAACAGATCAAACTGTGTGGATGTAGAGGCCAAGCTGAGTTTGCTGTTCACACCTTTCCATGTACCCAGGCTTAGGTGTTTGTAGCTTGTTGCATTTTAACATCCTGATCCTGCTGAATAAATTAATATAGCCACACCCACTGCTGACCAGCAACCAATCAAATTACTTGATATACTCTATTTAATCAATTTACAAACTACATGGCAAGATGATTCACATGAAATGTCAAGTCTTATTTTTACTGAAAACAATGCTAACTAGAGCAAGTCGATGTTGCGTCATCACTTATCCCCGCCCTGTGAAAATCATCCCATAATAATAGGACTCAAAATACTTCTCTTTGACCTCCGGTGACCCAAAGACATGCCTCCTGTGCAAAAGTTTTGCAGGACTGTATTCTACTCTCTTCATTATCTTTGATTTGCTATGCAACATGACTATCTTTCTACAAAATAGATTTTTTAATCCTTGGGCGGAGGTCAGTGGCCAGTTGTTCAAAGCATCGTTAGCTTAACGAGCTCGTTAGTGGTCATATTTTTAACTCTTCTAGCAAGTACAATATCCTAAATTTTGGTATTTTTGCTGAAAAAATGTGAGCAGCTTTTGCATCCGCAAAAGCTGCTCACATTTTTTCAGCAAAAATTTCAGCATATTCGCCATATTTAATGATCAAAGTTTTAACGATACGTTAACTAACGACGTCGTTAGTTTTGAACAACTGGCCCCAGGACATCAACCTTCTAGTCCTCTTCCATAGGGCCAATACCTATGACAGTTTAAAGATTCTAACTCAAAAAGCCTAGGAGGAGTTATGTGATAATAAAGGACCTGAAATCCTACATTTTGACCTCTGGTGACTCCTAGACATCCCCCCCCCCACACCCGGGCCAAATTCAAAATTTTTGCACCACTGTATTGTAAGCTTCATTACCTTCGATTTGATATGCAACATGGTTATGTTTGTGCTAAAAAAATTTTGACCTGGTGACCCCCAGACATGCCTTTGGGGCAAATTTTTTGCACCACCCTATTCTACTGTTCATTACCTTTGATTTGATATGCAACATGACTCTGAACAAAATGAATTTTGATCCCTCGGGCAGTGTTAGGCCTCACCCCCTGCTGGGGGGAGGGGGTCACATCAAAATTCTGAATATGTTCCTGCAGTCCTCAGCCCTAAGGCTTTTGCCTGTGAAAGTTTTGGAATTCAGGATTAAATGGTTTAGCAGCAATGGTGGGACATTACAGATTGACGTACGGATGCATGGATGGATGGATAGAAATATGGAAATCCGGATGGATGGATGGACTGGGGGGGGTGTGGGGGGATAATACATGATTGAAAAGTGCTAGGTTAAAAATTAGATTGTTTTCTGCTCTGGAATTTTCTGCACTGTTTGAAGTGTTAATACATGTTGTGGGGTAGTTTGTTTGTTTGATTTGAGGTTTAACGTCCCCGTCAACACTGTAAAGGTCATTTTGGAGACGTTGCTTCCAATTTTGTGGGACTTTTACCCGACATTGATATGAAATGACATCTCAAGCCCTGTCACCATTTGTGGGGTAGTTAACCCTTTTTGTACCAAAAGGAATCTTCCACCTTATATATAGCAGAAGTCCGTTTCGAAATTTAGGGGTGTCAGGTTGTATTTTCTTCAAAAATTCATTTGGAAAATGGCTTAACTTTTTGCAAACAGTGTAGGCCCTGATCAGACGCCGCATTCTGCGGCATTTGCCGCGTTCTGCGGCATCTGCCGCGTTCTGCGGCGTCTGATCTGGGCCTGCACTGTTTGCCAAGGGACCCCTTTAGGTTTTTCTGGTACTAAATGGGTAAAGGCTCATATTTCTAACTTATGATTTGACCTTGTCCAGAAACGTAACATCTGAACTTCTGTGTATCCAGTTTCTATACACTTGTCAATAAATCAGAATAAAAACTGCTGGGTGGTAGATATGTAGGTATCAGATACTGCAGACTGTAATGAAGATATATAGTCTGAGAATCTCTTCCTTTGGGATTAGTTACAGGCCAGGATTACTTGGCAAATTTCAGCTGTGTCAGGCAAAATAAGGCCTAGCATGTATCTGGGTTCACTGACCTCGATGTATTCATGCCCAGCCACAGGTAAAGGCCCAGTTTTCAGCAACACTTGGCCCCTTTATTACCCTATCTGTGTGAATAATGAAATCTTGCCTGAGCCTTCACTGTTCCATATGTGCCTAGGCAATTCATTATGCACGCCCTGTATGGTTCTAACTCTTATCATGCTGTTCACGACAACCCCTATCTTTGTGAACAGAGTAGATCCAGATTAGATGGCTTCTGAAGAAGCCATCTGATCATGATCTACACTGTTTGGCATTTAGTTTATGAATTTGTAGCAATAAATTACATCAAGTAATTTGATTGGTTGATAGACAGAAATGGGTGTGGCTTAAATGAATATTCAGCAATATAAGGGTTACCGTAATATTAGTAAAATAGACTTGTATATGCTGGGTTGCCTGAAATCATAAGATCTGGGTAAGGTGTATGATTAATTAGTAACAATCAAATCTTTTATCTGATGGTAACCAACTGAATAAGTTAAACCTAGGAGCCTGAACGTTGGGCTGGCCAAATAAGTTTTGAGTGAGAATGCATTCTATTATTGAGGCCAAAGTGCCCACAGGCAGGCCCACAAAATAGCAACTCTGTATTGAGGCAGGCTCGGTATGCTTCTATTTGCTTCTCAGTGGCATTTTAATAACCACTGTAGTCAACCATGATTGCTCAGTCAGATGGTCAGGAAGTCACAGGTTCGATCCCCACCTGGTCCAGCAGAGATTGATAACAAAATATTTTCTACAGTACCGGTAACTGTTATTCTCTCCCTTCTGCTGATTCCAGAATGTCAGATATTTTTCTCGGGATACTCCTGTTTTCACCTACCTCAGATTAACAGTCTGTTTGATATTAGTGAAATACTCTGGAATGGACCACAGTATTTATCTTTGGGGAGATAAAATCTCATAGGTCTCACAGATTGGGAGGTAAAAATTAATGCTCCGTGCATTTCTTGTCACAAGACCTTTCTAATAGTTCCATAATTATACCCCCGACATACGAAGTATGTCAGGGGGTATATAGTTTTCGTCTTTCCGTCCGTCCGTTAGTTCGTTCGTTCGTTCGTTCGTTAGTTAGTTAGTTAGTTAGTTCGTTCGTACTTCCGTCCGTCCCGCCGTTCGTCAACCTTTACGTCAAAGTTTTGCGTTAAACCTTTTTGATAGCTCATATCTCTGTAACCACATGTTAAATTCTCTTCATATTTGGTAAAGGATATCTCTATAGCATTACCTTTCATATCGAATAACTAAGCCCCTGGGTCAAGCCCCTGTGTGGGCTGTCTGTCTGTCCGTTTGTCTGTTCATCTACTTTTACGTCAAAGTTTTGTGTTAAACCTTTTTGATTGCTCATATCTCTGTAACCGCATGTTAGATTCTCTTCATATTTGGTAAAGGATATCTCTATAGCATTTCCTTTCATATGGAATATCCAAGCCCCTGGGTCAAGCCCCTAGGTGGGCTGTCTGTCCGTTTGTCAACTTTTACGTCAAAGTTTTGTGTTAAACCTTTTTGATTGCTCATATCTCTGTCACCACATGTTTGATTCTCTTCATGATAGATTAACAGTCTGTTTGATATTAGTGAAATACTCTGGAATGGACCACAGTATTTATCTTTGGGGAGATAAAATCTCATAGGTCTCACAGATTGGGAGGTAAAAATTAATGCTCCGTGCATTTCTTGTCACAAGACCTTTCTAATAGTTCCATAATTATACCCCCGACATACGAAGTATGTCAGGGGGTATATAGTTTTCGTCTTTCCGTCCGTCCGTTAGTTCGTTCGTTCGTTCGTTCGTTCGTTAGTTAGTTAGTTAGTTAGTTCGTTCGTTCTTCCGTCCGTCCCGCCGTTCGTCAACCTTTACGTCAAAGTTTTGTGTTAAACCTTTTTGATTGCTAATAACTCTGTCACCACATGTTGGATTCTCCTCATATTTGGAACAGGATATCTCTATAGCATTACCTTTCATATGGAGTGTCTAAGCCCCTGGGTCAAGCCCCTGGGTGGGCTGTCTGTCCGTTTGTCAACTTTTACATCAAAGTTTTGTGTTAAACCTTTTTGATTGCTCATATCTCTGTCACCACATGTTTGATTCTCTTCATATTTGCTACAGGATATCTCTATAGCATTACCTTTCATTTGGAATATCTTAGCTCACGGGTCAAGCCCCTTGGTGGGCTGTCCACCCGTCAGTCCGTTCATCAATATTTACGTCAATGTTTTGTGTTAAACCTTTTTGATTGCTCATATCTCTGTAACTACATGTTAGATTCTTTTCATATTTGGTAAAGGCTATCTCTATAGCATAACCTTTCATATGGAATATCTAAGCCCCTGGGTCAAGCCCCTGGGTGGGCTGTCTGTCAGTTTGTCAACTTTTAAGTCGAAGTTTTGTGTTAAACCTTTTTGATTGCTTATATCTCTGTAACCTCATGTTAGATTCTCTTCATATTTGGTACAGAATATAGCTATAGTATTAACTTTCATATGGAATATCTAAGCTCCTGTGTCAAGCCCCCGGGTGGGGCTATGGGTCAATAATAAGGACTTACACATTTTGATCACGTCCAAGTTTTGTGTTAACTGTTTTGGTTTAAACAATATTTATTAGAATAAATTCACATATATACATCGCATAATAGTATATGGTATAGGATTTGATAACTGTTTTCATTATACTCCTTGCATACAAAGTATATCAAAGGTTATAGTTTTTGTCTTTCCATCTGTTCATTATCAGTTAGTTTGTTGTTTCTTTATGCTGTGACCCTTGTCAGATTTGTCAGTTTATACATGTATATTGGTCCTTGTGATCTTAGAAACAACAGCGACTAGAACTGTTAAATTTTGCATAATATTTTCTCTTGAAATGCAGACAATAATAAATGCAAGTAATAATAAAAAATGCATTGCTTTTTTATGTCATTATACAGCTACTTTAATTCAGCAAATGTTCTATGACAGCCTATTCTATGTTTGTTGTTTCCAGTTGACATTGTTCCAAATTGCAACAAACTTTGAATTTTTATTATTCAGCAAAGACAAGCAGTCTCATCTTTGGATATGATAAATTATTCTATATTTGTTGAAATGCAATAGTTATTCTCAGTGGACTAAATGGAAAGTTTATATGGAAAGGTTCAATGCTACGAACAAATTTTCATTTCCACTAAAAGGGGATGGCACTGGTCGGGGGTATACGTGCCCCACTGGGCACTTTCTCTAGTTTTTGACCTCGTGACCTTGACCTTGACGTTGACGTTTAACCTACTTTTTTCAAAATTTTTAGAAACTTCAACATTGGCCATAACTTTCGATTGGTAATAGATAAGAGCTTTCATATTTCATATGTGCATTCCTTGTCACAAGAGCTTTCTAGCGGTACCATAATTTTTGACTTCGAGACCTTGACATTTGACCTACTTTTTAAAAACTTTCACATTGGCCATAACTTTCGATTGGTAATTGGTAGGGCTTTCATATTTCACATGTGCATTCCTTGTCACAAGACCTTTCTAATGGTACCATAAATTTGACCTCGTGACCTTGACTTTTGACCTACTTTTTAAAAACTTTAATGTTAGTCTATAACTTTCGATTGGTAAGTGATAGGGCTTTCATATTTCACATATGCATTCTTTTTCACAAGACCTTTCCAGTGGTACCATAATTTTTGACCACATGACCATGACCTTTGACCTACTTTAAAAACTTTAAAATTGGCCATAACTTTCGATTGGTAAGTGTCAGGGATTTCATATTTCACATGTGCATTCTGTGTCACAAGACCTTTCAAACGATCCCATATTTTTTGACTTTGTGACCTTGACCTACTTTTTAAGACTTGAACATTGGCCATACCTTTCGACTGCTTAGTGATACTGCTTTCATATTTAACATGCCCTGTCCGGGGGCATCAGTGTTTCACAAACACATCTTGTTTGATTTTAGGTTTAACGTCCCCATCAACACTGTATAGGTCATTTTGGAGACATTGCTTCCAATTTTGTGGGACTTTTACTAGACATTGAGATGAAATGACATCTCAAGCCCTGTCACCCAATGAAACCAATAGGGTTTATATGCATGGACGGTCTGACTTGCACCATTTTTCCTTGGCAGGCTTAGAACCTCAAAGCGATTTACCAGTACTTGCATTGCGGTCGGTGTCAGCTGCGCATGGAAGTATCATGCACCCCAATCTATTGGACGGGTGCCAAGAAAAAATATCATGGAGTAGTACTTTATCAGTAGTGTCACTGCAGCAAGCTTTTGGGGGTTTTAGTACACATTATGATCCTTCACACAACCTATTACAAACTTTTGTGTCACTCAATTTCGATCTCATATTATATTAGAGAAGCTGAGAGCAAAAATAGCTTAAGGGACAGACTGATTTTGACAGAACTGGGTGAGTTTTCAATATTTCTTCATTATTAGACTGTCAGAAAGCTTCCAGAGGCAGTGTCTAGATGTAAATCTTTAATAAGCATTATATATATATATGCCTTGAACTACCGTAAAAATCCTAAAAATTCGGACACCTTGAGGAATTGATGTAAGTCTTCTAAAATTTTAACAAACTTGTTCCATGATCCAGCAGGGAGTCCAAAAGATGCAGACAGATTGGCAAACAGTGTAGACCCTGATCAGACTGCTCCTTCAGGAGCAGTCTGATCTGGGTCCGCACTGTTTGCTTAGACCTATCTGTCCCAATACTTAGGATCATTACGGTAATAATTGGATACATTTGGAGGCAGATTCTTGTACTGTAGAGCCCGAACAAGTTGTATGTAACAATTTGCTTCATATACCTGTCAGGGCTACACAACAAAACTTCATGTATACACCTATGTACATGTAGTGTATATTATGAATCCCACCTTCTCTTCCGCCAAACTGGCAAAATGGAGACTCCTAATGCACCTTCTGTCGCACATCAATGTCCCATAACATGGGCTTGTTCTCATACAGGTGTATCAAATTTTCAACCTCCACTGTCTGCCAGTTATTATTTGGCATTACTGTCCATCATGATTCTTTTAAGTTATGTGCAGTAAAATTCTGCTATTATGACCACCTAAAATTAAGAGAATTTATGCTTTTAAAAGCATTTCTAGAAGGTTTCAGGTATATTTTCTTTGTGTGTCTCTACATCCAGTGTGCTCTGGTGGGAGACCACTTTTGGGACTGTTCAAAAGTGGTCAAAGACCACTTTTGAACAGTCCCAAAGGTGGTCTTAATATATAGGAATTTTACCATTTAATGAAGTTTTAGCCTGGGCTTAACCCATTTAGTACCAGAAACCCCCAAAACGGGGACCCTGGCAAACAGTGCAGGCCCAGATCAGACACCACAGATCAGGGCCTCCACTGTTTGCTAAAATGTCAGTCATTTTCCAAATAAATTTTCATGAAAGCACAGCCTGACATCCCTAAATTTTGAAATGAACTCCTGCTATATATAAGGAAGAAGATTCCATTTGGTACAAAAAGGGTTAATATTCCATGAATGTGGAGTCCTATTGACAAACATTGGAAGCCCAGATCAGAGGAGCAGTCTGATCTAGGCCTACACTGTTTTGTATTATATGGAGGTGATAATTATTCAGATGTGAGAAACAGAGTATCTTGATCTTTCATAACAGAACTTGGCTGCTCATTTGAGCTAAGCCAGTCTCCAACAACAAGCAGTTTGAGACCTCTAACAACAATTGAGCCCTGTGGCATAGTAGCTGATGTTTTTTTAATTCAGTGGGAGGTACATCTGACTTCTGATCAGGCGGTCATGAGTTATCTCCATCAGGTCTGGCTACATAATCTTTCTTGGGGATGGATTATTAAATATTTTCTTCAATCATTGTCTCCCATTTTGCTGATTTAAGAAGGGCTGCATTGAGTAGCAAGATCGAAAGACTTGTTTGAAGGGCAATAATCTGATAAAGTGGCTCAGACCGATGCATGTTTGACCGGTGAGCAGGTGGCCAAGGGTTCGATTCCCGCTGGGTTGTCAACATTCTATCATAGAGATTGATCATGAAATATTTTCACATGATCATTTGATCACTGTTTCAAGAAGAGCAGTTGACAGTTTCTTGCAAAAGAATGGCACTGAACTGGTAATAACCATTTATATATACCCCTGCTCAAAAAAAGTGTAGTAATGTTAACTGACGACAACTAGACTTGACCTTGATTGTGTTGACTGAGATGTTAAACATTCCCGTTTGACATAGTACATTCTTGAATATCTCAAAACAGTTTTTTTTCCCTGATGAAAATGTGTAATACTTATACTCCAAACATAGATTGTGGGTGCTTGTTAGAACTGTTTCATTGAGGTGCTTCTAACTAGTAACTACAGATGATGTCTTGGAGCAGAAATAAGAAAATAATAATGTACACCACTGTAAACCCTGGTTTTCTCTACAATACATAAAGTGGGATCTAGAGGGTGTTCATTTCACAGACTTGTTAACTGATGAAAAAAAAACAACAAATACATAAGCAAGATACTTTTGTTTGATTGTTTGAACTGAAGTTTTAAGGGCCCAGTCAACACTATTTTAGGTCATTTTTGGGCTGGTCAGTTTACCTATCCACACTTTTTCTGGGCAAGCTTATACGTAAGTGGTTAACCAGTACAGTGCACATTCTTTCGCAAGAAACTGACAACTGTCCATCTTGAATCAGGAGAAGGGCGAGAATGACTGTAAAAAAGATTATATGATCAATCTCCATGAAAGAATGTTGGCGACCCCGGCAGGTATCGAACCCACGTCGTCCTGATCACCAGTCAGACGCGCATCCGACTGAGCTACCAAGGCCGGCAAGCTAGATTACAAAGACCACAAAACACAAATAAATAAGTAAAAATGGTAAAAGAAAATCCTGCAGGTATAGATAATGTCTGATATATTGTTTGATAAATTTACCATAAAGATCCTAAGTATTGGGAGAGATAGGCCTAAGCAAACAGTGCAGACCCATGAAGGAGCAGTCTGATCAGGGTCTACATTGTTTGCCATTCTGTCTGCACCTTTTGCACTCCTTGCTGGACCATGAAACAAATTTGTTAAAAAGTTTAGGAGAATTACAGCAAGTCCTCAAGGTGTCCAAATATTTAGGATTTTTTACGGTATCCAGTGGAAATGTAAATATTCTGCTAATGTATTTGAATATTGCATGATTAGCTCAACCTCCACTGCTATCAAAATATTTGTGGCCACATCATGATTGCTATAACAGAGGAAGAAGATGTTGGCTTCATCATTGAAACTCATTGGTACCATTTTGATCCTGAAAGTTGAAGATTCAGAAATGTCTTAACCCTTCTCTTGCTGAATATTCATTTAAGCCACACCCATTTCTGTCTATCAACCAATCAAATTACTTGATGTAATTTATTGCTACAAATTCATAAACTGAATGCCAAACAGTGTAGATCCTGATCAGATGGCTTCTTCAGAAGAAGCCATCTGATCTGGATCTACACTGTTTGCAAAGATAAGGGTTGTCGTGAACAGCAAGTTAAGGGTTAACCCTTATCCTGCTGTTCATGACGATCCCTAGTGTAGATCCAGATCAGATGGCTTCAAAGAATCTACACTGTTTGTTATGCAGTTTGTGAATTGAATTGATACAGTATATCAAGTAATTTGATTGGTTGATAGTCAGCAATGGGTGTGGCTGAATTGATTTATTCAGCAGGGTAAGGATTAAGACCCCCTGTTAGACCAGCTCATTAACTTTGAACATTTGTTTGTATGTTTGTTTGATTTGAGGTTTAACTTCCCCGTCAACACTGTAAAGGTCATTTTGGAGACGTTGCTTCCAATTTTGTGGGACTTTTACCCGGCATTGAGATGAAATGACATCTCAAGCCCTGTCGCCCAATGAAACCAATAGTGTTTATTAGCATGGACGGTCCGCCTAGCACCGTGGTTCCTGGACAGGCTTAGATTCTCTAAGTGGTTTACCAGTACTAGTGTGCGGGCCGGATTCAGCTCTGCGTGGAAGCATCATGCAGCCCATATATTTCTTCAAGCCCCTATGGGCGGGGGCTTGAACTTTGAACATTTAAACCAGTTCCTGTGATCTTCCATAGTCATGTATCATACCTGGCCTTGATGGCTAAGTCAGATGCCTGACTTGTGATCAGGATGTCATAGTTTGATCCCCACTGTATTGGCAACATTCTTTTGTGTATATTGATCAGAATGTGCACAGTGTACTTGCTCAGACTAATTCCAAGGAAAAGTGTGCTGGCTCACTGGGCCATTAAACTCTAAACAAAACAAAAAAAGAAAACTTAAATGGAATAGGGGAGGCAACTCCTGCAAAAGAATCTTTGTCTCCCATGTTAACAGGGGGTGAGTGAGTGTTTGAGTTTTACGTCCCACCAACAGCTAAGGTCATACGGAGATGAGACCTCGGTTTAAAGACTCATCCGAAAGTCTGGAGAAGCCTGGGACCGATCTAACAGGGGGTGAACTCTTAAAGGAAAGAATTTGTTCCTGGGGAGGGCAGATGCTTTCCTGAATTCCCATTCCCCCCTAAGTCTTGTCCACTTGAGCGACCTTTGTCAGAATACACCTGAACTCTGATGTTTGGACATTTTAACCCATTGCATTTGGGAAACCTCTAATGGGGTACCTTGGCAAATTGTGCAGGCCCAGATCAAATGCCGCAGAACGTGGCGTCTGATCAAGACCTTCACTATTTGCAAACACAATTTTCCGTAGAATAAATATTTGAATAAAGTGAAATTGAGATTCAAACTTCAGTCCTTTTTTGAGTCAGTTTTTTTTTTTGTATCTATGATACATGTTTTGTAGGTTGTATACTGAACCGAAAAAGAAATGCAACTGTTAGTATTTTCAGAAATAATCATGTTTGCAGAAAATCGATTCAATGATGCAATAATATGATCATTCCTGAATGTAACTACCATAGAGAGTTCAATTTCCAGTGAGAATGTTTGGGACACAAATCCTTTTTGTCATAGAGGTAGTCATTTCACAAGTTCAAAACATAAGCAGTTAATATCGAGTATGTCCTCCGTTTGCATTCAGTCCTGCACGCACACGCCTGGTCATGGACAGGATTAAATGATTGATCCCTGCCTGGGGAATAGCATTCCACTCCTGTATGAGCACGAGACGCAAGGCTTGACTGGTTGTTGGCAGTTAGGGGCGGTTACGTACGCGCCTAACCAAGATGTCCCACAAATGTTCTGTAGGAGTGAGATCTGGACTATACAGAGGTCAGTGCATCACGTCAACGTTGTTTTGCTGAAGAAATGCCATGCTGAACCTTGCTACATGTGCCCGAGCTTTATCCTGTTGAAACTTAACGTTGTGCTGTCGTACATATGGAACAACTACCGGACGTAAAACGACGTCAATGTAACGCTGAGCCGTCAAAGATCCATCAATGATTACCAGGGGCGTTCTATGACCATAAGATATGCCAGCCCACACCATCAACCCACTGCCTCCAACTCGATCACGTTCAACCCAACAATTGTCACGATAACGCACTCCATTACGCCTATACACACGTTGACAGCCGTCAGCTCTGTACAACAAGTACCTGGACTCATCAGAATACATTACGTTACGCCACTGACGAAGGGGAAACAGGTTTGGCCTATGTTGTGTGAGCCATTCTAACCTAACCTCACGTTGTCGTGGTGTTAATGGCATATCAATGTACAAACGACGAGGACTTAAGCCAAACTCTCGAAGGCGATTCCTGACAGTATCTGCACTTATTTGATTGTGTTGGGTTCCTGGTGTCACCTTAGACGTCTCGATGGCTGTACGGAACCGATTACGAAGGTGGGTTAGACGAATGTATCAATCCTGTCGACGTGTCGTGACGTGTGGACGTCCACTTCTGGGCCTGTCATTTGTCGTTCCCATTTGACGTAGACGCTGGTACAAGCGAGTTATCGTCGATTTACTCGCTTGGAAGTTCCTGGCAATGACAACCTGAGACGTCCCACGTAGAAGCATTTGGACCGCTACGTTACGTTGATCTTGCGTCAGACGTACCATATTCCGTAGAGAAATTTTTCCAGACTTTTGAAACCTAAACTCCAGGTAACACAATATGCCAATATGATGTGGTTACTGTATACATTTAATGTACTGTACGAAGAAATGTTGAAAACAACGAATTGCCAAATGGAGTGTTAAACTGTACAGATATCGCCCAAATGTTTTCTGCATAAGAAAGTTTAAAAAGTATGAAAGTAAATCGCAAAATGATTTTTCAGTCAACCTGATGGTTGCATGAAAATCTTTAGGGTTAAAAAGTTGCGTTTCTTTTTCGGTTCAGTATAGATCAGAAAAAAGAAATGAGTGATTGTTTAAATAATTAAAAGGGAAATAATTTCCTGTTTCAAGAGCATGTTGTAAGAAATGGTTAGATGATGGTGATAAGAACCAGACAGAGGAAATGCATATGAAGAGGGACCTCTTATCTTTTGCTGGAAAAAAATAAGGAAGAAAAGAATAAGCTGTTACGAGTGAAGTGGTTTGAAGCTGCAGTGGGAAAAAAGCACAACACTTCCTAATTATTGATTATGCACCAGTTATTTGTAATCACAATGGTCGCCAGTGAAGTGGAAAGGGTAAATGAATGTGTTCATGGCACACCACAACCTCTCTATACCAGTCTTCATTTTGTGCCTCCAGCCCACCCCACCCCAAAGGGTTTGGGAGACATAATTGTTTTTCTCTTAGTCTGTCACATTTTTGTGTTTTCTCTGTAACTTGATAATCTTGTACTTTGAGATTTTTCATGAAACTTCACTCAACTGTAAAGCACCATGAGACGATGTGCAGAATTCGAGAACTGTAACTCTGGTGGTTTGCCCACATTTGGAGTTATTTCTCGTCAAATGTTTTATATAGCCACTTCGTGAGTGCAACTCCTCTTACATCAGGATCGACCTAAAATCTGTAAGAGGAGTTGCACTCACGAAGTGGCTATATAAAACATTTGATGAGAAATAACTCCAAATGTGGGCAAACCACCAGTATGTGCATTTGTTTTTTCTGTAATCCTGAAATTATTTTTATGCTCCTGGTGGCGATAGCGGGGCATATTGTTTTTGCCCTGTCTGTTTGTCTTTTGGTTTGTACGTGGACAACTTTAGCATTTGTCACAACTTTTGAATCAGTTGAAACACAGCCTTGATATTTTGCATGTAGGTTCCTTACACTCATACAAAAAATTTTGACCTGTTACCTTGACCTTTGACATACTTTAACTAAAAAATTAACATTTGTCATAACTTTTGAACCATTTGAGATAGAGCTTTCATATTTACATGTAGCATGTAGGTTCCTTGTGACAAGGGCTTCCACTCACACTAAAAATTTTGACCTGGGATCTTGACCTTGCCCTTGACCTGTGACCTACGTTAAAGAAAAACGGCCCCCTCCCATCGGGGCTTGAAGAAATAGATAGGCTGCGTGATGCTTCCACGCAGAGCTGAACCCGACCGCACACGAGTACTGGTAAACCGCTTAGAGGATCTATTGAGCCTGCCCAGGCAAAGGGGTACGAGTCGGCCAGCCATGCTTATAAACTTTATTGGTTTCACTGGGCCACAGGGCTTGAGATGTCATTACATCTCAATGTTGGGTAAATTAAAAGTCACACAAAATTTGAAGCAACATCTCCAAAATGAACTATACAGTGTTTACGGGGACGACTTAAACGTCAAATCAAACAAAGAAAAACGTAACATTGGTAATTACTTTTGAACCGTTTGAGATAGAGCCTTCATATTTGGCATGTAGGTTCCTTGTGACAAGGGCTTCCCACTCACACCAAAATTGTTAGAAACATGTTTTACTCATTGAGGTATCCGCAATTTTTGTTCCATCCCAAACAGTGGGATCTGTAGTATTAGCTGTAATATGTTGACAAATATCAGAGTTTGTCTGAAAAATAGCTGATCAACCTGGTTGAATTTATTTATTGATTTATTGTGTGCCCACCACCCCCATCCACCCCCAATCAGGGCTTATAGAAATAGATTGTGTTGCATTGTGCTCCAGTGCAGAGCTGAAACCGAACTTGAGTAGTGGTGTAAACCGCATAGGTCCAGTGCTGCCCAGGAAAAGTGGTCCGAGTTAGACGGCTCCTTAAACCCTAGCGGTTTCTTTGGGTTGTAGAGCTTGAGATGTCATTTCATCTCAGTCTCAGATAAAAGTCCCACAAAATCTGAAGAAACAGCTCCAAAATTACCTAAAAAGTGTTGATTGGGATGTAAAACCTCAACTAGACTGTGAGACAAACAAGATTTATTGTGTATACTTTGCTATAATAGTGTGATATCTGTATAATAATATAGCCAGAATTCTAAAATTGACATTTGCAACTGTTGTAGATGTACATCATATGCCACAAACATTGTACATCAAGATCAGATACGACAGTGTGGCGTCTGATCTAAGTCTATATTGTTTGCCAAAGTACTCATAATTAATGGGTTTAGATATTCAACACAGTGGCCTAAATCAGTCTTATGCTCTTGGCCATAATATGGTATGTTTGTTGTAAGAATTTCAAGAACATACAATAGCAGATTGTATGGCTAGGAGTCTCTGACATTTTGTCAGAGGATTGTATTGTTTGGGGAACCTTACCTTTGTTTACTTAACACTAGAGTTGATGAGATCAGGATGGAAGTAATCCAATTTACTGGCCACAGCCTGACCTTAGGAGTGCCATGGAGAACTGTAAAACTTTATAAGGTCCGACATCTGTATTGACAGAGTTGCTATTTTGCAGGTCTGTGGGCCAGTTGTGTGATGTCATCAGCAACCTATGCACTGACATTAGCCCTCATGCTCTAATACTAGCTGGCACTAATTTCTGTATTTAATTGGAATGGGAACACCTGGCAGATTTTTCTGTCATTTTTCAAAGGGAGACCAGTTTCGGGACTTCCTGTTCTCTTTTCTATAAGCCCTGTCCCACTGAAAAAGGGATCTACTCTTTAAAAGATGACCCCTGTTGACATGGGAGACAAAAATACTTTTGCAGGCGTTGCCTCCCCTGAAGGTGTACCCATTCCCCTTAAGACCACTTTTTAAAGGCCATCTTTAGAGGACACTGTAAGTGGAAAACACAAAGAAAGATAATTTTGAAACCTTTTAAAATATGCTTTTGAACCTTGAAAAAAGATGCCGAGAAAAACTGCATCTGAAAATGTCATCTGTTCATAAATATCTGCTTCATCTTCTTGCAAACTTTCAACAAAATATACATTTACATACAGGCAAACAGTGTGGGCCCTGATCAGACTGCTCCTAGAGGACGCATACAAATTGTTGTGATTGGCATCTTAACCCTTAAGACGCCGAGAAAAACTACATCTGAAAATGTTGTCTGCTTATGTTGTCTGCTCTGAATTGTTTCTTAAAAATATTTTTGCACACAGGCTCCTACAGGAGCAGTCTGATCTGGGTCCACACTGTTTGTAAAAAATACTTTTAAGGTAACTGGCAGACCACTCCAGCAAAAATGTGACCAAAGTTTCCTCAATTTGAGTGGCTTTGATCTTTCTAGCTCCAACAATTAAAACAAACAGATCCTAGCAAAACACTATAAATCAGATAATATGTCAGGCTATCTGATTAAATTCTAGAAAAAGGTACACTGGATGTAGGAAGGAGATAAAATTCTAGAAAAAGCAGAGTATAATTAGTTTTCCAGATTGTAGCAAAGTTGAACATTATTTAGTTTCCATTGACCAGCCTGCTCAAAATTTTTTTGTTTTCATCAGGTGAACAAGTCTGTGAAATGAACGCCCGCCCCCCCCCCCCCCCCCCCCCCCCCCAAACCCCACTTTATACAGAGAAAACTGGGGTTTACGGGTGTATACATGATTTTCCTTATTTCTGCCCCAAGACATAGTTTGTGGGTACTCGTTAGAACCGCCTCAATGAGGCGGTTCTAACGAGCACCCGCAACCTAAGCTTGGAGTATATATAAGAAAAATATGGATTTTCATCAGAAAAGTAGCCATTTTGGTGATGTGAAAATAATGCACTATGTGTCACGTCTGTGTTATCGTAATGGTTGTGGTTTTACGGCCCTTCCAAGATTATTTCACTTATTCAGTTGAGCCAAGCGATAATCAGAGGTTGGTAAAAACCGGAGTGCCCGGAGAAAAACCACGCAGAACTTAGCGTCTCACACGTGACCCCAGCCAGGCTTGAACCCACAGCGGCTTACTCATGTGTCGTCAGTTTCGGCTCTACGTGGAAGCACCATTCAGCTCAATATATTTCTCCAAGCCACGATAGGCGGGCGATTTTTGGTTTGATATTGTGTATGATAACTGAATAGTCGATTCTATGCTAGTTGAAATCTTACAAAGTCTTTTTGTGGGCATATTTACGTAAAGTCGGAGCCGAAGCGTAAAGTCGACATATTTTGATGGGGCCAAAAATAGACCTTTCCTGATATGACCCTTCATAAAATACAGGTTGAAAAAATAAATCTGGAATAAGGACAAAGGAATAAGGAAACAACTTATCACTCGTTGCAAACAGTGCAGACCCGTATCAGATACTGCAGAACAAGACGCCTGAGCAGGGCCTTCACTGTTTGCTTGAAAGCTCAACCAATTTTTAACAATGATTAAATTCTAATCAGCCTGGTTCCCCTTAACTCTTAAATGCACCCTTCTGAATGCGGGATGGGACATCCCATTCTGTACAAAATAGGAAAAAGTATTTATTTTCCTTTTTTTTTTTTTTTATTATTTGTGATTTTTTCTCATTACTAAAACCTCTTAGTTACTTATAAACATTCTTACTTTACCTTATTTACTGACCTACCTGCTATTGAATCAACGTTGAAACAACGTTTAAAACGTTTTTTCAACGTTTAATCAAAGTTGAGTCAGTGTTGTGTGCCTGCAAGATCACTTGCTTACTTACCTACTCGCTTGCTCGCGTGCTCACACACTCACTCACCCACTCAAACCTGTTTCTTTTATTTTCCTCTGTATAGTTAAAAGCCATTTGTATTGTCCTTAGCTTTAGCAACTTCTTTTGATTGTTTCCAGATTTCTGCCAGCACTGGTAATAAAATACCCATTCTGACAGTCGAAAGGAGAAAGATAGTTTAGTTTAGAGATTAAAGTCAGAGTACAAAATAGAGAAAATTCTGAAAAAGTCTGTATTTTGTAAGAGTGAGACGGCAAAGCAAACGACAATAGTCGTGATTGACATTTTATGGGTTAAGGATTAAAGGTAGAATTAGTCTGAAATTTAGTTGGGCTTAATATATCAGGATTTTACTGTAATTTTTTTCAAGGGACACAATTTTGTTAAGCAGATCTGCAAATGTATCATTCCTTTGCAGCTACTGCCAGGTATGGTGGTGGTGGGGTGGCTGGAGATTTTTCTTTTGTCATGTGTTACTGGGTTGTTTTGCTAAAGGTCAAACTGCTACTGTTTCCCATCATTGCATTGGATTCTCATCTTATATTTTTGGTGATTCTACAGTAGGTTTCCGTTATTAAGAGGTGTGAATGGACAAGAAACTACTTGGCAGAAACCCTGAATGTTGTGTTTATAGAATTAGCAGATTGCAGAGTCACTTACCTGTCAATATTCTCACTATGCCTGTCAGGAGAAAGTGAAAAAATCTTGATAATCCCCATAAACACATCACAGCTTCCCATTGTTTGGATTTTCTTTTTCTTAGATTCCTGATAATGGACTCATTTTTGCATATATTACCATGAAATCTACAAAAAATGGATAAGAAGTTTGTCAGGAACCTGGGAAGGGGCTTGCTAGTTTTATTTTACAAGTTGTCTGCACAAGATAACAAAACCAGCATGTCCCTACCTGGGTCCGTAAGTTGGGCTATTGTCCAGAAGTGAAAAGACTCAATGCTTTATTGACACTTGGGTTTGGGCATTAATTGACTTGAGGTCCTGTGGTAGAAGTGCCTAATCAAACAGTGTAGACTGCTCCAAGTCTGAGTCCACACTGTTTGGTTTAAAATAAGGCCTACAACTGATTACTTTGAGTTGGGTATGGGGATTGGGTGGCCAGACATTTAGAGTTGTTAAGGTAGCATTAATTTTTGGTTGGGATTCTGAGAATCAAAATCAGACAGGTGTGTTCACAAATGGATCATTTTTATCTCCTCTTTTTCTAATGTATGACCCAGTTTAGGAACTTAAGAGTGAAACCAACCTCCCTAATTGAGGTTACATTGAACTGATCAACAATTCTAATGATCAATGTATGAATCTAAGGTGAAATATCCCTTATCCTGCTGTTCACGACAACCCCTACCTACATTTGCAAACAGTGTAGATCCAGATCAGATGGCTTCTGAAGAAGCCATCTGATCAGGATCTACACTGTTTGACAAAAATTTGTTTGTTTTGTGGTTTATCATCCCCGTCAACACTGTGAAAGGTCATGTTGGAGACGTTGCTTCCAATTTTGTGGGACTTTTACCTGACATTGAGATGAAATGACATCACAAGCCCTGCCACCCAATGAAACTGATAAGGTTTATAAGCATGGACGGGCAGACTCGCATGGCTTTGCCTGGGCAGGCTTAGATCCTCTAAGCGGTTTACCAGTACTTGTATGCGGGTCGGTTTCAGCTCTACGTGGAAGCATCATGCAGCCCATCTATTTCTTCAAGCCCCAATGGTTGGGGGCCATGACAAAAATTTGTCAAAAAATTTAAGAATTTTACTGTCATAATGTCCAAAGTTTACAACTACCGTGTTTGCTCTAATTAGGACACACTTAGGTTATACTGTAAAGTCTCTGGTAATTAGTCAGGAACTGACAAATTGTGTACCGTAAAAATTCTAAAAATTCGGACACCTTGACGACTTACTGTAATTCTCCTAAAATTTTTTTTTTTTTCATGATCCAGCAAGGAATCCAAAAGGTGCAGAAGGAATGACAAAAAGTGGAGATCCTGATCAGACTGCTCCGATCAGACTGCTCCTTCAGGAGCAGTCTGATCTGGGTTCTGCACTGTTTGCTTAGGCCTGTCTGTCCCAATACTTAGAATCACTACAGTAACTGATATTTTCTTAAGATAACTAGTGTAGCATACTGATTGTTCTTCTAATTATGCTGAGTCCCATCTAAAAAAATAGGTACTCTCTGAGAGGAAAGAAGTTTTTCCTCATGCAGGAAATGAAGGGAAGTTGTCAGTTTCTGGCAAAAGAATGTGCATTGCACTGCTTATAGGAAAAAGTGTGGTTTGGTACACTGAATGGCTCAAATTAAATTCATGACCTTAAAGTGTTGAATAAGGTGTTAGATCTCTCTTCGTCACAGGTGAGCTTTTGTCCGGCCCCTGCCCATAGTGGCTGAAAGAAAAATATGGGCTGCATGATGCTTCCATGCAGAGCTGAATCCGGCCCGCACACTAGTACTGGTAAACCGCTTAGAAGATCTAAGCCTGTCCAGGAACCGCGGTGCGAGGCGAACCATCCATGCTAATAAACCCTATTGGTTTCATTGGGCGACAGGGCTTGAGATATCATTTCATCTCTATGTCGGGTAAAAGTCCCACAAAATTGGAAGCAACGTCCCCAAAATGACCTTTAAAGTGTTGACGGGGACGTTAAACCTCAAATCAAACTAAGGTGAGCTTTTGGGATCACTTTTTGTCTGTGGTCCGTCGTGCGCCTGTCCGTCCGTCCGTAAACAATTTCTTCAAACAACATCTCCTCCTAAACCACGGATAGGATTTTGACCAAACTTCACATGAATGATCCTTAGGTGGTCCCCTTTCAAAGTTGTTCAAATGGTTACGGACCATTGCACATCTAGGTCACAGGAGCTAAAAATAGAATTTTTTACTGAAAACTTAAAAAATCTTCTTCACTGAAACCGCATGGTCCAGGTATTTGATATTTGTTATGAAGCTTCATCTAGTAGACCTCTACCAAGATTGTTCAAATTAAAGCCCTGGGGCCAAAAATGCCCCGGCGCCACGGCCCTTTGGTTTCACATAGGCTTATACTTGGAGAACCTTTAAAAATCTTCTTGTCTGAAACCAGAAGGCCCAGGTCTTTCATATTTGGTATGAAGCTTCTTCAAGTGGACCTCTACCGAGATTGTTCGAAATATAGTCCTGGGACCAATAATGCCCCGGCGCGGGGGACCACTGGTTTCACATAGGCGTATATAGGGAAAACCTCTAAAAATCTTCTTGTAAGAAACTATAAGGCCCAGGTCTTAGATATTTGGTATGTAGCTTCATCTAGTGAACCTCTACCAAGATTGTTCAAAATATAGTCCTGGGGCCAAAAGTGCCCCTGGCCGGGGTCCTTTGGTTTCACATAGGCGTTTACAGGGATAACCTTTAAAAATCTTCTTGTCTGAAACCAGAAGGCCCAGGTCTTTCATATTTGGTAAGAAGCTTCATCTAATGGACCTCTACCAAGATTGTTCAAATAGTAGCCTTGGGGCCAAAAATGTCCCCGCGCCAGGAACCACTAGTTTCACATAGGCTAATATAGAAAAAAACCTTCAATCTTCTTGTCTGAAACCAGAAGCCGCAGGTCTTTGATATTTGGTATGAAGCTTCATCTAGTGGACCTCTACTGAGATTGTTCAAATTATAGCCCTGGTGCCAAAAAAATGCCCCTTTGCCAGGGACCACAGGTTTTACATAGGCTTGTATAGGGAAAACCTTTACTGAAACCAGAAGGCCCAGGTCTTTGATATTTGGTATGAAGCTTCATGTAATGGACCTATACCAAGATTGTTCAAGTTATAACCTTGGGGCCAAAAATGTCCCCGCGCCAGGACCCACTTATTTTACATGGGCCTTTATAGGAAAGAAACCTTTAAAAATCTTCTTGTCTGAAACCAGAAGACCCAGGTCTTTGATATTTGGCGTGAAGCTTTATCTAGTGGACCGCTACTGAGATTGTTCAAATTATAGCCCTGGCACCAAATATGTCTCCGCGGCAGGGCCCGCTGGTTTTACATAGGCTTATGTAGGGAAAACCTTTAAAAGTTTTCTTTTCTGAAACCAGAAAGCCCAGGCCTTTGATATTTGGTATGAAGCTTCATCTAGTGGACCATAGACTTGCCCAAGTCTGTTAATTAGGTGTCCATTGTAAAAATAATTGTTTACAAAAATAAAAAATAAATACATTGTAAATGAAATAGCAATACCGTCTTTTATGAAAATTGTGAAATTAACAGATGAAGACTAAAGAGACTTTTACATATTTTTTGTTTAAAGGGGCTTTCATTTAAAATTCTAACACAGCCGGCCTATATAGGCAATGGAAAATACCTGTGTTTTATTCTGCAACAAATCACAGCTCGGAAGAGCGTGACGAGTGACGTCATTTAAAAATGCAAATTTATGACGTCACTAGTCGATTTCCTTGACGGTAGACGGTGTAACGTCATTTTCTCGCATCGAAAACGTAAGAAATGGATATAAATGCATGTGTTTCAGTCGATAATTTTAGCGGGATTTCTTCTAACAATGGCGAACAGTTGTGAGATTTTGAAGGAATCAACAACATTATTGCCGATTTTCAGCGTGTTAGAATCGAAATAGATCAGCTGTAATCTGTGATTTGTTGAGTAATAAATCACAGTTTGTCGGTCAGTTGTAAGTAGACAAATCACGTGCGCTAAGCGCTTGTGATTTGATCTACTTTACAACTGACCTCCAAACTGTGATTTATTACACAACAAATCACAGTTAGAGCTGATCTATTTCTTAAATAAAAAATGTAAATGTAGGGACTTGGGCAAGTCTAAGTGGACCACTACAAAGTTTGTTCAAATTATAGCCCTTGGGCCAAGAATATACTAGAGACACTGATACTCAGGTGAGCGATTCAGGGCCCTCTGGGCCCTCTTGTTTCATAGTTACTGCCCATGATTGCCAACAGGAAATTGTTCCAGCTTAATATTTTGTGAACAGATCGATGGATTTTAATCAAATTTCACATTTAGATACCTTGCTTAGGATTGTTGCTCAGCATTTTATGTCACTTTATACCAGAATTGCTGCCCTTAATTGTCATCAGGAAATGTTTTTCAATGACACGGTGAGAAAAAAATGATGGTTTTTATCAGCTTTAACATGTAGAATATTGTCAACAATGCCTCACTTTGGTATTAAACTCCAAATAAAGCCAAATCCTCATGAGGGAGTTCTTCCTTTAAAGGCAGAAGCTAGCCGACAAGGGCATCAGACCAGTTGTGAAAAGAGAGCTGCTTCCCTTGAAAGACCGGGCTTCTCCAGACTTTCGGATGAGTCTTTAAACCGAGGTCCCGTCTCCGTATGACCTTAGCTGTTGGTGGGACGTAAAACTCAAACACTCACTCACTCACTCTTCCCTTGAAAGAGTTGTAGTTGTCATGAAGTTTGCTTTGTGCAAGCATGCATAAATCATCTTTTATTTTCACATCTTGGTCTTTCTATGAGTTTGGATGGTTATAGGTGTTCAAAATCTTCAAATTTTGCACATACACAAATTATGCAGAAAGTAATCCTTAAACTTATTATGGTTATTTAGGACAACTAGCCGAAAGCATGCAGGACTGTGATAAAGGCGTTTAGTTTGCCATGTCTGGGTTGGGGGCAGAGAATATTGGAAGCCAGAACCGATAATGTATGTTAGCTTTTTTCCTCGGCCAGACATTCGAAAACATGAATGTGCTCTGACACATTTGGCAGCCGAAATTGGCAACGTGTCAACACACACTCCGATACCCTTTGAGACATATTGTGGTACATGATGCAGATGTACATGAGGTTAAGCAGCTGTTTCATGCTCAAGAATTACAACTCTGGGTGCTCTGGTTTTTTAGTTATCTCCCCTGACAATATAACCTTGTGATGGCCATAATTCGAACACCCTTTGAGATATATTTTGTATCATTTCAGGGCATTGAGTTCCTGATCGAGAATGAACTTCTTCAGAACGTCCCAGAACAAGTTGCACAGTTCCTGTACCAGGGAGAGGGACTTAACAAAACTGCAATCGGGGATTACCTAGGAGAGAAGTGAGTAGATTTCCCAGTTCTTTTTAATGCATAAAGCACCATTGAAAGTTTAAGAGCTGATAGGCTTGACATTTCATGTGTATCGTCTGCCCAGAAAATCATTCACATGACAGTGAAGTGTCAAGCCTTATTTTCTCTGAAAAATAAGAAAAATAAATGTTTGAAAATCTATCAGCAAATGTTGTGGGTTGAATTATGCTATTTTGCAGTGGCAGCACAGCCTGAAAATGTTAACCATTAAGATGGCAGTCACAACAATTTTATACCGCAATCAGGCATTCTAGTAACCTAATAAAGGGGGTCGAATAACTGCACGCTATAATCGGTAGTGACCTATAATACCTTCTACTGACCTAAAATACGTCTAATGACTGTTTATAGACCGGATCTACTTTTCAGGTCACTAATTTACAAGTGTAAAAAAAAAATCTTTGCAATATTTGAACAGATTTTCAGAAATTTCAGCTAAACTCTTACCTTCTCGGCCTTTCCTGGTTTGAATGGCCCGTTGGAATAACTGCGCACTGCTACTGCAGTTGCGTCTCAACCTCGAAAATAATTTCTAAAGCTAAAATTAACTTTTTATTTGCAGATTTTAATACAGAATGTACAGCGCTGAGAAACTTTTATTCGAGCGTCCATGTTGTTTCCTACGTCTCTGGTGCGCGGTGACGTCATAAACTTTGCACTTCTTGACGTCACGTTATACTAAGTGTGCGGGCCATGGCACTGTTGTCTTTTTAGCTTAAATTTGCTAAATTATTGCAAAACCCCTTGATTGCTTAGAATTGCGGTATAAACTAAATACATTATTAGTGTCTTTAATAATAAAATATAATCGGTTCGCCCCGACAATTTTGTAATGAAGCTTGCACCTATAAAATTGTCTAAGGCTCACCGATTATATAGTATTATTAAAGACACTAACCATGTATTTACTATATTGTCTGCTTTATTGTCTGCTGGTTACTTTAAAAGTCATTGTTGCAAACAATGTGGACCCAGATCAGACTGTTCATCAAAAAAAGTTTGCCAGAAGATCCAGCAGAAGACAGAAACAGTCATCATTTTCAGATGTGGTTTTTCTTGAGGGTAAATAGCTTTTCAAGAATGTATATTTTTTCTAAACCCATAGCCGGTATCCAAATATTATTTTTCTTATTTCTGCATGAAAAGGCGAGGTGCTGCTACTGAGTACCCACAACATACGTTTTTGTATAGAAATAAGAAAAATAAAAGTACTTCTTGGATGAAAAAAATGTACCTTATCTTAAGCTATGTTGAAACCATGTACATGCAGTTGCTTTAATTTGTAATTGGCATAAAATGATAATGATAAGCAGTGATCCAGCTACTATACCCCTGGCTGTGAGTCAAAGGTCACAAATTTCAAAGTTTTGTTATTTATAAACTTCACATAATAGACAGTGAAAAAGCCGCCAATATTTATTGTAAGTATGGCAAGTTTTTAAAATGAAAGAAATGACAGCACTGGTGGGCTGATTAGATTGTAGGCTGGGAAAATGCTTCTGACTGGGGACTTCTACAGACTGTCTCATTTCGCCCTTAAATTCCTGTCAGACACAGTGCAGTCCCATGTCAGATTGTAGCATCTGATCTGGGTATGCACTGTTTACCCATGTCCCATTCAGATTTAACAGACAGTCCTCTTTACACAGCACTCAGGGTTCAGTTGTTCAAAGCCTCGTTTGCTTAATGAGCTTGTTAGTGGTCAAATTGTTAACTGTTCTAGCAAGTACAATATCTAAAATTCTGTTATTTTTGCTAAAAGTTAAATAACTTAAATTCTGTTATTTTTGCTAAAAGTACAATACATGTAACTTTCAGCAAAAATATTAGGATATTTCATTTGCCATATAAAGTGATCAAAGTTTTAACATTATGTTAACTGTCGATGCTGTTAATTTTGGACAACGGGCCCCTGATTTCACAATGATAGTAATAGCAAAGCTAAAAATAACGATTACATGAATTGTCCACCCAAAACCTTGTTCTTTTGCAGGAATGATTTCAACATTGCTGTACTGAAGGCCTTTGTGCATCTGCATGAGTTCTCTGATATGATACTGGTCCAGGCTCTCAGGTGAGAATTGTAATGCCCTTGCCATAGGGGTAGGGCATGTTATACAGTGAAACTTGAATGGCTGAATTGCCAATGTTTACATTCCCAGTGCCTTTAGTTAACTACTGGGAAGCAATGTTGTTCATGCTTCAGTGAATACATTGAATCACATGATGTCAGTGACATCGAAATAGACACTGGTTATACGATATGATTGGAGTGAGTGAGTGAGTTTGCATTTTACATCCCACCAACAGCTAAGGTCATACGGAGACGGGACCTCAGTTTTTTAAAAACTCATCCGAAAGTCTGGAGAAGCCCGGGATCGATCCTGCAAGCCCTGGTTTACAAGGCGAATAGCTTAACCATCAATATGATTGGACGATGACGATGTAGAGGCACCAACGATTCTGTTCCACTGGCAATAGGTAAACTGTGGTGTGCAGTTGTTTTCTTTCATTTTGTCCCTTAAACAAGATCTTTTCGTCATAAGATGGATGGGAAATATGTAAATATAAGTAATAAAGGTAATTTATTAAACAACCCATCGAATTATGAATTATGCTGTTCATATGTTGATGAACGTTAAATAAATTATTTTCATTTCTTAAATGGGTTGTTTACTACTATGGCTGATACGAATTTGTTCTTGAGTCCCTGCTCCTGATAAGAAATTATTCAGATTAATTTCGGAAGATATTTTCATTATGAAACGGTTTGTTGTGTGTATGCATTAGAATTGTCTGGCTGAGGGGATTCTGAATAGTATACACAGGATCAAGCCTACTGACCTGGCACTATGAATATTTCTTCAGTTTGTACCACTCCTGTCTTGAACAAAGGTTCATGGTTCCAAAGCCATTGATGCCCCCCCCCCCCCCCCCCCCATCAGGGCTTGAAGAAATATACGGGCTGGATGATGCTTCTACGCAGAGCTGAATCCGACCCGCACACTAGTACTGGTAAACCGCTTAGAGGATCTAAGACTGCCCAGGCAAAGCGATGCGCACGAGTTGGACAGTCCATGCTTATAAACTCTATAGGTTTCATTGGGTGACAGGGCTTGAGATGTCATTTCATCTCAATGTCGGGTAAAAGCCCCACAAAATTGGAAGCAATGTCTCCAAAATGACCTTTACAGTGTTGACGTGGACGTTTGACAGGGACGTTAAACCTCAAATCAAACAAAAATCCAAAGCTATTGATTAACATAGCTCCAAATAAGGTGCTTTTTTCATCTGAAAAGCACTGTTTGCAAAGGTTGTCATGTTCAGCAGCATAAGGGTTAATCTTTTTGCTAACCTTGGTTTGCGCAAGTAGAAATAGAAATGGTTAACAGAAAAATCAGTGACACAAAAGATTGCAGCTCAGTTGATAAACATTTTAAAATTGTATTTTCCTTTTAACCCATTTTGTACCGGAAACCCCAAAAGGGGTGCCCTGGTAAACAGTGCCGGCCCAGATCAGTCGCCGCAGGATACAGCATCAGATCAGGGCCTACAATTTTTGCAAAAAGTTCAGCCATTTTCCAAATCAATTTAAAAAAAAAACCACAACCTGGTACCCCTAAATTTTAAAGTGTACTACTGCTATATATAAGGAGGAAGATTTCATTTGGTGCAAAAGGGTTAAAGCCATGTGAAAATTTAACTGTAAGGTATTTTTGTTTGACTAAAAACAATGGCTTGGTGCAGTCATAGCTCTCTCCCACCTGGTTGAAATAAGTCCTCCCCATCTCTGGTTTGGTCTCACATAAATTGACAATGTGGTTGTTGCAGGCAATTTCTGTGGAGTTTCCGTCTTCCTGGAGAAGCCCAGAAGATTGACAGAATGATGGAATGTTTTGCCGAGAGATACTGCGAATCTAACCCAGGAGTCTTTACAAGTTCAGGTAGGTAGTCTAAATTAGAGATTACTGTATTAAAATCTGTGTTAGAATTTCATTGAGATGGGCCTCTATGGCTTAGTGGATTAGCGCACCGACCCTAGATCATTAGGTCTCTCACCGCTGTGGGTTTTGAGCTTGGCTTGGGTCATGTGACACACCAAGTTCTGCAACAGAAAGTCAGGTGGTTTTTGTCTCTGGGTACTCTGGTTTTTGCCCACCTCTGATTAACAATCGGCTCGATATGAGTAAAATAATCTTGGAAGGGATGTAAACTAAAGCCCCCCAAAACTGACTTTGAATGCCTCAAACTAACAGATAATGTGAACAAAATGGCAAACTTTCTATAGTGGAACTTTGATAACTCAAATATGGATAATTTGTTTACTGTGGCTAATTCGAACTCACTCTTGGGTCCATAGAGAATCCTTTCTATAGCTCCAGATTTCTAGGTGTTTAGGTTAATTTATGGATGTTTGTTTCATTTTTATCTTGAAAGGTATGTTGTGTGTACTCATTAGAATCACCTCATTGAGGCAATTCTAATGAGTACACACAACATAAATTTATGTAATAAAAAGTTGAAAATATATCCTAAGTTCATTATGCCTCATAGCCTGGTGGTATGAGTTACTTCAATAATTCGAACTACCCCTGTCTTGAATAAAAATTCAAGGTCCTGAAGGTGTTAGAGTTATTGAAGTTCGACTGTGGATTGGAGCAATCTTATTGGGACAGGAAGGTATGAAAAAAGGTTCTCATGCTCAACTTAGTTGAGAGTGAAATATGTCCCACTCTTAACCCCTTTTGTACCAAATGGAATCTTCCTCTTTATATATAGTAGGAGTCCATTTCAAAATTCAGTGGTGTCAGGTTAAAAAATTATTTGGAAAATGGCTGAACTTTTCGCATACAGTGTACAGAATACATATAGAATACAGAATGCGGCATCTGATCAGGGCCTGCATTGTTTGCCAATTACACGTGTTGGGATTTCTAGGTACAAAATGGGTTAAATTTGAAAATGCCAGCCAAAAAAGAAAATAATTGTTGGAACGTTGGAATTTTTTAGTAGGACAAATAAGTCCCTCTGACTTCTGAGCAGGAAGATTGCCTCATATGTTTGTATTTTGATATTTAGGAACATTGAAAATTTAATGCTCAATTATGTTCAGCTTGAAAAGAAGTTAACTCTTATCATGCTGTTCACGACAATCCCAATCTTTGAAAACTGTAGATTCAGATCAGATGGCTTCTGAAGAAGCCATCTGATCAGGATCTTCACTGTTTGACATTAAGCTTATGGCTTTGTAAGAATAAACTGCATCAAGTAATCTGATTGGTTCAAAGTCAGAAATGGGTGTGGCTAAACTGAATGTACAGCAGGAGAAGGGTTAAGTAATTTTGGGTCAGGATCTGCCTTTTTTATATTTTTAGGCATTATGGTATGAACTTGTTGCTTATCTGTGGTACAGACAGTGCAATTGGCATGATTTTGGTTGCACAAAAAAAGTCCTGATTTAGAAAGAGCAGATTAAAAAAAAAGCAGAAACATTAACTTAAATTTATTGCTGATATTACAGATAAAATATTTGCTTGGCTGGCAGTTTCTGCCATAGTGTTTGCAGGTTATCATTGATAATATAAGGGAAACAACCTATATTGGTTCAGTTTATTAGTCTAAGTTCATGTTTTGTTTGTTTGATTTGAGGTTTAACGTCCCCATCAACACTGTAAAGGTCATTTTGGAGACGTTGCTTCAAATTTGTGGGACTTTTACCCGAAATTAAGATGAAATGACATCTCAAGCCCTGTCGCCCAATGAAACCAATAGGGTTTATAAGCATGGATGGTCCGACACTCGGACCGCTTTGCCTGGGCAGACTTAGATCCTCTAAGCGGTTTACCAGTACTCGTGTGCGGGGTCAGATTCAGCTCTACATAGAAGCATCATGCAGCCCATCTGTTTCTTCAAGCCCTGAAGGGCGGGGGCCGGTGTAAGTTCATGAACACACTGATGGTACTTTCTTCCCTCCATCATGTATAGGAGTCAGGTTTTCCATCCATGGATCTGTTTAGTAACTTTTGCTATTAGGAACACGCTCACATATAGTCTCATTATTGAGATGATCTCAAATCTTATCCTGCTGAACACAACAACCCCTACCTTTGCAAAGAGTGTGGATCGAGATCAAATGGCTTCTGAAAAAGTCATCTGATCAGGATCTACACTTTGTAGTGTAGCTTATGAATTGGACAAAAACATTATATAAAGTAATTTGATTGGTAGATAGTCAGTAATGGGTGTGGCTAGATTAAATTATTCAACTGGATAAGGGTTCATACGGCTTTGTGATCATGAAAATGTGTAGTTTGAGCCACTGAGGGTTTATTAATATTAATTTCAGACACATGCTATGTATTGTCATTTGCAATCATCATGTTGAACACGAGTCTACACAATCCGAGTGTGAAGGACAAACCCTCTGTAGAGAGATTTATATCGATGAACAGAGGGATCAACGACGGTGGAGACCTTCCTCCTGACCTACTTACAGTAAGTTTATTTTGCAGGAAATTTTCAAGAAGACTGACACAATACAGTAAAATTCCAATATTAAGACCACATTTGGGACTGTTCAAAAGTGGTCTTCAAGACCACTTTTGAACAGTCCCAAAGGTGGTCTCTGACCAGAGGACACGGTATGCAGAAAACACAAAGAAAGAATAAGTACAACCTACTAAATAAGCTTTTTAAAGCAGAATTAGTCTTAATTTTAGGTGGTCTTAATAGCAGAATTTCACTGTATTTATTTGCCCTTTAAATTGCCAAGCAGAATTGCACAACAACACGCCTCACTGACCTAATGGTCAGTACTGACTGTTAAACATTTGGTCTCTCACTCCTGTGAGTTCAAGCCTTGGTTGGCTGACATATGAGATGCTCTGCAATAAAAGGTCAGATGGTTTTTCTCTCTGGGTACTTAAGTTTTTGCACATACTAATGGCTGATCAGCTCAATATAAGTGAAATAATCTTGAAAGTGTCGTAAAACAAAACCTCCATCCCCCTATAGGTGTCACATAATTCAAATAGGTTTACACAATCCCTCTGTAGGGCCAGATCTCTAGTGCTGATGCAAACAACAATCGTGTTCTAGGCTGTTTGTCATATAATCTGATTTTCCTATGATCCATGGTCTGTGATAAGCAAACATGTGCCTGTAGCAAAGACAATCAAACCACGGACACAACCATAGCTCCAAATAAGACAATTTTTTCATCCGAAATGTAGATATTTTTCTTATATGTTGTGGGCACTCATTTGAAGCGGTGAGGCGCTTCTAATGAGTACCCACAACATATAACTTGGTGTGGAAATAAGAAACATGATATTTGGATACCCCCTCTTGTCATTAGCTATGCATATCTGGTGAAGCGACTGTCCCAGAGTGAAGGTCAGAAAAATAGTCCTGAAACTGAATTTTGATTTTCGGTCAATAAAGAATGGACAGAAAAAATCAGCCTGCTTACCCACTTTATTAGGGTCGAGTTGTTCAGAGCCTTGTTAGCTTAACGAGCACCTTAGTGGTCATATTATCAACTGTTCTGGTTAGAACAATATCCAAAATTTTGATATTTTTGCTGAAAAAAAAATATTTGTGAGTAGCTACTAATTTTTTCAGCAAAAATATTAGTTTTAAATATATGTTAACTAACGACGTTGTTTGTTTTGAACAACTGGCCCAGAGTCTGCATGGAGAAGCATTGGGTCGACAGGCATCCAAATAATTCACTGCCAAGCTTCTAATCAAACTGCACAGGTGCACTTGCTGATCCGAGTCTTTGCCGGGCCCACATGTCCAATGACACCTTGCTTGGTACACCACGTCTGTTTATGGACAGTTTGGGGGGATAACTGTATTCAAAATTGTCAGAGCGGTCAATTTACCTATCCACACTTTTGCTGGGCAGGCTTATACTTAAGCGGTTAACCAGTACAGTGCACATTCTTTCGCCAGCAACTGACAACTGCCCGTCTTGAATCCAAGGAAGGGAGAGAATGACCGTAGAAAAGATTTCATGATCAATCTCCATGAAAGAATGTTGCCGACCCCAGCAGGTATCGAACCCGCGTCCTCCTGATCACCAGTCAGATGTGCATCTGACTGAGCTACCGAGGCCGGCTGTTTTGTTAAAACTTGTACTTTTTTACATACAGCGGCAAGCATTGTGAGCTACATAAAATCAAATACATGATGACATGCTTCTGACAGTCCATAACAGAATATATCGTTGCAAATTTTTGACGTTATCCATGCAGATGTCATGTTACATATTAGCCAGCGCATGACATAATTCACAAGAAATCTTGAGCGGCCAGCGAAGACTGATCAGACTGCATATTTGCGCAGTCTGATCAGAGTCTTCACTGATTGCATGTACCTACTATAGGCTAATATCTTTGCAAAGAGACATAAGCAAAAGGTCTTGTCATAGAGGATGGGTGCATGGGTTGATTTGAGTCTCTGCTGGTCCCACAGGTCTTATTGTAGGTTTTGTCATGTGCCAGCTCATATACATTATTACGACTGTTCATTGTTGTATCATGCTTATTTTAGAGTTTATATGAAAGTATTAAGAAAGAGCCCTTTAAGATCCCGGAAGATGATGGCAATGATCTGATGCATACGTTCTTCAACCCAGACAAAGAGGGATGGCTATGGAAGCAAGGTAAGGCACATATACTCATCATTAATGGTTTTGTTAAATGTAACAACCTTCCAGCTGTATTTGTGAACATACCTTAGCTAACAATAGTGTATTTATGTGACATCCCTGCTTGCAGCTCACCTGTATGATAAGTACACTAGAACTTTTAGTTTGAAGTTTTAACGCCCACTCAAGACTATTTAAGCATTTTGAGCTGACAAGTTTACCTGACCACAATTTTCCTGGACAGACTTTTAGCCGAAACTACGTAGTATGACCCATCTTCTTTCTTATGAATATTTTCTTTGCTCTTAAAGGAACTCATTTTTGATTTTTATTTGCCTTCACTGCAGCTGGTGTTGTGCCGTGTGGCGGCCGTAAAACGTCTCCCCGTACATCAACCATAGTGCAGTTTATATTTTACTTTTGGTCCTTTGAGATCAGCGTGAATATTCTGAGAAATCAGAAATAAATTATAGACAGGTTTTTAATTATTTGGACCTCATTTTGATTTATATCAGTCTTTGAATCGACTGCATATTCGAAATTCGCAAAATTGCAGTATGCTTCCTCTGGCTTTCGTTGCCGGATCATTACAGGGTCACTGATGAGGCTTTATTAGCCGAAACTACGTAGTATGACCCATCTTCTTTCTTATGAATATTTTCTTTGCTCTTAAAGGAACTCATTTTTGATTTTTATAGCCCCGCTTTGAAAAAGTGGGGCTATATTGGATTTGCCATGTCCTTCTGTCATTCCGTGATTCCGTTAATTTGTGTTGGCTCCATAACTTTGTATCTGCTTAACATATTTTCATGAAACTTCACACAAATGTTAAACACCATAAGACAATGTGCAGAGCGAAGGAATTATAACTGTGGATTGCCTACTTTTGGAGTTATTGCCCTTTGAACATTTTCCGTAATTCCGTAATTCCGTGATTCCGTTAATTTGTGTTGGCTCCATAACTTTGTATCTGCTTAACATATTTTCATGAAACTTCACACAAATGTTAAACACCATAAGACAATGTGCAGAGCGAAGGAATTATAACTGTGGATTGCCTACTTTTGGAGTTATTGCCCTTTGAACATTGAAAAATGGCAATTTTAATTGTGTCCGCTTCATAACTCGAAAACCGTTTGAGATATTTTTAGGAAACTTCACACAAATGTTAAGCACTATGAGACGATGTGCAAAGCGCAGGAACCATAACTCTGCATTGCTTATTTTTGGAGTTATTGCCCTTTGAACATTGAAAAATGGCAATTTTAACAGTGTCCGCTTCATAACTCGAAAACCGTTTGAGATAATTTCATGAAACTTCACACAAATGTTAAGCACTATGAGACAATGTGCAGAGCGCAAGAACCATAACTCTGGTTTTCGTATTTTCTGTGTGTCTGTCTGTGTGTCTGTCTGTGTCTGTTAACAATTTTCGTGTCCGCTCCATAACTTTAAAACCCATTCACATATTTTCATGAAACTTCACACAAACATTAAACACCATGAGATGGTGTGCAGAGTGCAGGAACCATAACTCTGGATTGCCTAATTTTTGAGTTATTTCCCTTTGAATATTGAAAAATATCAATTTTAGCTGTCTTTGCTCGATAACTCAAAAACCGTTTGAGATAATTTTATGAAACTTCACACAAATGTAAAGCACCATATTACGTGTGCAGAGCGCAGGAACCCAAACTCTGGATTGTCTACTTTTTCAGTTATAGGCTTTTGAATATTAAAAAATGGCAATTTTAACTATGTCCGCTCCATAACCGTTTCTGATATTTTCATGAAACTTCAAATAAATGAAAAGCACCTTGAGATGATGTGCAGAGTGCAGGAACCATAACTCTGGTTTGCCTACTTTAGGAGTTATTGCCCTTTGAACATTTAAAAAGGCAATTTTGACTGTGTCGGCTCCATAACTCACAAACCATTTGAGATATTTTCATGACACTTCACACAAGTGTAAAGCACCATGAGACAATGTGCAGAGTGCAGGAACCCTGACTCTGATTTGCCTACTTTAGGAGTTATTACCCTTTGAACATTGAAAAATGGAAGATGAAATTTAGTATAAACATGGACATTCTGGTAATGTATCATGCTCATTGAAATGAGGGACAAGGGCTCACAACTCTTAGAGTTTTTCCAGATAATGTAAAATTTTCAACAGTTATTTCTTGTTCATAACTGTTTTCTCTGCAGCTTAAATAACTTTCTTCTCTGACAGCGCTGAAGCGGGGCTATAGTCAGATCCTCTGACAGCTCTAGTTATTTTAGTTCCTTATACATAAGTGCACAACTGTGCAAAATCTTTCACTTGAAACTGACAACTGCCCTTTCAGGATCAGGGGAAGGGAGAGAATGACCTTAGAAAATATTTCCTGATCAGTCACTACAAATGTTGCTGACCTGGCAGGTATCAAACCCTCGACCTGATCACCAATAAGACGCGTATCCAACTGAGCCATGGAGGCTGAGTACACCAGAGCTTTTCCACTACTTAAGGCAGCATCACTTACATTTACAGTAAATTTGTTGGCATTTGCAAACTTTTTTAAGTGGGTTATGTTTTGTCCCAACACAGGAGAGGCTTCTGTATTGTTCCATTTTCAGCCTTTTTATTTTGCAGCTTAAAGGTTTGTTTGTGTTTCTTTCCTTGGAATGTTTTATTTAACCCTTTCAACCCTGCAGACTGGCGCTGATACCTATGCAAACAGTGTAGATCCAGCTGAGATGGCTGGTGACATGCTGTTTCATCTGGATCTTTGATTGTTCGTCAGTCGACAAAAAGTTACCCCTTATCTTGCTGTTCACGACAACCCCTATCTTTGCAAACAGCGTAGATCCAGATCAGATGGCTTCTGAAGAAGCCATCTGATCAGGATCTACACTGTTTGGCATTCAGTTTATGAATTTGTAGAAATAAGTTACATCAAGTAATTTGATTGGTTGATAGACATAAATGGGTGTGGCTTAAATGAATATTCAGCAAGATAAGAGTTACTAAGCATAGTCGCTCTTCAGTGCTTAAGTCCACGTGACTCACTGATCTGTAGGAAATCCAGGTAACTTATTTATAGAAAATAGCGGCGTTAATTTTATCGCAGTGAGGTCAGCATGTTGCATAAGAATCTGGGCTGGAATCACGGGTTGGGTTTGGCAAATAGGGTCGACCCAGATCAGATGCTGCAGTATGCAGTGTCTGATCAGGATCTACACTATTTGCTTACAGTACAGGAATTTAAGGTTCAGATGCCGCATCTGATCAGGGTCTACACTTTTTCCTAAAAAATGGAATTTAAAAGATTAAACAAAATAGTTTAAGTCTCAGTCCAGGACTATTTTTCCAACCTACATTCAGAGACAATGGACCCATCAGTACTCTCAGTGCTTTGATTACTAACCGGTCACTGATTTTGAATAAAGCCCCCATTGGCAACAATGGGCGTGTCCAACTTCAATGCTTGAAGGGTCCACTTCAGATGCTCAGGGATGAAAGGGTAAAGGTAAAAAGATAATATCTAGCTTATTATATGTATTGCTTTAAACTTGCATAGCTCCAGTGTGCATTGAAGATGCAGTACTATACACCAGAGATTGAGCAGAAAATTTTAGATTGTCACTTTACCTTGCCATATTTGTAGGCCTCATATGAGCAACTTTTAATATCTTTTAAATACCTTAACAGGGTTCAACATTAAATTTTAAATAACTGGACAAAGGTGGTCCTGTAACTCTTGGCACTCACTTGACCTGATCTAAGTTAAACTGGACCGCAGAAATGATAAAAATCATACTAAAGTGATACATGAGTTCTACAGTCATCAGATTATTTCTATTTTTATTTCTTTACATGCAACAAACTGAAAACAGAAACCTATTTTCTTGTAAATGAGTTAATTACATGGATTCAGTAAATATTTACAACTGGACCATTCGGACCAGCGAGCCACAGACCTTACTAGACCTGGCTAGCTTTTCATTAGACAATATGCATCGGTCTTGGGTTAATGTCGAACCCTGCTTAAATACACCATAATATCATTTACATTATAATGCTGTTTACAACACAGTTTTGGATATAAAACATGGTTTAAAGATGGCTGCCAAAAATGTAAAGATCCAAAAAATGTATAGATTATATAGAAAAATGACCATAAATGGTCATTTTTTCTATATAATCTATACATTGTTGTTTCGATATAAGCAGTTGTTTAACTAACACAGTTTCTGCTATGGGCCCGGTATAAAGAGGTTGTGTTGTACATAAAATGATGTCTGCAGCAGCCGCTGAAGTCTGACACAATTTTTCCATTTGCTTGTATTCATCCTTCCACCTATCAACATTAACCTCAGCCATAGCATCAGCCACTCTTTTAAGGTCCATTAAGATCAGGGCCCACTTGCCACTGGCCTTGATGGCCTAGTGGATAAGAGCGCTGACTCTTAATCATTAGGTCTCTCACTGCTGTGGGCTCTAGCCTGGCTCGGGTCAGGTGAGACGCCAAGTTCTACAACGGAAGGTCAGGTGTTTTTTTTTTTCAGGTACTCAGGTTTTTGCCCACCTCTGATTAACGATCGGCTTGATATGAGTGAAATAATCTTGAAAGGGTGATAAAACCAAAACCAGAAAAAAAAAATAACTAAAAAAAAAAAACAGGGCCCAGTTGTTCAAAGTTAACAAAGTATTTAGATAAAGTCACGTTAAAACTCCAGTCATTCAGTAGGACAAAAATGTGATAAGGCTGCTGGAAAAAAATGTGTGTAGCTTGAGCATTGAAAAAGCTGGTAACATTTCTTTCAACAACAAGAAAGAAAAAAACTGTTAGACATGGTACTTGCTAGAACAGTTAATGTCTTGACCACTTACAAGCTGTTAACAGTGCCCTGAACAACTGTGGACAGTTGTTCAAACTAAAGTCATTGTTAGTTTACGTATTGTTAAAACTTTGATAATTTGATATGGCAAATATGCTAATGTTTTTGCAGAAAAAATGTGAGCAAGCTGCTCACATTTTTTCAGCAAAAATACCACTTTATTAGGTATTTTGCTTACCAGATCAGTTAACATTTTGACTACTTATGTGCTTGTTAGGCTAACAATGCTTTGAACAACTGTGCCCAAATATTAAATTGAAATACTCAAACATGTTTGATTGATTGATAGATTTGAGGTTTAACGTCCTGTCAACACTGTATAGGTCATTTTGGAGATGTTGCTCCCAATTTTGTGGGACTTTTACCCAACATTGAGATGAAATGACATCTCAAGCCCTGTCGCCCAATGAAACCAATAGGGTTTATAAACCTGGACGGGCCGACTCGCACCGCTTTGCCTGGGCAGGCTTAGATCCTCTAAGCGGTTTACCAGTGCTTGTGTGCGGGTCGGTTTCATGTGGCCCATCTATTTCTTCAAGCCCCGATGGGCGGGGGCCGACTCTGACATGTACTTATATATATAGAGGATCTTACACTCGTGGTCATTTCATATGAAATTTATGAAACGAGCCTTCGGCGAGTTTCATAAATTTCATATGAAATGACCACGAGTGTAAGATTCTCTTTATCATATGACTACTTTAAATTGGATTTTATTGCCTTTTAATTTGACAAGTTTTCTACGAAAAATGCATTGTTGACATGGACGTTGTCATGACGTTACTTAATCCCGCCAAAGAGTTATTACACGTGTGGTCATACGATTTTTATTACACGACGTTATCCACTGCTTATCAACGACGTCATATGATAAACTCGTATATATATTTATTTATATATTCTGCTATAACTATTCATTGCAACAAACCAGTGGCAGTCCTTAATCCATATTTCAAGGTTCATTGCAATTAGAAAAGTCATTCACTGTTACTGTTTTTATGTATCCAGACAGATGGGCCTGAGCAAACAGTGTAAACCCAGATGAGACACAGCAGAATGCAGCGTGTCATTAGGGTTTATGCTGTTTGCCACTCGTCCAACTATTTCTAGATACAACACCAAGTAGTAAATTGTACTTGTTCAAGTTTTAGAATAAGTATAGCAGGAGTTGTGTTAGAATATTAAAGGTAAATACGGTATTTGGTCACATCCTGGATAACCACTGTGGAAATACACCACAACCTCTTTTTAACACTATTGTTGGGGTCCAAAGCAGAAAAAGAGGATCTTACACGAGTGGTCATTTCATATGATATTTATGAAACGAGCCTTTGGCAAGTTTCATAAATATCATACGAAATGACCACGAGTGTAAGATTCTCTTTATCACTTTAAATTGGATTTTATCGCCTTTTAATTTGACAATTTTTCTACGAAAATTTCATTGTTGACATTGACGTCGTCATGACGTTACTTAATCCCGCCAAAGTGTTATTATACGTGTGGTCATACGATTTTTATTACACGACGTTATCCACTGCTTATCAACGACGTCATATGATAAATTGTTATTATTGTACCTGAGCAAAAATGTATAGAATATATAGAAAAATGACCATTTCTGGTCGTTTTTCTATATATTCGATACATTTTCGAGATTGTTTTTAAACTGTGTTATATCCATAACTGTGCTATATCCAACAGTATTATAAAGAAGTTTAGGTGTACATGTATGTGATACTCAATATATATTTCATCTGGGGACACACATACAGACTTTGGAAAATAGCACTTATATACATCTGAAACTTGAATTTTTCACAAAACGTAAACCTCTTGGTATATAAATAAGAATATTTTTATGCTTATTAACAGGGACGTCTAAATTTGGTATGTTTGTCCTATACTACATTTCTGAAAATTCCATGCTTGGCTGGATGGCTTAATATGCTGCACTTTTATATATGTTCATTGTCATTCATTTCTCAACTTCCAACTTTGAGACATCTCACTAAAATAAGTTGTAGCATATGTTGATGGCCCTATATGACCTTGGGGTTAGTTGGGTGAGGCGAAGGGGCATCTAACTGATATTAGCTTACAGCTGGGTAGGGCCTTGCAGCAGGTAAGATTAGAGGGGGAATGTTTTTATTCTATTTCTTTACTTCCATTCATCTTCCTGTTTCACACCTGTCCCTCTCTTTTCATGTACTATCTCTTTTCTGCCTTTCTCTGGGAGATGACACAAAATGACCCACAAGGGTTGACATGTGGTTAAACTACAATAAAATCAATGTTTATTATCACATTGCATTATGGTATTCATTCATGTGCTATGGAGCAGTGTCTTCAAAAATGTGTCATCACAAAGTTCATCCCCTGTGAAGACTCAAATCCAATCTCAATTTGAGTTCTGTCAAGTGTAACTTTTGTTGTTTATTCTTAGCTTGATCTAGGATACGGTCAGCCATATTTGTAGGGTAGTTTGAAAGCTGGCCAGGTAGATTAGAAGAGGATTATTACCCATGTCCTGCTGAATAAATTAATTTGCCACTCCCATTTCTGACCATCAACCAATCAAATCACTTTGTGTATTCACAAACTGAATGATAAACAGTGTAGACATGATCAGATGGCTTCTGCAGAAGCCATCTGATCATGATCTACACTGCAAAGGCATTCTGTGGCATCTGATCTGGGCCGGGGCTGTTTGCCAGGCTACTCTTTAGGGGTTTCCAGCCTAAAATGGGTTAAACTCTTGACACAGTTCTTGACTGATAAGGAAGAAAAGGGTTGAAATTAGCCTGACAGCTTCTTTTCTGTTAACCCTTATCTTGCTGTTCACGACAACCCCTATCTTTGCAAACAGTGTAGATCCAGATCAGATGGCTTCTGAAGAAGCCATCTGATCAGGATCTACGCTGTTTGGCATTCAGTTTATGAATTTGTAGCAATAAATTACATCAAGAAATTTGATTGATTCAAAGTCAGAAATGGGTGCGGCTTATCTGAATATTCAGCAAGAGAAGGGTTAACAGATTTGGCAAAGCTGCATTTTGTAGAAGTAAATTTTTATGCCCCCGCCTGCCTTGGCAGGAGTGGGGCATATAGCGTTTCGCCGTGATGTTACGTCCGTACGTGCGTACGTGCGTTCGTGCGTATGTCCCGTTCGTAACCACCTCGGGCTGAAATGTCGACCTCGGGCTGAAATGTCGAGCTGAAACCTCGGACTTGCATATAATTTTTTTACCTGTTGTGCTACAAAGTTGAAATTTGGTATGACATCTACTCAGACCAAGACCTATCAGTTCATGTTCAAGTTGACCCAAAGTCGTGCCCCTGGGTGGGCCTAGGGGTCAGATTGCGTAACAGGTCAAAATTGTCATATAGGAATTTGCATGCAAAACTGTCAAACTGTCTAATTATCTTGAAAATTTATCAGATTCGAACACCTAAACCATATATATTATTGTTCCTTATGATTTGACACATTCCATGACACAGACTTTGGATCCCTACGGTCACCCCTGGGCCATGCCCCGCCCCCTTTGCTTCATTAAAGTCTTTATATCTCAGAAACTATCCATATCCCCACCCCTTAACCATATATATTATTGTTCTTTATGATAAGATGCATTGACTGATACAGACATTGGGTCCATCCCGACTCCTCCCCCCCCCCCCCCCCCCCCCATTTATATAGAAATTTGTATGCAAAACTGTCAAAATGCCTAATTATCTTGAAAATTAATCAGATTCGAACACCTAAACCATATATATTATTGTTCCTTATGATATGACACATTCCATGATACAGACTTTGGGTCCCTACAGTCACCCCTGGGCCATGCCCCACCCCCTTTGCTTCATTAAAGTCTTTATATCTCAGAAACTATCCATATCCCCACCCCTTAACCATATATATTATTGTTCCTTATGAAAAGATGCTTTGACTGATACAGACATTGGGTTCATCCCGACCCCCCCCCCCCCCACCTAAACTACCATATATATTATTGTTGCTTATGATATGACACATTCCAAGACAAAGAATTTGGGTCCCTCCGGTCACCCCCGGCCCATGCCCCGCCTAATTATCTTGAAAATTAATCAGATTCGAACACCTAAACCATATATATTATCGTTCCTTATGATATGACACATTCCAAGACGCAGACTTTGGGTCCCCCCTGGGCCATGCACCGCCCCCTTCGTTATATCTCAGAACCTATCCATGTCACCACCCCTTAACCATATATATTATTGTTCCTTATGATAAGATGCATTGACTGACACAGACTTAATCAGATTCGAACACCTAAACCATACATATTATTGTTCCTTATGATATGACTCATTCTAAGACACAGACTTTGTCTCCCTCTGGTCAACCCCGGACCATGCCCCGCCCCCTTCAATTCATAAAAGGCCTTATATCTCAGAAACAATTCATATCCCCACCACTTAACCATATATATTATTGTTCCTTATGATAAGATGCATTCACTGACACAGACCTTGGGTCCCTGTGGACAGCTCCGGGTCCCTCCGGACACCCCTGTGCCATTCTAGAGAATGGGTACAAGCCATATCGACAAAGATATATGGCGGGGGCATCTGTGTACTTTGGACACATGTCTAGTTTAAGGATTCTTTATCATTTCGACCATACACCCAATCTCCCTAAAGCTGGCCGAATGCGCGTCTGACTGGTGATCCGGAGGACACGGGTTTGATATCTGCCGGGGTCGGCAACATTCTTTCCTGGAGATTGATCATGAAATCTTTTCTATGGTCATTCTCTCCCTTCCGCTGATTCAAGAAGGGCAGTTGTCAGTTTCTGGGGAAAGAATGTGCACTGTACTGGTTAACCGCTTATGTATAAGCCTGCCCAGGAAAAGTGTGGATAATTAAACTGACTGGCTCAAAAATGACCTTAATAGTGTTGATTGGCCCATTAAACCCAAAACAAACAAACAAAATCTCTCTAAAACACAATTGTTGGGGTCCAGAGCAAAAACTGTATTTGTTAAAAATTAAACAACCATGTTATATCCAAACAAAAATGTATAGATTATATAGAAAAAGGGCCATTTATGGTCATTTTTCTATAAAATCTCTATATTTTAGCGATTTATCATTAACCCATTTTGTACCAAATGGAAACTTCCACCTTATGTACAGCAATAGCGCCTTGTAAACCAGGGATCGCAGGATCAATCCCGGGCTTCTACAGACTTTCGGATGAGTCTTTAAACCGAGGACCCATCTCCGTATGACCTTAACTGTTGGTGGGACGTAAAACTCAAAAACACTCACACTCACTCATATACAGCAATAATCTATTTAAAAAATTAGGAGTCTCAGGTTGTGTTTTCTTCAAAATGTATCTGGAAAATGACTGAACTTTTTTGCAAACAGTGTAGGCACTAATCAGACACCTGGCTTGCTCTGTTTGTCAATTACCCATTTTAGGGTTTCCAGTAAAAAATGGGTAAATCTGTGTTTATCCAAAACCATGCTATAATTAACAGTGTTATAAAGATGTTGTGTTGTATTTGTTTGTCATAGAACGCCAGCTGATCTTATGTTGTAATTGATTGTCTTTTCTCTGGCTTACAAAGAACTTCTTTGAATAATCTCTCTCAGAGTGCTTGCTTCCGATCATTAAGTCACTCAATCCCTTGGTTCAGTTTGCATGCCTGCTTGCAGAATTCATAGTTGGCAAGCTTGATACTGGTGAAATGTTCTGGGCAAATAAACAAATAAAAAACAAACACTTTTTGCAGTTAATACTGTTTCACACCACAGCATTAGTAGGTAAAGCATTATGCTACAGATGTACACCAAAGTTAAAAGCTTTTCAGTAGCAGTATTAACCCTTTTCCTGCTGAATAAATTAAATTGCCACACCCATTGCTGACTCTGAACCAATCAAATTACTTGGTATAATGCATTTGTTCAAATCTGCAAACTGAATGACAGACAATAAAGATGCTGATCAGAATGGCTTCAGAAGCAATCTGATCTGAATCTACACTGTTTGCAAAGGTAGGGTCCATCATCCTAGCAGGACAAGGGTTAAATCATAAAAAGCTTTCTTTGCAATAGTTAATCATAAGGCCCACCGCAATGCTACAGAAAATTGGACAGAGCTTACATGATGCAATCCTGAAAGTATTGTACCCCTAAAGGGGTACCTTAGCAAACATTGAAGGCCCAGATCCGACACGTTCTTAGAAGTCTGATTAGGGCCTGCACTATTTGCTAACAGAATTTTTCGTCAAAAATAGAATAAAAACGAAAAAATAGGCCTGACACCCCTGACAAATGGTCTTATCCGACATATAGCAATGAAAGAGTCCACTAGTTTACAATGGGTTAAAAGGAATATTATATGCTGCTTCATTTTATAAAAGCAGTTGCTTGTACCATTTATCTGAGTGAATTTTGGAGAAATTTCTCTTATACAGCAAATATGCTATCACAGCTGGCCAAGCATGGAGTTTCTCTTATTTTTCACTGAATCTTTCTTTTTGTTTGCATTTATTGTTTGAGATTTACAGGTTTCGTTGGGTCAAACTGTATTTTATGTGATTTCTGGAAAACAACAGATGTAAATTTTCTGTAAATGTGTTTGTGTGCTTAACCTTTGTCCTGCTGAATAAATTAAGTTACACACACCCATTTCTAACTTTAAGCTAGTCAGTTAAATCTTACAAGTTCGCAAAATAAATGTCAATCAGTGTAGATCTGGATCAGCTGGCTTAGCATTCTGATATGGATCTACACTGTTTACAAATGTAGGGGTTATTGTGTTCAACAGGACAAGGGTTAACTTCTTTAAGATTACCAGATTATGATTGGACCTTTTTGCCCAACATATACACTGTATCAAATACTCTCAAAATGCTCATTTTGGTGGGCAACGTACATAACCTACTTTCTTTGGTAAAAGATGTGTTTTCACAGTTTACTTACTGTTTGTGATTTAACAGGGAAATATAAAATGTAAGCATTCTATTGAGAGCATCTTAAATTTTGAATCGATTATTCTTGCAAAAAAAAAAAAAAAAAAAAAGACATACCTTAAAATTCCTAAAAATTCAGACACCTTGACAACTTTCTGTAATTCTCCCAAAATTTTAACAAATGTGCCAGCGGAATGGCAAACAGTGTAGACCCTGATCAGACTGCTCCTTCAGGAGCAGTCTGATCTGGGTCTGCACTGTATGCCAAGGCCTATCTGTCCCAATACTTAGGATTGTTACGGTATAACATATAACAACACATTTCTTTTTGGAATTATAACTGGGCTATGAAATGAATGAGCTCCACTTTTTATTTAAAAAAAAAAAACTAAAATAAGAGTACATATAGTTTCCAGAATGCAGATTTATGGAGACTTTATACCTCACTGTAGTTAGTCTGGTAATGTGTGTGAAAGCTGCAATCTGTTTATGGCACTTGGATATGACCACACCATGACTGGCCGGTTTGACATTTGAAAACACTGTGAAATAAGCTAGCAAGCCAATTGTTAATGAATGTGTTGGGAGCTTTGTCACTTACAACTGGCTACTTAAGGTGATGGGATGCACATGAAAGATTCCGCCCAGAGGCATGTTGAGAAGAAAATTACTTCTAAACAGAAGAAGAAAAGATATCTCTCCCTAAGAAGTATTATTTCGTGGATTTTTTGTTATTTTACTACAAACAGCTCAATTAATGTGAAATCTTTATACAATTAACGGTCAAAAACTTAGCTTGCTACTGAAATAAAGGGAAAATTCATTATTGATTTTCTATAAATAAAAAGTCATTGGGTTGCAGTTTTATATTGAAGTCTGTAAAATTGATCTTTTTGAACCATCAAGGAAGTCACGATATTGCTGAAATGCCAAATTGTGAAGGCCCTTAGATTTTACCATTTTAGTCGTAATTGAAATAGAGAAATAAGTCAGGTATTGTCATTGAAATGTCAGGGAATTTTGATTAGATGGTGGCAACCCTGAAGTTGTTCCATAAGCAGCAATTATAGAAATACAATATGCAATACAATACAAGTTGGACACTAAATATTCCATGTGTAAAATCGTCAATCGAAGGTCATGGTCTCACGGTCAATCTTTATCAAATTCAGCACTGTCAAATTCAAGCATGTGGGAAACCCCTAAAGGGGTACCTCGGCAAACAGTGCAGGCCCAGATCAGACGCCGCAGAATGCGGCGTCTGATCAGGGCCTGCAATATTTGCTAACAGACATTCCATCAAAAATGGAATAAAAAAGGAAAACAAATTGTTGCCTGATACCCCTTATATGACAAATGGACTTGTCCAGCATATAGCAATGGAAGAGTCTACTAGCATACAATGGGTTAAATAAGTGAACACCATAAAAATCCTCCGACACCTTGAGGACTTGCTGTAATTCTCCTGAAATTTTAACAAATTTGTTTCATGATCAAGCAAGGAGTCCAAAATGTGCAGATGGAATGGCAAACAGTGTAGTCTGATCTTGGTCTGCACTATTTGGTTAGGCCTATCTGTCCCAATACAAGTACATAGGATCAGTATGGTAGGCTTTTCAACATGTTTTATGTTGAATTTGGACAGTTTCACATGTGTGGACACCAGTATTCGATTTGATACTGTTGAATTCAGCAAGGTTACATTTCTAGAAGGCTTGACACAGCCTAAGACAAGTGTGTAGGTGGCTGGCTTTTTGAACAGAGCTTACGAAACATGGTGACAGCAAGCACTCTGCACTATATGTGGCTGGGTGAATTGTATGATAAATCAGAAAATGTAATGGTTGCCTCAGCATAGCTGCATTAAAGTGGTAGAACATTTCATTTGTAACATAGCCAAAAAAGAAAAAAAAAAAAAAATAGATATACAAAAAAAAAAAAAAAAAACTAAAAAAAAAAAAAAAAAAAAAAAAATCAATGCACATACATTGTTGGAAATAGAAAACAGCCTGGCAATAATGTTCATGTTAAGAGAACAGTAAGATGAAAAGAGTTACATGTTTGAATACTACAGTAAAAAATTCCTTAAATTAAGATCCAATCTGCTTTTAAAAGCTTATCGAGAAGGTTTCAGTTATTCTATCTTTGTGTTTTCTACACTTTGTGTCTCCTTATAAGAGACCACCTTTGGGACTGTTCAAAAGTGGTCTTTCAGACCACTTTTGAACAGTCCCAAAGGTGGTCTTAATAATTTAGGAATTTTACTGTATAACTGCTTAACCCTTACAATGGCAATCACAACTCCCAGATGACATTTTGAAAGTTTGTATTGTTCTCAATCTTCAGAGCAAATGAGACTTGACATTACAATGTGAATGATCTGCGGGGCAGAGGATTCACATGGAATGTCAAGCCTAATTTTCCATAAAAATTACCGTAAAAGTCCTAAAAACAGGCTTTCAAGTAGTCCTACTTTTTCCTACTTTTTCCTACTTTTCCTACTTTTTTGGTCTCTTCCTACTTTGTTCCTACTTTTTCCAGAAAAACTCCTACTTCTCCTACTTTTTTGAGTTGTTCAAATACTAAGATCCCAAATAAATAAATAAACAAATAAAGCATTTAAAAGTATAACCTACATCTCAGTCTATTTGCAGAATGCATCTTGTTACATAACATATGTACTGATGATCCTCGACATTCATCTACTGTTTTTAGCTGTACCACTAGTTTGAATATATTGATGTAAAGCAAAACTGCAATGACCATCTAAAGTTTTGTCTTTTTGAACATGACAAGAATTTTTGCAGTCAGTAGTGTAGTGACAACTGGAGCTCTGTCTTGTTGAGAATGGTAGGAAATTCACTACAGCAATGCTTTGATGACAAACTGTTCTGTCTTGTTTATTATCACAGAAATTCATTGCAGCAGTCCAGTGATACCTTAAGTGCAGTGATCAGCTATAACTCTGTCTTGTTAGCATTCAGCAGTGCAGTGATGCATTAACTGCAGTAACCAGCTTGAGCTTTGTCTTGTTTAGCATGACAAAAATTCATTGCAGCAATGCTTTGATGCCTCAGCTGCATTACCCAGCTAGAGCTCTTGTCTTGTTAAGCAAGGCAGGAGTTCATAGCAGCAGTGATTTGATTTCTTAACTGCAGTAGTCAGCTAGAGCTATGTTTTGGTAAGCATGCAAGGAATTCATTGCAGCAGTGCTTTGAGGCCTTAACTGACCAGCAGTTCATAGCAGCAATGCTTTGATACCATGTCTTTGACACCTTACTAGAGCACTGTCTTGCTTAGCATGACAGGAGTTCAATGCACCAATGCTTTGCCACCTTAACTGCAGTGATCAACTAGATCTTTGTCTTTAGCACAAGAGGAATTCAATTCAGCAGTGCTGTGATGCCTTAACTGCAGTGACAAACTAGAGTTCTGTCTTGTTTATAGCTTGATAGAAATTCATTGTAGCAGCCATGCTGTGATGCCTTAACTGTGGTTACCATCTAGGGCTATGTGTTGTTGAGCATGGCAGAAATACATTACAGCAGTGCTCTGATGACTAAACTGCAGAGACCCACTGGAGCTCAGTCTTGTTTAGCAAGACAGAAATTTATTGCAGAAATGCTGTGATCCCTTGACTGCAGTGATCAACTGGAGTTCTGTCTTGAGCATGAAAGGGATACACTGCAGCAGTACTTTGATGCCTTAACTGCAGTTACCCACTAGGGTTCTGTCTTGTTGAGCATGGCAGCAATTTATTGCAGCACTTCTGTGGTGCCTTAACTGAGTTACCAACTAGAGCTCTGACTTTTTTGAGAGTAACAGAAATTCGTTGCAGCAGTAATGCTTAAATTTGCCTTAAATGCAGTGACCAACTAGAATTATTGTCTTGATAAGTATAAAAGTAATTCATTGTTGCCATGCTTTGATGCCTTTAACTGCGATGACCATTTAGAGTTCTGTCTTGTTGAGCATGACAGGAATTCATTGCAGCAGTGCTGTGTTGCCTTAATTGAAGTTACCAACTAGAGTTCTGTCTTGTTGAACATGACAGAAATTCATTGCAGCCGTGCTGTGTTGCCTTATTTGATGTGACCAACTAGAGTTCCGTCTTGTTGAGCATGAAAGGAATTCATTGCAGCAGTGCTATGTTGCCTTAATTGAAGTGACCAACTAGAGTTCTGTCTTGTTGAACATGACAGAAATTCATTGCAGCCATGCTGTGTTGCCTTAATTGAAGTGACCAACTAGAGCTGTGTCTTGTTTAGCATGAAAGAAAACCATTGAAGCAGTGCTATGATGCCTTAACTGCAGTGAAAAATCTGAAGATCTGTCTTATGGAGGATGACAGGAATTCAAAGCAGCAGTAATGCAATGTCTTAACTGCAGTGATCGACCAGCAGGAGATCTGTCTTGTCAAGCATGGCAGAAATTCATTGCAGCAGTGCTGTGATGACTGGAGTAACCAACTAGAGCCCTTTCTTGTTAAGCATGAAGAAATAAATTGCAGCAATGCTGTGATGACTGGAGTGACAAACTAGAACTGTCTGGCATGACAGAAATTCATTGCAGCAATGCTGTAATGACTGAAGTGACCAACTAGAGCTCTGTCTTGTCTAGCATGGCAGAAATTCATTGCAGCAATGCTGTAATGACTGAAGTGACCAACTAGAGCTCTGTCTTGTTTAGCATGACAGAAATTCATTGCAGCAATGCTGTGATGACTGGAGTGACCAACTAGAACTGTCTGGCATGACAGAAATTCATTGCAGCAATGTTGTAATGACTGAAGTAACCAACTAGAGCTATGTCTTGTTTAGCATGACAGAAATTCATGGCAGCAATTCTGTGATGACTGAAGTGACCAACTAGAGCCCTGTCTTGTTTAGAATGACAGAAATTCATTGCAGCAATGCTGTAATGACTGAAGTGACCAACTTGAGCTCTGTCTTGTTTAGCATGACAGAAATTCATTGCAGCAATGTTGTGTTGACTGAAGTGACCAACTTGAGCTCTGTCTTGTTTAGCATGATACACTGCAGCAGTACTTTGATGCCTTAACTGCAGTTACCCACTAGGGTTCTGTCTTGTTGAGCATGGCAGCAATTTATTGCAGCACTTCTGTGGTGCCTTAACTGAGTTCCCAACTAGAGCTCTGACTTTTTTGAGCATAACAGAAATTCATTGCAGCAGTAATGCTTAAATTTGCCTTAAATGCAGTGACCAACTAGAATTATTGTCTTGATAAGTATAAAGGTAATTCATTGTTGCCATGCTTTGATGCTTTCATTGCAGCAATGCTGTGATGACTGAAATGACCAACTAGAGCTCTGCCTTGTTTAGCATGACAGAAATACATTGCAGCAATACTTTAATGCTGTCAGTGAGCAACTAAAATGCTGTCTTATTTTGCATGACAGGAATTCATTGTAGCAGTGCTATGATGCCTTCACCTGGACATCTTGTACCTGATCCTTCTCACAAATGTAAAGTTTCAAAATTCATCAATTCTTAATTAATATTTTGACATATGTCAATATCTAGGTACAGATATCTGCCAGTGGCAAACTCTTGACAAAAGCATTGGAAGTTCAGGCTGCAGGCATGAATAACTGTACTAGATGGGTTAGCCACTAATATTTTACAGGTGCCTGCTAACTTTGATGTAAAAATATTAGACCCAAATGCACAAATAAAATTACCCAAAATGAAAAACTGATAAAATGGGAGATATATGGAGGTATGTTCGTGTCCATTAGCTCCTACTTTTTATATCAGGTTCCTACTTTTTTCCTACTTTTCTCCTACTTTTTGATATCTCAGGCTCCTACTTTTCTCCTACTTTTTCACCAGGAGTCACTTGAAAGCCTGTAAAAATTCGGACACGTTAAGGACTTGGCGTAATTCTCCTAAAATTTTTACAGGTTTGTTGGAGTCCAAAGAGTGGAGACGGAATGGCAAACAGTGTAGACCCTGATCAGACTGCTCCTTCAGGAGCAGTCTGATCCAGGTCTACACTGTTTGCTTAGGCCTTTCTGTCACAATACTTAGGATCATTACGGTACACACAATTGCAATTTTGCAGGTATTTTAAGGTATAATATTTGGAAAACAGGGGGAAAAGGAGATAAAAATAATATTTCTTACAGGTTCTAAGTCAATAAATGCACAAATTTGTGCAGAATAATATATATTTTCACCAGTTTTCAGTTCCAGCTCTCTGCCACTGTATGATGAAGCCTGAGTCTTTTGCATGTTCAGGAATACCAAAAAAACTGTAATTTTATCTCTATTTCATCAAAATAATAATAATAGGTTCAAAGTACACCTCTACCTCTTTATAACACTGTTCTTGGTACCTAAAGCAGATACAGTGTTACATTAAGGAGAATTGGAATACCTGGCTGAATTCTACAATTTTTCACAGGGAGACAACTTTCAGGACTTCCTGTTCGCTTTTCTGTATGCCCTGTCCCACTGAAAAAGGGGTCTTCTCTTAAAGGAAAGAATTTGCTCCCCTTTACCTTGTGATAGTCAAACAGGAATATACAGATTATATAGAAAACTGACCATTTATGGTCATTTTTCTATATAATATATATACTTGTATTTTTGGAATCCATATTAATCCATGTTATAGCCAAATCTATGTTACGATGAACAATGGTATGAAGAGGTTTATGTGCATTAAAATTAACCCGCTGCATAAATTAAGCCACTCCCATTGCTGGTTATCAACCAGTCAAATTACTTGATTTAATATATTTGTGAATTATTTGTTCAATTCACAAACTGCATAACAGTGTAGATCCTGATCAGATGGCTTCTTCAGAAGTCATCTGATCTGGATCTACACTGTTTGCAAAGGTAGGGAATATCATGAACTGCAGGATAAGGGTCAAGCAGGCTGCTTTTGGCACATTCAGGAGGTTCAGGCTGTTAGTGGTATCTAGTTTTAGCTCCCTCAGCACAAGGTGAGTTATTGTCCATTGTCTGCCCATCTGTGCCTCAGTCTGTCGTCAACGATTTCTTCAAGTGACATCTTAGCCAATTCCAAAATAATTTCACGCAAAGTTCCTGTAATATCCATGCACCAAAATGCTATAATGGTCCTACCCGTTTGAGCAAGATGGCCACCAGAGCTATAAATAGAAAAACCTGGAAACGACATCTGTCAAGCCAATGCTCCTGTCATGGCCCTGTACCAAACTTGCTAAATTTATTCCACTCCACTGAAGAAATTGGCTACTAGACCTGAAATGAAAAGGCTTCAAAAAACATTCTTTGAAGCTGGTTGCTGATTTTTGAAATAATTTCACAGAATTATTCCTCTCAATAGTGCTAAAATGATTCTGCTCCACTGAACAAGTTGGCAAATCTCTTCAAATGACATCTCTCAAACCAAAGGCTTGATTACAGATAACTAAACTGAGGTGATTTTGTTTGTTTGTTTGTTTGATTTTAGGTTTAACGTCCCCGTCAACACTGTAAAGGTCATTTTGGAGATGTTGCTTCCAATTTTGTGAGACTTTTACCCGACATTGAGATGAAATGACATCTCAAGCCCTGTCCCCCAATGAAACCAATAGGGTTTATAAGCATGGACGGACTGACTGGCACTGCTTTGCCTGGGCAGGCTTAGATCCTCTAAGCAGTTTACCAGTACTCGTGTGCGGGTCGGTTTCAGCTCTGCGTGGAAGCATCATGCAACCCATCTATTTCTTCAAGCCCCGATGGGCGGGGGCCTTTTAATGAGAAAACTTTATTTGATAGAAAACGTAAAAGATATCCCTCAATTGTCACAAGGCTCTGTCTTTTAGTGGTTAAAAGTGCTGACTAAGTTTCTACTACGAGTTCAAGCATTGCTTATGTCACATGTTAGATGCCAGGCTCAGCAATGGAAGGTCAGCAGTTTTTCTTTCCCTGGGTACTCCAGTTTTCACCTCTCTGTTTAACCATCAGCTCAATTGAAGTGAAAGAATCTTGAAAGCCCCCCCCCCCCCACACACACACACATCCCACAAAAAAGCCCCTAAATTATCACCATTTTGCTCCTTTACCTTGCACTGTGATTTATCAAACCTCAGTTCAACTTAACCCTTGACCTGCTGAATATTTAAATATGCCACACCCACCACTGCCTATCAACCAATCAGATTTCTTGATGCAAATCATTGCAACAAATTCATAAACTGAATGACAAACAATGTAGATCCTGATCAGATGGCTTCTTCAGAAACCATCTGATCTGGATCTACATTATTTCAAAGATAAGACATGTCCGGGCTCAGCAGGACACAGGTTAAATAGATATGGCTACATGTATTTTCTGAATATTTCTTCTTTTTGTTTCAGGTGGCAGGTATAAGAACTGGAAGAGAAGGTGGTTTATTCTGAATGACAACTGTTTATACTACTTCCAGTTTACCACAGTAAGACATACAAAATAACCTCTTTATAACACGGTTCATTATAACACTGTTTTGGATACAACACAGTTTAACCCTTTTGGTACCAAATGGAATCTTCCTCCTTATATATAGCAGGAGTCCATTTCAAAATTTAGGGGTGTCAGGTTGTGTCTTCTTCAAAATCTAGGTGGAAATTGGCTGACTATTTTGCAAACAGTGTAGGCCCTGATCAGACGCCGCATTCTGTGGCATCTGATCTGGGCCTGCACTGTTTGCCAACCACCTGTTCTGGGGTTTCTGGTACAAAAAGGGTTAATGATGGATCCCCCAAAATATATTGATCATGTAGAAAAATGACCATAATCTATGCATTTTTTTGTCATGCCTGCTTTAGGCATGGTGCAATATAGGATCCGTTTTTGTCAAGCCATCAACATTTGCGACCACACTAACTTTCACCCTAATGTATGAGTCCATTTCTCAATAACTATAAGAGTTTCGTTAACAATATTTGGTACAAAATTGCATCCAAGAAAGGCAACGTCAATGCAAGCATCCATATCTGACCTTGACCTACATTTCACGGTTCACTTACTTTGTGAATTTTTGCAAACCCTAATGTAAGAGTCCATTTGTTGACAACTAAAAGAACTTCATTAATGATACTTGCTACAAACTTGCATCTAGGAATGACAACTTCAGTGCAAGCATCAGTATCTTACCTTGACCTACATTTTATAGTTCACTGACTTTGTGAAATTTTGCAACCACCCTAACTTTCACCCTAATGTAAGAGTCCATTTTTCAAGAACTATAAAAGCTTTATCAATGATACTTGGTACAAACTTGCCTCTAGGAATCGCAACTTCAATGCAAAAATCTGCATCTCATTTTGATCTTCATTTTATGGTCCACTGACTTTGTGATTTATTGCGACCACCCTAACTTTCACCCTAATGTAAGAGTCCATTTCTCAATAACTATAAAGAGCTTCATTAATGATACTTGGTACAAACTTGCATCTAGAAATGACAACCTCAATGCAAGCATCTGTATGTCACCTTGACCTGTATGTTTAATGGTTCACTGACTTAGTGAATTATTGCGACCACCTTAACTTTCACCCTTATGTAAGAGTCCATTTCTCAATAACTATAAAGCTTCATTAATGATACTTGGTACAAACTTGCATCTAGGAATGGCAACTTCAATGCAAGCATCCTTATCTTACCTTGACCTACATTTCATGGTTCACCATCTTTGTGAATTATTACGACCACCCTGACTTTCACCCTGATGTAAGAGTCTATTTATGAAGAACTATAAGAGCTTCATTAATGATACTTAGTACAAACTTGCATCTAGGAATGATAACTTCATCCAGGCGATGACACATATAAGCTTCTAGCTTACCATCAGATCCTGAATTATATTGTATGTACAGTATTTTCATTCTGTAATTATTGTTTAAAAGAAATAAATATTGTTTAAACCAACTTCACCCATATCTGACCTTGACCTACATTTATGGTTCACTGACTTTGTGTATTACTGCGACCACCCTAACTTTCACCCTAATGTAAGAGTCTATTTCTCGAGAACTAAAAGAGCTTCATTAATGATACTTAGTACAAACTTGCATCTAGGAATGAGAACTTCAATGCAAGCATCCATGTCTGACCTTGACCCACATTTCATGGTTCACTGATTTTGTGTATCATTGCGAGCACCCTAACTTTCACCCTAATGTAAGAGTATATTTCTGGAGAACTATAAGAGCTTCATTAATGATCAGGAGCTACACTGTCATTCAGTTTGTGAATTAAATGAATACATTATATCAAGTAATTGATTGATTAGTTGACAGTTAGCAATGGGTGTGGCCAAATTAATTCATTCAGCAGGATAAGGGTTAAATCAGTTGGAAATGAACTGTTATATGGAAGGATGATGCTTGTCACATTTTCAAAATAATCAAGCATTTTTCAGTAAAATCTACAAGAAAATATTTGCATCCATGTAGTCTGATCATTTGTGGCTGGATAACGTTTATGAGGGCTTTCCCTGATGCAGGATATTGAATCCCAGACTCGCAGAATTCTGTCCTGGACTCCCAAAAAGAAGTTACATACATCCTCTTGGACCCTTAGTTTGTTTCTGACTAAGTGCAGATTACATGCTGAATTTCTAGCTTCAGTAGACATGAATGATATAAGATATTGTGACAATGTAATTTGTTATTACTAGTTTTCACCAATAATCAGTTGGTTTTGATAGTTCTAGGACTCTTGGTCTTTATTTTGAAACCTTAACCCTTAGCCTGGTGATCACAGTAAGCCTTTACTTTGCAAACAGTGTAGATCCTGATCAGATGGCTTATGAAGAAGCCATCTGATCAGGATCTACAATGTTTGCTATTCAGTTTGTCAATTTTAACAAAAACATTATATCAGATAATTTGAGTGGTTGATAGTCAGAAATCAGTGTGGCAAACTTAATTACTCAGCAGGATAAAGGTAAACTCTACAAGAGAAAAAGGGTCCTTATGGACTCTTTAGATTCATGAAAATCCTGATAGTGTCTGAACTTTTCCAAGGAGTGCAAACTTTTGTAAACTTGGGTGCCATGGCTGGTTTGAGCCCACATTGATCATGCAAGTCTTCTTAAATGTTCTGCTGTATTGGATGTAATTAGGGCAGCAGGCACTTTAAGATATTCCAGTCTAATTATAAAAAAATATTAAGTGTATGGTCAGGCACAACTGTATGCCCCTTTTGCCGACTTTAGATATGTTTGGTTGTACATACAGTAGAACTTCGATGGCTCGAACACCGATGGCTCGTTCACCATGGATGTGTAGAACCCATTCTTGAGCCCCTAGCGAAATCCTATACATAAGAAATAGTGGGGGATAATTAAGGAGATTTTAGTCTTTTACCTTGCAATGTATGATGTGTGTACTCATTAGAATCGCCTCGATGAGGCGATTTTAATGAGTACACACAGCATACATTTTCAATATAAAACACCGAAAAGATGTCTAAAAGTATCTCTTTATAACTCCTGAAGGCAACCTCAGTGGCTCAAACTACCCCTGTCTCGAACAGATTTTTGAGGTCCCAAAGGTGTTCGAGCCATTCAATTTTGACTGTATATTAAAACAATAAGTTCTTTAATAATTTGTCCCTCTTCGTCGCAAAAGCATTGATATGTAATTGATATTGATATGTAAAAATAATGTTTTTGTACTGTTACAACCTCAGCAGACCAAAAGATCCAGCAGTCTAAATGGATGGATGTCAACTACAATAAAATTCCGCTATTAAGACCACCTAAAATTAAGACTAATTCTGTTTTAAAAAGCTTTTTTATCAGTTTGCAGTTATTCTTTCTTCGTGTTTTCTGCATACCATGTCCTGTGGTCAAAGACCCCCTTTGGGACTGTTCAAAGGTGGTCTTAATAAGGAATTTTACTGTATATTTTTTGGTGTGTGCTTACTAGAGCGTATGCACTTATATTATGGGGAATATGGCATGTATTTGAATGATACTTATCCTTCTGTGACACTTTTGTAGGATAAAGAACCAAAAGGTATTATACCATTAGAGAATATTCAGGTTAGAGAGACAGTGGAGAACAAGAAACCACACTGTTTCGAGCTGTATGGAACAGGAAATGACATCATCAAGGCTTGTAAGGTTGACAAAGAGGGGAAAGTTGTGGAAGGTATGGAAATGTTTTTTAAATGGATTTCCTTTTGTTACCATTAAAGCACCACATGTGACACAGCAGATTCCATGTTCAAGTATTTGTTCATATTTTACATAGAAAGTGGGTTTGACATTTTGTGTGACATCACATCTGTTGTACAAACTTGCTTGGTGTATTAAGGGTAAGGAACAGATCACAGTTATGTTAGCTTTTATGGTACAATGATTTTAGATCTGATTTAAGGGGAATGGGAACACTTGGCAGATTTTTCCGCCATTTTTCAAAGGGAGACAACTTTCGGGACTTCCTGTACGCTTTTCTGTAAGCCCTGTCTCACTGAAAAAAGGGTCTACTCTTAAAGGAAAGAATTTGCTCCCAGGAGCAAATTCTTTCCTTTAAGAATTGACCCCTATTGGCATGGGATACAAAAATACTTTTGCAGGAGTTGCCTCCCCTGAAGGTGTTCCCACTCCCCTTAATTGCCAAAGAAATTCAAAACAATTTCAGTAAAACATTAGTTTGCTATTTTACTTGTAGTCATATCATTTTTATGACGCAACTTTATACATTAAATAACATAGACTTTACATGACAGTCCTGGGTCCTCTAGTATCCTTTGCCCCTGCCCATTGGGGCTTGAAGAAATAGATGGGCTGCATGATGCTTCCACGCAGAGATGAAACTGACCGCACACGAGTACTAGTATTTAAACTGCTTAGAGGATCTAAGCATGCCAAGGTCGGACCGTCCATGCTTATAAACCCTATTGGTTTCATTGGGCGACAGGGCTTGAGATGTCATTTCATCTCAATGTCGGGTAAAAGTCCCACAAAATTGGAAGCAACCTCTCCAAAATGACCTTTACAGTGTTGACAGGGACGTTAAAACTCAAATCAAACAAAACAAAATAATCCTGGGTCCTCTAGTGTCCTTTAATGGAGAAGTGAGGAAAATTTTGCCAAACCACTTTATCTACTTGGCTGCCAGATACCCTGCTTCATCAGAATTTTAAATATTTCAGGGAAACATAATGTCTACAAGATGTCAGCGGCTACAGCTGATGAAAAAGACGAATGGATCAAATGTTTGAAGTAAGTTGTCTTTTATAATTTGAGCAGCTTGAGACAAAAAATGCTTGCATTAATGAACAGGGACTTTTTAATTGTCCATTTGCTGCCACATTCTCATACCTGTGAGAATTTTTTGAACTGTAAGAGGGAGATTTGCCATTGTGATAAGGGAGATTTAAAGAATATATAGGGAAATTCTCAGTCTCCAAACTTTTACTAAAATTTAGCATAAATTGTGCATAAATTAGCATCAAAATGATGGAGTCTCCCTCCTGATGAGGGAGGTATCACAGGTATGCATTCTGAAAGTTTGCCTGAAGCTTTGTCAAGACAAAGAGCTAAGGTTTCGTATGTGAGGTCCATCTTACAAAGCTACCCATAAGGAGAAATACAGAGGATAGTTAAGGTATAATTTTCCTTATTTTTTGTTAGAAACAAATTTTGTGGGTACTTGTTAGAATTGCCTCATCGAGGCAATTCTATCAAGTACCCACAAGATTTCTAACAAGTACCCACAAGATTTGCTTCGTTTGTTTCATTTGAGCTTTAACATCACCTTCAAGACTATATAGGTCATTTTAGAGGCAATTCTAACAAGTACCCACAAGATTTGCTTCGTTTGGTTGATTTGAGGTTTAACGCCCCCGTCAAGACTATATAGGTCATTTTGGAGATGTTGCTTCCAATTTTGTGGGACTTTTACCCAACATTGAGATGAAATGACATCTCAAGCCCTGCCGCCCAATGAAACCAATAGGGTTTATCTGCATGGATGGTCCGACTCGCACCACTTTGCCTGGGCAGGCTTTGATCCTCTAAGCAGTTTAACCAGTACTCATGTGCAGTTGGTTACAGCTCTGCATTGAAGCATCATGCAGCCCATCTATTTCTTCAAGCCCTGATGGGCGGGGGCCAAAGATTTGCTTCACTGGAAAAAATGAAAATAAATAAATAAAAAATCCAAAACTTTCTTCATTACAACTTCCTTTGGAATACATTTCACCTTATATGAATTCAGTTGTAACACAAATCTAAGTTGTATTTGGCCATTTGGTCCACTTGAAAAAGCATGCAAAAGGCACTCCACCGACTCTCCTTGCGAACTCAGTGAATTTGATATATACTGACAACACTTGAACTGCCCCCACCCCCCTGCCAATTTTATCTGCAACTATTACTACAGGGCAGTTGTGGCAAGACTATATATATGCCCAGCTCAATCCGAGACAGAGGTTTCAGTGGTTCCCTCATGAAGAACTGTTTTCACATGGCCTTTCTCATTGGTAGTTTGTTATCATACAGCTTGATACATATGCATAAATGGCTTTTACTGAACAGCATATACAGTCTCAGTGTTAGTTGGTTTTGTTAGCTCCAAAGAACAAAATTCTTTCTATTAAAAGTTGACCCATATCTATAAGAACAAGAAATATTGGTGCAAGAGTTAGCCCCACCCTCCCAATGTAAGGATATCTAATAACTTCAAGTAGTAAGGACTGATTAATTTTATTTTATTTTTTCCTACAGGTCTTGTATAAGTGAGAATCCATTCTACGACATGTTGAATGCCAGGCGCAAGAAAGCGGCACATGTAAAATAGATTTCCAGATGATCTCAAAGAGTTATGTACTGATTACATGAACAAACAAAATGGAATGGCAAATAGTTCTTCCAGTCAAACATTTAAGTACATTTCTACAGGGAAAAGGAAGTTTTTATGAATGACCATATAAGATAAACTTAGTGGCTGATCAAGTTAAACTAAGTGGCTCCAAATAAGGAAGAGTAACAAGACTTGTTAAGAGATAAGTTTCGGGCTTATTTCTTGTTAGAAACGTATGTTGTGGGTACTTGTTAGAATCGATTCTGACTAGTACCCACAACATAAGTTTCGTGGAGAAATCAGAAAATATCTCAAGTTATCCCCAACTTATCCTCATAACTTCTTTTTACCTAGAGCTATGGTTATGTATAAAAGAATATGTAAAGAAAATAATCTGTTACTAAAGTAAGAAAATGAAGGAAAAATGAAGTATATTAGGAAAAATATTTAAAGTGGCTGATCAATTCAAGTTTAAGTTGTCATGGCAACAGATACGGAAGAGTAACAAGGATAATTAAGAGAGAAGTTTGTTAGAAACATATATTGTGGGTACTTGTTAGAATTGCCTCATTGAAGCGATTCTAACTAATACCCACAACATACATTTGAGGATATGTTGTGGGTACTTGTTAGAATCACTGTAGTGAGGCCATTCTAACTAGTACCCACAACATACATTTGAGGATATGTTGTGGGTACTTGTTAGAATTGCCTCAGTGAGGCGATTCTGACTAGTACACACAACAAACGTTTGAGGGAGGAATATACTGTTTCATTGTAATACTGGAATTTAAGGGTCAAATGAAACAGTCTGTGCCATTCAGAACATTTGTACAGCCTACATTCATAGACAGTAGACGCAGCAGTGCTGTCAGTGCTTTGATTTGATGACTGCTGGAACTGGAGGGTTGGTTAACCCATTTTCTACCAGAAACCCCAAAACGGGTACTTGGCAAACAGTGCAGGCCCAGATCAGACGCCGCAGAACGCGGCGTCTGATCAGGGCCTACACTGTTTGGCAAAAACATCAGCCATTTTCCAAATAAATTTTGAAGAAAACACAACCTGATACCCCTAAATTTTGAAATTGACTTGTGCTATATATAAAAGGTGGAAGATTCCATTTGGTACAAAAAGGGTTATATGTTTATGTGATACAATGAGAAACGTGCAATTTTGATTGGGTCAGTAACTGCTAAAGTAGATTTAGTTGTATGTTAAATGTCAGTGATGAGTTGAATGAATGTGGCTGATAAAGGTTCTGCAGAAATTGACAAAAATATTTGGGCAGAAATGAAAGAACAAACAGTGTAGGCTATGATTAGACATCTTTGGGTTTTTGATCAGTCTCAGCAAAGACCCGTTTCCATTCTGAGAGCACTATTATAATGTGTAGCCCGGATGTATAATCATTCCAGATCAGATTTCAGAATACTTATGTATGTGATCATGTGTTCCCAGTATATACCGATTTTGTTTGTAAAAAGACACTTTCCTCTTATACAGTAAAATTTCGATATTAAGACCACTTTTAGAACTGTTCAAAAGGGGTCTTTAGACCACTTTTTAAAAGTCTGAAAGGTGGTCTCTTACTAGAGAACACCTGGTATTTAAAACACAAAGAAAAACTGAAACATTTAAAACCTGTTTGAAAAGAATTGGACTTAATAATGGAATTTGACTCTATCTCCCACCCCTGCCCATGACTGTTAGATCTGAGATCAACATAACAGACTTAGAAATTTTATTTGATGGACTCGGTAAAAGATGACAAGCTGTCCTGTCCTGTGACAGTTTTGTTTTTTGACTTTGTTTATCAAAGCCAAGAGAAATGCATTTATGAGCATATCAAAGCCAGAAGAAATGCATATATGAGCTCTAGTGAAATGAATAAACAAGCCTATAGAAGCCAGCAGATGCATAGATGAGCCGATCAAAGTCAAGAGAAATGCATAAAAAAGCTCATTGAAGCCAGGAGAAATGCATAAATGAGCTGATCGAAGCCAAGAGAAAAGCATAAATAAGCTTATCAAAGCCAGGAGAAATTCATAAATGAGCTGATCAAATCCAAGAGAAATGCTCCAAAGGCAAGAGAACTGCATAAATGACCTTTAATACTGAAGCTGCTTCAAGTAGAAATGTCTTTGGCCATGTTTGCTAAACAAACTCAAACCAGCCTGAATACCAACTCTTTACGCTTGACCTGCTGAATAAATTAATTATGTCACACCCATTTCTGACATATCAACCAATAAAATTATGTATTCATCCCTATATATTCACATTCTGAATGACAAACAATAGAGATCAGTTCAGATGGCTTCTTCAGAAGCCATCTGATCTGGGTCTCCACTGTTTGTAAGGATAGGTTGAATCCTGGTTCAGTTGAACAAGGGCTAGTCTATCTGTTTTTCTGTCTGTCTGTATGGCAAAACTTTGAATCGGTGTGCATCCATATGGGCTCCTTTATAAGAAAAACTGTGTAAAATGTTTGCAACTAAGTAAGACATAAGATAAACCAGCCTGTTCAGCTACACAAGTAATCATTATGAAATTTTAGACATGGAAACCAGAGGTACTGTACTACCCAAGCAGCGAACACAAAGGTGCTGATCAGACTGCACGGAGGTGCAGGCTGATCTGCACCTTTGTGTTCTCAAATGGTCAATGACATGCCTCTTAGTATGTAATAAAAATTTGACAGCCTGCGCATCCATGCAGGCTGATCTGTGTCTTTGCAAAAGACACATTTTAATTTACCCCAGCTGCAATGGTAAATACATGTATACTGAATGAGTTTTTGTATGGAAAAGCAAGTCCGGTCTTGGGGATGTCTGTTGAAATCTCAGGAAAGTGTAATGTTAAGATGATAATTGGTATATATCTATGTTTTACTATTTGAAGATCTAGACTTGCAACATGCATGTATTTGCTTTGCTCTAGACAAGGGCAGGTAGCAAGGATAATCATGGGATAATTTCTGTATTTGTCCTTAGAAACATGTTGTGGATACTTGTTAGAATCGCCTCATCAAGGCGATTCTAACAAGTACCCACAGCATGTGGTTTAATGGAGTAGTAAGAAAAATTTATCCAAAAATTATCCTCTTTATCCCACCTTACCTGGAGCTGTTGGTTGTTTAAAATTTGATGTCCATTGAAAATATACTTTCATAAAGGGGCAATCGGTGATGTATATTTCATTGACAACATGGTTAAACAGATACAGATGAAGGTGTCAGCTGTTACGTTTGAAAAGGGGGATAATTTTGGACAAAAAAATTGTACTTTGATTTATGGCCCTTTACAAGAATGTTTCCTTACATCTTTGATTAACTAAGAGGAGGGTGAATTACCTGGAGTACCTGGAGAAAAACTACCTGAGCATCAAAAGCAGAATATGGCTTGTCATTGTTACCTGAGCAAGGCTCAATCCCACACTGGTGATCAGAAATCAGAGCAGTCAATCACTTTGCTACAGAGGGCCCATCTAAACCTTTGTGATTTAAATTATGACCATAAATTTAGGCACAACAAATGTGTTTTGACATGTACACAGCAAAGATTCAGATCAGTCCCTGTATCCCTTTCAGTCTGATCAATCGTAAGTAAGGAAGTTCTTTATTTAGAGAGGGTGACCCATTTTGGTACAACTATCTTAACTAGTACATTCTTGCACTCCTCGACTTAACACTAGGATAAAAAAAATATTTAACCTACCAAGGGATAGGATAGAAATAGAGAATTTTCACTTTCTTGATTAGCACTAGCTGAATAGGACATCATGTATGCCGTTGTTAAGTTTAACATCACTGTATTTGACATCACTATGCATATAGAGACATCAAAAAATGCCACATTATTGTCATCAAAATAGGCTGACATCATCAATCTAAGTGACTGAATTATAAAAAATCCACTTTCAGAAATGAAAGGTTTGCTAGAAAAAGAATCTTACATGGGTGTGAGGGGTAGATAGAAAAATCTGTCCCTCCGGATCACTGTAGGGCATCACTCAGCAAACCTGGTGATGCTGAACAGTGATCCTCAGGACGGATTTTTCTATCCACCCCTCACTCCCATGTCGGATCAATCTTTACTGTACATGATTTTGATGACTATTGACCCAAAGTCTTCAACAGGATTAAATCTTTTCTGCAGTCATTCTCTACCAGCCGCTGATTCAAGAAAGGCAGTTTTCAGTTTCTAGTTGACTTGGTTAAGTGCTTCTGTATAAGCCTGCCCAGGCACAGTGTGGTTTGGTAAACTGACTGCTCATCATGATTTAATGTTGACTGGGTTGTTAAACTGCAGAACAAACAAAAATTGTTCAAGAGGGTGCTCAGACTGATTGGAATCTTAACTAAGCACACATGTCCACGGACATGTTCTTCCTTGATATGGCTTGCTCATATGCCTAGAAGGACTTATTCTGCCCAGGAAAAGTTGTGTGGGTCAGACCCAGTGCATATAGGCCCTCTTGGTTTCATTGGGTGGCAGGGCTTGAGATGTCATTTCATCTTCGTGTCAGGTAAAAGTCCCACAAAACTGGAAGCAGCGTCTCCAAAATGACCTAAATAGTGTTGATGAGGATGCTACCTCAATTCAAACAATTCAGTGGCTTGATCATAATACATGTACATATACTGTCATATACATGTATACAGACACACATTACATTACTGTCTCAGAATGTAGCATTTGTATATGTGCTCGTATCATAACTACTGATAACGAGGAGTACAGAAGATAATTTTGGGATAATTTTCCGTATTGCTTGTTAGAAACGTATGTTGTGGGTACTTGTTAGAATCGCCTCATGAGGCGATTCTAACAAGTACCCACAACATACATTTCTCACAAGAAATAAGCAATGAGGCATTGAGGCGATTCTAACAAGTACTCAACATGTTTCTGACAAGAAAAACGCAATGAGGCATTGAGGCGATTTTAACAAGTACCCACAATATGATTCTTACAGGAAATATGGAAACTTAGCCCTTACTTATCCTGGTTAAACAACATCATCTGTAGCTATGCATGTACTGTAAAAATTCCTAAAAATTCTGACACCCTGAGGACTTGATGTAATTCTCCTAAAATTTAAACAAACTTGTTTCACTATCCTGTAAGGAGTCCAAAAGGTCCAGCTGGAATGGCAAACAGTGTAGACCCCGATCAGACTGCTCGTCTGATCTGGGTTTGCACTGTTTGCTTAAGCCTATCGGTCCCAATATTTAGGAGCATTATGGTATGAATAGGTTTGAAGCAGTGTTGGGTAAAATTTTGGTCTTGTTAAAATGATTATTTGTATATTTGGACCAATATATATGTTGTAATTGATTGGATATGATTATTTCTGAATTTCATTTTTGTAATGATATTGTCATAAATTTGTAACATCATTTTTGATTCTCTGTAACCCTTGTAGCCTCACATTTACATAATATGTGACATATTGTCCATATCATGACATTGTTAAAATGGCCAAAGATCAAAAAAATATTCAAGCATACTCTGGAGACTGGTAACATTGTAAGGCCATTTACCGCATTTATCCTAAATATTCGGACACCTCAGCTCCTTACCAGACTTAACAAGTGAGTTTGATACTAGTCACAGGATTAACTGTTTCGTACTTACTGAATCTGATAACATTACAGTGGATTTAAGCAGTAATTTGAATCAACCTTTGTGTTTTATTAGCTCAAAACACTTACCATGCACAGTGTTGGGCAACAAAACTGGCAGTTCATTTGATGTCATTAGAGGCCTTTCATTGTTTGAGGTACAGTAAAATTCCTATATTAAGACCACTTCGAGACTGTTCAAAAGTGGTCTTTAAGACCACTTTTGAACAGTCCCAAAGGTGATCTCTGACCAGAGGACACTGTAAAGACAGAATAACTGTAACCTACTAAATAAGCTTCTAAAAGCAGATTTAGTCTTAAATTTTCGTGGTCTTAATAGCAGAATTTTGCTGTCCTTTGAAGAATGTTACAACAGTTTTTATTTTGGGTTTTGAATGATCACACACAGCCATGAAAACTTTGTGTGTGGGATGTTACCAGACTCCACCATAATCAGTGCACTGTACCAGGTTTACCATATGGGTTCGTACAGGCAAGCCTGAGCCATCAGTGTAGACCCAGATGAGATGCGGTAGAATGGCATCTTATCAGGGTCTACACTGTTTGCCACTCTTCCAGCTATTTTTGGCAACACCATCAGGTAGTAAGGTGTTAGAACAAGTTTGGTAAGGAGGTGTACAGGCCATTATTGGCATATTCTTGTATAAATACTGATGTGTATAGCTGTTTGAGGCCATTGTTAAATGGACCTGAAGCATTTTCAGACAATCTAAACCCATATTAAGATTATGAAGTTCACATGCTGTTGCACATTTTTCTTCAATCTGAGCTGTGACTTGTTTTCATGGCAACACTGCCTAGCAATAAGAATTTTCTGCAAAGTTTTGTTGATGTCAGCATCGGTATAATACTCCCATTTCAATGTACAGTAATAGAGTTATCGTAACAATCCTAAGTATTGGGACAGGTAGGCCTCAGCAAACAGTGCAGACCCAGATCAGACTGCTCTGGACGGAGCAGTCTGATCAAGGTCTACACTGTTTGCCATTCTGTCTGCACCTTTTGGACTCCTTGCTGGGTGGTGAATCAAATTTGTTAAAATTTTAGGAGAATTAAAGCAATTCCTCAAGATGTCCGAATTTTAGGAATTTTATGGTACATCGTTAGCTGTGGACAGTCATCAGTCTTGTAGCCCACTCTATTTAGTAATACTAGATTCTTACAAAGTGTAAATAGTTGATAGTTATATTTTTATATGTCTCCTATGATGAGTGTAAATATCTGTTATTTGTATTTTCAAACAAATCTGTATTTGTGATTGCTTTACCCTTAGAGCAGCAATCACCACTTTAAGAAGATAGCAGTTTCTTTTCTTTCTTTTTTTGGTAAATTAGGTTTACATGTCATGTGAATTGTCTGCTCAGCAGTCAGGTGACATGACATGTAAACCCTTGTCCAAGCTGGCCTCGGTAGCTCAGTCGGATGCTCGTCTGACTGATGATCAGGAGGACGTGGGTTAGAAACCTGCCAGGGTCGGCAACATTCTTTCATGGAGATTGATCATGAAATCTTTTCTATGCTCATTCTCTCCCTTCCACTGATTCAAGAAGGGCAGTTATCTGTTTCTGGCGAAAGAATGCGCACTGTACTGGTTAACCATTTACGTATAAGTCTGCCCTGGAAATATGTGGATAGGTAAACTGACCGGCTCAAAAATGACCTAAAAATAGTTTTGACTGGGCCATTAAACTCCAATACAAACAAACAAAAAAACCTGCTGCATAAATTTTGCCACACCCATTACTGACTGGGCCTCTATGGCCTTAATCATCAGTTCTCTCAGCACTTAGGCTCAAGCCTCTCGGGTCACTTGTGAGATGCCATGTTCTGCAATGGAAAGTCAGGTGGTTTTTAGCCAGGTACTCCAGATTTTGCCCACTAGTGAATAAAGATGGGCTCAAAATGAAATAATCTTGAAAGAGCCGTTAAACCACCACCCCATTTCTGACTTATCAACCAATCAAATTACATAATATTCATTCAAATTCACAAACTGAACAACAAATGGTATTGATCTCTTGTTTGGATCTAAACTGTTTGCAAAGGTAGGAATTATCACGGTTAAGTAGGGCAAGGTTTAAGACTGAATTCCTTGAATAAGAGGGCCATGATGGCCCTGGATCGCTCACCTGATCCATAGAGCAACAAGTGGGCCCGGGGAGGGCCATTATTGACCACAGGGCTATAATGTGCATATTGTGGAGGGAGGTCTAAAAAGGTGAAGCTGCATAACAAATATCAACTAAGGCTATAATTTGAACAATCTTTGCAAAGGTCCACTAGATGAAGCTACACACCAAATATCAAAGACCTGGGCCTTGCGGTCTCAGAGACATAAGCCTATGTAAAACCAAATGGCCCTGGGGCGGGGGCATTTTTGGCCTCAGAGCTATAATTTAAACAATCTTGTAAGAGGTCCACTAGATGAAGCTTCACAACAAATACCAAAGACCAGGGCCTTGCTGTTTCAGAGAAGAAGATTTTCAAAGATTATCTCTATATAAGTCCATGTAAAACCAAAGGGCCCCGGGGCGGGAGCATTTGTGGCCAGAGGGCTATAACTTGAACAATCTTGGTAGAGGTCCACTAGATGAAATTTCACACCAAATATCAAAGACCTAGGCATGTGGTTTCACAGAAGAAGACTTTTAAAGATTTTCCCTATATAAGTCCATGTAAAACCAAAGGGCCCCGAGGCGGGGACATTTTTGGTCTCACAGCTATAATTTGAACAATCTTGGTAGAGGTCCACTAGGTGAAGCTTAGTACCAAATACCACAGACCTAGGCCTTGTGATTTCAGAGGAGAAGGTTTTGCATAATTTTTCCCTATATCAGTCTATGTAAAATCAAAGGGCCCTGGAGCGGGGGCATTTTTGGCCCCAGGGCTATAATATGAACAATCTTGGTAGAGGTCCACAAGATGAAGTAAATCATACCAAATATCAAAGAATTGGGCCTTGCGGTTTCACAGAAGAAGATTTTTTAAGATTTTCCCTATATAAGCCTATATAAAACCAGGGCAGGGGCATTTTTGGCCCCAGCACTATAATTTGAACAATCTTGGTAGCGGTCCACTAGTTGAATCTTCATACCAAATATCAAAGACCTGGGCCTAACGGTTTCAGAGAAGGAGATTTTTAAAGCTTTTCCCTATATAAGCCCATGTAAAACCAAAGGGCCGCGGGGCGAGGGCTTTTTTTGTCCCAGCACTATAATTTGACCAATCTTGGTAGGGGTCCACTAGATGAAGCTTCATACCAAATAGCAAAGACCTGGGCCATGCGGTTTCAGAGAAGAAGATTTTTTAAAGATTTTCCCTATATAAGCCCATGTAAAACCAAAGGGCCCTGGGGTAGGGGCATTTTTGGCCCCAGCACTATAATTTGAACAATCGTGGTAGGGGTCCACTAGGTGAAGCTTCATACCAAATAGCAAAGACCTGGGCCATGCGGTTTCAGAGAATAATATTTTTTCAAAGGTTTTTCCTATATAAGCCCATGTAAAACCAAAGGGCCCCGGGGCGGGGGCATTTTTGGCCCTAGCACTATGATTTGAACAATCTCGGTAGGGGTCCTCCAGATCAAGCTTCATACAAAATATTAAAGACCTGGGCCTTGTGGTTTCAGAGAAGAAGAGTTTTTAAGTTTTCGGTGAAAAAAAACTATTTTTGGCTCATGTGACCTAGATGTGCAATGGGCCGGAACCATTTGAACAACTTTGAAAGGGGACCACCTAAGGATCATTCCTGTGAAGTTTGGTCAAAATCCGATCAGTGGTTTAGGAGGAGATGTTGTTTGAAGAAATTGTTTACGCACACACGCACGAAAAGTGATCACAAAAGCTCACCTTGTCACTACGTGACAGGTGAGCTAAAAATGAAAACAATGAAGGAAGAAAAAAGAAAGGAAAAAAATGGAATGTTGTTTACTTTGTAGTTTTGCAATTTAAATGTCCAAATTCAATTTTTGTCATTGTAGTCTTTGCCATACATGTACTGGATATAGCAGAAGTAAACAAATTTGAAGAAATGCTTTTTATGAGCTGTAGGTAACCAAAATGACCTGGTAGAATGATTTCCTTAGAAGGTGAATATTTACATTTTAAAGGGTGGCACAAAATAATCAATGTGAAATTATGAAAATCTCAAAATTTATGTTATGAATTTTGTTAAAAGTTGATTCTATACTGGAACAATTCTTATTGAACAGTGTTAGCAAATGCTTCTAGATTCTTTATATCTTAGATTATTGCGTCATGATAAACACAAAAATAACTGTAGCCACATGCTTAGTAGTTTAGTCTTGTAACAAATTTTTATCACAATACTCAGTTTGTGGATGATTATAATGTTGCTGGCAACAATTGATCACCATAGAAATATATATCAACATAGAATTATTAAATAATATAATTTGTATTTTTTTTGTTAGGTGACACAAGAATAGTTTTGTTTGTTTGATTTGAGGTTTAACGCTGTATCAACACTGTATAGGTCATTTTGGAGACGATGCTTCCAATTTTGGTGGGACTTTTACCTGACATTGAGATGAAATAACAACTCAAGCCCTGTCGCCCAATGAAACCAATAGGGTTTATAAGCATGGGCGGTCCGACTCGCACAGCTTTGCCTGAGCAGGCTTGGATCCTCTAAGCGGTTCACCAGTACTCGTGTGTAGCTCTGCATGGAGGCATCATGCAGCCCATCTATTTTTTCAAGCCCCAATGGGTGGGGGGCGTCAATAAGAGTTGTATAGGTTACAACACAACCTCTTTATAACTCAGTTTGTTATAACATGGGTTTAGATAGAAAACAGTTTAAAGATGGATCCTGTATATACATTACGCAAACACACCTATACAAATACATTTCCACCTTTATCGCCGAAAAAATGAAAATTTTATGATGAAAAATTGTGATATTTTTAGCTCACCTGAGCCGAAGGCTCATGGTGAGCTATTGTGATCGGTCAATGTCCGTCGTCCGTCGTGCGTCGTGCGTCATGCGTCTGTCAACAATTTACTTAAATGACATCTCCTCCTAAACCAGTGAATGGATTTTGATATAATTTCACAGGAATGTTGCTTGAGTGACCCTCTTTCAAAATTACCTAAATTGTTCCGCTCCGTTAAACAAAATGGCCGCCAGAGCTAAAAATAGAAAAACCTTTAAATGACATCTCTTCCTAGGCAAATGGCCCGATTTGAAAATAATTTCACAGGAACATTCCTTGATTGACCCTATTTCAAAATTGCCTAAATCGTTCCGCTCCGTTAAACAAAATGGCCGCCAGAGCTAAAAATAGAAAAACCTTTAAATGACATCTTCTTCTAGGCAAATGGCCCGATTTGAAAATAACTTCACAGGAATGTTCCTTGAGTGACCCTCTTTCAAAATTGCCTAAATCGTTCCGCTCCGTTAAACAAAATGGCCACCAGAGCTAAAAATAGAAAAACCTTTAAATGACATCTCTTCCTAGGCAAATTGCCCGATTTGAAAATAATTTCACAGGAACGTTCCTTGAGTGACCCTCTTTCAAAATTGCCTTAATCATTCTGCTCCGTTAAACAAAATGGCCGCCAGAGCTAAAAATAGAAAAACCTTTAAATGTCATCTTCTTCTAGGCAAATGGCTCGATTTGAAAATAACTTCACAGGAATGTTCCTTGAGTGACCCTCTTTCAAAATTGCCTAAATCGTTCCGCTCCGTTAAACAAAATGGCCGCCAGAGCCAAAAATAGAAAAACCTTTAAATGACACCACCTCCTAGGCAAATGGCCCGATTTGAAAATAATTTCACAGGAAAGTTCCTTGAGTGACCCTCTTTCAAAATTGCCTTAATCGTTCCGCTCCGTTAAACAAAATGGCCGCCAGAGCTAAAAATAGAAAAACCTTTAAATGACATCTCCTCCTAGGCAAATGGCCCAATTTGAAAATAATTTCACAGGAACGTTCCTTGAGTGAGCCTCTTTCAAAATTGCCTTAATCATTCTGCTCCGTTAAACAAAATGGCCGCCAGAGCTAAAAATAGAAAAACCTTTAAATGACATCTCCTAGGCAAATGGCCCGATTTGAAAATAATTTCAAAGGAATGTTGCTTGAGTGACCGTCTTTCAAAATTACCTAAATCGTTCCGCTCCGTTAAACAAAATGGCCGCCAGAGCTAAAAATAGAAAAACCTTTAAATGACATCTCTTCCTAGGCAAATGGCCCGATTTGAAAATAATTTCACAGGAACGTTCCTTGAGTGACCCTCTTTCAAAATTGCCTAAATCATTCCGCTCCATTAAACAAAATGGCCGCCAGAGCTAAAAATAGAAAAACCTTTAAATGACATCTTCTTCTATGCAAATGGCTCGATTTAAAAATAACTTCACAGGAATGTTGCTTGAGTGACCCTCTTTCAAAATTACCTAAATCGTTCGCTCAGTTAAACAAAATGGCCGCCAGAGCTAAAAATAGAAAAACCTTTAAATGACATCTCTTCCTAGGCAAATGGCCCGATTTGAAAATAATTTCACAGGAACGTTCCTTGAGTGACCCTCTTTCAAAATTGCCTAAATCGTTCCGCTCCGTTAAACAAAATGGCCGCCAGAGCTAAAAATAGAAAAACCTTTAAATGTCATCTTCTTCTAGGCAAATGGCTCGATTTGAAAATAACTATACAGGAATGTTCCTTGAGTGACCCTCTTTCAAAATTACCTAAATCGTTCTGCTCCGTTAAACAAAATGGCCGCCAGAGCCAAAAATAGAAAAACCTTTAAATGACACCACCTCCTAGGCGAATGGCCCGATTTGAAAATAATTTCACAGGAATGTTGCTTGAGTGACCCTCTTTCAAAATTACCTAAATCGTTCCGCTCCGTTAAACAAATTGGCCGCCAGAGCTAAAAATAGAAAAACCTTTAAATGACATCTCTTCCTAGGCAAATGGCCCGATTTGAAAATAATTTCACAGGAACGTTCCTTGAGTGACCCTCTTTCAAAATTGCCTAAATCGTTCCGCTCCGTTAAACAAAATGGCCGCCAGAGCTAAAAATAGAAAAACCTTTAAATGACATCTCCTAGGCAAATGGCCCAATTTGAAAATAATTTCACAGGAACGTTCCTTGAGTGAGCCTCTTTCAAAATTGCCTTAATCATTCTGCTCCGTTAAACAAAATGGCCTCCATAGCCAAAAATAGAAAAACCTTTAAATTACATCTTCTAGGCAAATGGCCCGATTTGAAAATAATTTCAAAGGAATGTTGCTTGAGTGACCCTCTTTCAAAATTACCTAAATCGTTCCGCTCCGTTAAACAAAATGGCCACCAGAGCTAAAAATAGAAAAACCTTTAAATGACATCTCTTCCTAGGCAAATGGCCCGATTCGAAAATAATTTCACAGGAACGTTCCTTGAGTGACCCTCTTTCAAAATTGCCTTAATCATTCTGCTCCGTTAAACAAAATGGCCGCCAGAGCCAAAAATAGAAAAACCTTTAAATGACATCTCCTCCTAGGCAATTGGCCCGATTTGAAAATAATTTCACAGGAATGTTTCTTGAGTAACCCTCTTTCAATATTACCTAAATCGTCCCGCTCCGTTAAACAAAATGGCCGCCAGAGCTAAAAATAGAAAAACCTTTAAATGACATCTCTTCCTAGGCAAATGGCCCGATTTGAAAATAATTTCACAGGAACATTCCTTGAGTGACCCTCTTTCAAAATTGCCTAAATCGTTCCGCTCTGTTAAACAAAATGGCCACCAGAGCTAAAAATAGAAAAACCTTTAAATGACATCTTCTTCTAGGCAAATGGCTCGATTTGAAAATAACTTAACAGGAATGTTCCTTGAGTGACCCTCTTTCAAAATTGCCTAAATCATTCCGCTCCATTAAACAAAATGGCCGCCAGAGCTAAAAATAGAAAAACCTTTAAATGACATCTCCTCCTATGCAAATGGCCCAATTTGAAAATAATTTCACAGGAACGTTCCTTGAGTGAGCCTCTTTCAAAATTGCCTTAATCATTCTGCTCCTTTAAACAAAATGGCCGCCAGAGCCAAAAATAGAAAAACCTTTAAATGACATCTCCTCCTAGGCAAATGGCCTGATTTGAAAATAATTTCACAGGAATGTTGCTTGAGTGACCCTCTTTTAAAATTGCCTAAATCGTTCCGCTCCGTTAAACAAAATGGCCACCAGAGATAAAAATAGAAAAACCTTCAAATGACATCTCCTCCTATGCAAATGGCCCGATTTGAAAAGAACTTCACAGGAATGTTCCTTGAGTGACCCTCTTTCAAAATTGCCTAAATTGTTCCACTCTGTTAAACAAAATGGCCACCAGAGCTAAAAATAGAAAAACATTTAAATGACATCTCCAAGGCAAATGGCACGATTAGGAAATAATTTCACAGGAACGTTCGTCGAGTGACCCTTTTTCAAAATTGTCTAAATCGTTTCGCTCGTTAAACAAAATGGCCACCAGAGCTAAATATAGAAAAACCTTTAAATGACACCTTATCCAAGGCAAAGAGCCCGATTTGAAAATAATTTCACAGGAATGTTCCTTGAGTGACCCTCTTTCAAAATTGCCTAAACTGTTCCGCTCTGTTAAACAAAATGGACACCAGAGCTAAAAATAGAAAAACCTTCAAATTCCACTACAATGAAAAATAACCTCCAAAGAAAAATCTTTGGTCCACATCTCCTTAAAGCAGTGAATCCTTCATTTCCATAAGCTTTGAAACATCTTGGATTCAGGTGAGCGATTCAGGGCCATCATGGCCCTCTTGTTCTTATTTCTGCTCAAAATATAGATTGTGGGCACTCGTTAGAACTGCCTCATTGAGGCGGTTCTAACGAGTACCCACAATCTTTATTTTAGAGCAGAAATAAGAAAAAATAAGGTATACCCCCGGAAACCCCAGTTTTACTATATAAAAGTTGGGTTCAAGGGGGTCAAAATTATATAGGCGTGTTTTCGTGATGCATTCTTGTTTGGCTATAAGATGTTTAGGTAACATGATTTCTGCTTAGGACCCAAGCAATAGTGTTATAAAGAGGTTGTGTATTAGTGAAGGGAATGAATACATGAGACTTTTAATCCCTGTCCTGCTGAATACATTAATTTTGTCATAGCCATTTCTAACTATCAGCCAATCAAATTACTTGGCATTGTGTATTCATTTACATTTGCGAACTGAATGACAAACTGTAGATCCTTATCAGATGGCTTCTTCACTCTTCAGAAGACATCTGATCTGGATCTACAGTTTGCAAACATGGGGGTTATTGTGTTCAGCTGGACAGGATAAACAATGGAGACAATAGCTTTTTTAACATCATGTTTGCTTTCCTATAGTGTAAAGGGCTTGCCGTATTTACCTTGCGTATTCGGACAGACAGGGCTGAGCAAACAGTGTAGACCCTGATGAGATGCCACAGAATGCAGCATCTCATCTCATCAGCATCTACACTGTTTACCACTCATCCAGCTTTTTCCAGGCCCAACATCAGTTATTAAATTTTACTTGTTCCAGTTTTAAAACAAGTATAGTAGGAAGTTTAGTTGTCCTGATACTTAGGGTAAATACGGTGTACTATACACCACAACAGAATGAGTACAGGTAGCTCTCAAACACTGAAAATGTCATTGAGCTACAGTAGTCTCTTGTTATCTCCAAATCTGATATCTCATACAATGGCTTAAGTCAAACTAAATTTTGTGCACTGTTATGTTAGTTTTGCTAAATGTCCTTAGATTTCAACTTTTATCTCAAACTACTGGTATCTCAAACAAGATATTCCAGTCCCTTGGAGTTTGAGATAACGAGAGTCAATTGTATTTTAGTAACCTTGGCTCAAGGGAGTTTACTGAGCCTGTGGTATAAAGAACCTAGGAAAAATTCTCATGACTACAGATATTGACATGGATAATTTTCTTATTGTGTCTTGAAACAGTATGTATTGTGCACTCATTAGAATTACCTTGATGAGGCAACTCTCATGAGTACACACAGCATACCTTCTATTACCGGTAACCCATTTTGTACCGGAAACCCCAAAACGGGTACCCTGGCAAACAGTGAAGGCCCAGTTCAGACGCTGCAGAATGCGGCGTCTGATCAGGGCCTACACAATTTGCAAAAAGTTAAGCCATTTTCCAAACACATTTTGAAGAAAACACCTGACACCCCTAATTTTCGAAATGGACTTCTGCTGTATATAAGGAGGAAGATTCCATTTCATACAAAAAGGGTCCTGGCACTATGATTAATCCTCAGTGGTTCAAATTATCCTTTTCTCAAATATATTCTCAAGGTTTTTGAGCCACTGAGGTTCAACTATAGTATATTTGGTTTTGTTTGATTTGAGGTTTAACATCCCTGTCAGCACTATTAAGGTCATTTTGAAGACCTTGCTTCCACTATTTTGGGACTTTAACTTGACATCGAGATGAAACGACAAATCAAAGAAACCACTTAGCAGGCAGGCAGGCTTAGATCTTCTAAGGGGTTTACCAGTACTCTTCTGCGGTCGGTTTCAGCTCTGCATGGAATTACCATCTATTTCTTAATGCCCGTTTGGGTCACAACTGTATTCGGAAATTTTCTTTGATGATATATGAAAAACAAGTAGCGCATAATAAGCTCTTGGAAAATTACTTTATTTCTTTGCTGTGAATATTTTGATTGAATAAAATCCATCAAATCATGATACTGTTAATCTTTGTACATGTCAACACCTACCAATGCCAGTTTGTTAGCTGACCAGGAAAGGTTTTGGACTGACAAGCTGTGTGATCTGTCATTCACTTACCCTCAAAAATCAACACTTCTGAAGCCACATGCCCCAAGGGTCCATATTTCATTTACAGCTTCTACAAGCCAGATATGGTTATTATAATTTTTGTGTGAAAAAAGTGACAATTTTAAGTGACTCTGAAGGGAAGTTTAAAGCATCTATTTCATTGCAGATATTTTTAGAAGACTTTTCCCCCACCATCAGACATGGCTTCTGTGTCACCCTCTAGATTGGTTGGCATAGCGGTCATCTTGGATAACAGAACAGAACGGAATGGAACAATTTTAGCAAATCTGAGTCTCCATGTCACCCTGATGCCTCCCATCAAGTTTCAGCTCAATCTGACTGTTGGTTCAGGAGATGTCGTTTGAAGAATTTGTTTGAAGAATTTCAACTATCTTGGATATCAGAACAGAACCATTTTATCAAATCTGACTCTCCATGTCGCCCCAAGCCTCTCACCAAGTATCAGCTTAATCCGACTTCCAGTTCTGGAGATATCAAAAATGTGAAAAGTTTGCGATGGACAATGGATGACAGACAACAAGCCATTGCATACCTGGAGCTAGGTGAGCTAATATTACATGATTAATCTTCTTGAAATCATGTTGCCTTGCCTGGCAGATAATTGAACCCGCAACTGCCTGATTACCGGTCAACAAGCCCGCGAGTCACTAGGCCTGGCCATGACGTATGGAATGAGCATGAAGAAACAGGCAGACCACACTTGTTTCTTTTACATCTGGCCCTGAGGCTATAAAACTTTCATGCTGAACTCAATTGAGTATGAAATTTGCAATGCTCATAATCATTCAAATACAAATTCAGCAATTTCTCTGCTCAGATTAGCAAAGAATGATGTTTATTCTGCTAAATTTAAAATGCCAACTGTTAATCTGCTGCAACAATTTTGTGCTCAAGAGAGTTGAGCATGTACCTAGGGCCCTGATACTTTTGGCTTGCATCTTGAAGACCAGAATTCTGCCAAAGGCTATCTCCTGCCTGTCAGGGTGGGTAAGTCCCAAAACCAAGAAATGTGGGTCAAGGTCAAACATGGATGCTTGTACCCTAGATGCAAGTTTTTTAAGAAGTATCGTTAATAAAGCTCATAGTTTTTGGGAAATGCACTCTTATACAGTAGAATCTCGGTGATTCGAACGCCGATTTTTCGAAACTACCGATTTTTCGAAGATGACTGGCGGTCCCGACATTTTTCTCTATAAGTTATTGCAAAAATATTACCGATTTTTCGAATTTCGATTTTTCGAAAAATTCGATTTTTCGAACAGTTTCGTCGGTCCCAATCAAAGAAATTCTTATTAAAATCCCCTGTTTAATTCGAAATATTACTTGGCTAATCAAGGTCACACATCGCAATTTTGCAGCGAGTTCGATTGTTACACTTCACACCCGACTGACTTCAAGAATTAGTAGATACAGGTAATTAACACCGAATTAACGGCCACACTACAGGTGATGATCCTTTATTGAGTAATTGGTGTGTTTATTACAGACTGATACAAATCTTCGCTAGCTGTCAGTGTTTGTCAGTTCTTTTGTTCTTTTTGCGGGGTTAAATATTTCGTAACAGAATAAACTTGTCAGTAAAATGGTTTAGTAATTTGCATTCAACCTTCATTTTTGTTATTGTTGATGGCTGTAAATAAAAATGTAAGTTCAAGTTTTATTATTATTTCCTGCTTTCGTAGCCCTGCCAAGCATAAAAGATGATGAGATTAACCTTCACGTATCCATTTTCTTTAATGCTTTGGCAGTTATTACCGTTTTTTTTTATCATAGCGCCGAAATGAAGTTCGAATTATAGTCATTTGAATTGCATTGAATAAAAAAATCCGAACATATCCGAAAATTGCCGATTTCGATAATTCGAACTCTCGATAATTCGAAGGAATTCCTGCGGTCCCTTGCACTTCGAATTATCGAGGTTTGACTGTATTTATTTAGGGTGAACACAAAAAAGTACGAAGTCAGTGAACCATGAAAAGTAGGTCAATGTGAAATGGATGCATGCATTCAAGTTGCCATCTGTACCAAGTATCATTATTGAAGCTCATATTTCTTGAGAAACAGACTCTTACATTAGGAAGAATGCTAGGGTTGATGCACTAGTTTTCAAAGTCAGTGAACCATAAAGTGTAGGTCAAACTTGTATAAAAGTTGCCATCTCTTCCATCAGGGTAAACACAATATTACAAAGTGTGTGAACCATTCACCGTATTTGCATTATCTGCTGGTTCCTAGTCTGAAGGTTATCAGTGTTGGAAAAACAGGTAACCAGACCCCCCCTGACCTTTCAAGGTCAGGGGGGTCTGGTTACCTGTTTTTCCATTATTGACAATGTGCAAGCTGGGAGTCAGAAAATATTGCAAATATGGTGAATAAAATGTAGGTAAAGGCCTGCATTAGGATTGCCATCCTAGATGCAAGATTGTACTAAATATCATTAATGAAGCTCTTATAGTTCTTGAAAAATTGAAGTGTACATTAGGGGGAATGCTACAGTTGACACAACAGTTTACTAAGTGAGTTAACCATGAAATGTAGGTCAAGGTCTAATATGGATGCTTGCTTTCAAATTGCCATCCCAAGATGCGAGTTTGCACTAAGTATCATTAATGAGGCTCTAATAGTTGTTGATAGAGATATGGACTCTTACATAAGGTTGAACACTAGGGTGAATGCAGTTGTTGACAGCTTGACGGACAAACGGATGGGAAACCGGACTGCTATACTGTGCCATGCGAGGATACTGATAGTAAACAATAATGCACCTGGTGAAGGCAGGTACCTATTATGTTTTGTGGCACACAAACTTGTACAAGTAATACCCCTATCCAAGCAAATACAGCACAACTGGAAAACTAGAGAAGAAAACCATGATTAAGGTATTTCTATGTTTTAATCTGGGTATTTTACACATCTATACACAATTTTCCTTTTCTATGAGCAATTAAAATAGATATTCTATCACAGTGAGATATTACAGCCTTTCAACTATACAAAAAGATAATATACTGGGCATATTTTCCACCATTTATTTCCTGAGAAACAAACTGATTTGATTTCAGGGGCCCATTGTTAGCTTGACAAGCTCGCTAGGGGTCTTGTAAGCAGAATATCTAATACTCTGTTATTGTTGCTGAAAAAAAAAATGTCAGCAGTTTTTGAAAATACAACCAACTTTTTAATGCTACGTTACCCAACATCAATTTTGAACAACTGGACCCAGGTGTCCAATATTAAGTAGAATGGGAACACCTTCAGGGGAGGCAACCCCTGCAAAAGTACTTTTGTCTCCCATGTCAAAAGGGGTCAACTCTTAAAGGAAAGAATTTGCTCCTGTGGAGCAAATTCTTTCCTTTGAGAGTGGACCCCATTTTCAGTGTGACAGGGCTTGTAGTAAAGTGAACAGGAAGTCCTGAAAATTGTCTCCCTTTGAAAAATGGCGGAAAAATGTGCTAGGTGTTCAAATTCCCCTTAAATGCGGAATTCAGTTTGAGTCTGGACACTGGCTCTGCTTTATAATCCTTCAGTAACTGAATGTTTCCATTTCTTCCAGACATTCTTCTACTTCTTTGTGTATAATTGTTTACAAGCAATCGGACAAAAATTCCTTACATGCAATAGAATATCCATATATCAAAATTTAATGGATTATCACTTTCAAAATGTAACATGTAATCACAATAAATACAGTCCATCAACAAGTATAATCTGCATATTCAAATATAAACATTAATTTCCTTAAAAATGTCAAGCACAAATGCATCAGATGGAGGTTTCAAATATTTTTCAGAGAAAATAAGATATAACATTTCATGTTAATCAGCTTCTAGTCTATGAAAAATAACTGACCCTTAACCCATTTTGTACCAAAACCCCAAAATGGGCAATTGGTAAACAGTGTAGACCCAGATCAGATGCCGCAGAATGTGGCCTCTGATCATGGCCTACACTGTCTGATCATGGCCTACACTGTGAAAAGTTAAGCCATTTTCTTTCAAAGTAAATTTTGAAGAAAACACAACCTGACACCCCTTAATTTTGGAATGGACATCTGGTATATATAAGGGAGGAAGATTCCATTTGGTACAAAGGGGTTAACCCTTCAGCTGCTACATAAATTCCTGGCGCAGATGACATACTGATTTGTTTTCTAAATATTGTTCATAGTAAATAAGGATTGACAACCATCTGCTTGTCAGGCGATTCACATGAAATGTCAGGGCTTATTTTATATGAAAAAAAAAAGAAGGAAAAATATGCTAGTCGTGATTAGCAGTCAAAGGGTTAAGTAGCCAATCACAAAAATGGTTGACTTTGTTGTCTTCTGGTTCTTGCTGAATATTCAATTTAGCCACACCCATTTCTGATTTTGAACCAATCGGATTACTTGATGTAATTTATTCCTACAAATTCATAAACTGAATGTCAAACAGTGTAGATCCTGATCAGATGGCTTCTTCAGATCTGGATCTACACTGTTTCCAAAGATAGGGGTTGTCGTGAACAGCAAGATACGGGTTAAAGGTTCATTGCTGCAAACAGCGTGGGCCTAGATCAGGCTGCTCAGCTAGGGACAATCTGATCAGGTTTCACACTGACTGTGTATGTGTATGCCGAAATGGAAAGTTTGTAATAAGATGGAGCAGACAACATTAACAGACAAAATTTTGAGATGCAGTTTTTTCTTAGCTTCTTTTAACACATTAGAGGCTATCTGCTGCGTTTGTGCTTGGCATTAAGGGTTTAACCCTTATCTTGCTGAATATTCATCTAAGCCACACCCATTTCTGTCTATCAACCAATCAAATTACTTGATGTAATTTATTGCTACAATTTCGTAAACTGAATGCCAAACAGTGCAGATCCTGATCAGGTGGCTTCTTCTACACTGTTTGCAAATATAGGGGTTGTTGTGAACAGCAAGATAAGGGTTAAGGGTTTAACATATATTTTGCTTAACAATGCATATTTTACATAACAATGCATATTTTGTCTCCATAACAAGAGTAGACAAACTTTCCTAAATGACTAAAAAATTTCAAGTTCAAGCTTGGAAGTACTCTGAACCCGGAGATAACCTTTTTTTGAAAACAGTATAGATCCAGTTCAGCTGGCTTCTGGCTATACTGTTTTCCATCCTGCTTCTGAATCCATGGTTAAAATTGAAATCATGCAACAATAATGGCAGAAAATGGGGAGGAGTGTAATGCATTGAACTATCCAGCATTGTGAGGGTGAACATTTAAATATGTTACACTCTTCCCTGGTTTATGGCCATTTGTGCTGTATGATTTAAACTTTTATGCCCCCGCCATTCGAAGAATGGTGGAAAGGGCATATAACGTTGCCCCTGTCCGTCTGTGCGTCTGAAACTTAAACGCAGTCAATAACTTCCTTATTTCTTGATGGATTTTAAAATTACTTGGCAGAAATGTTAACCATCATGAGACGTCATGTCACATGCAAAACCCAGGTCCGTACCTCCAAGGTCAAGGTCATACTTAGAGGTCAAAGGTAAAAAAAAAGGGTCCGAAACTTAAACGCAGTCAATAACTTTCTTATTTCTGGATGGATTTTAAAATTACTTTGTAGAAATGTTAACCATCATGAGACGATGTGTCATGTGCAAAACCCAGGTCCGTACCTCCAAGGTCAAGGTCATACGTCAAAAAAAGGGTCCGAAACTTAAACACAGTCAATAACTTACTTATTTCTGGATGGATTTTGAAATTACTTTGAAGAAATGTTAATCATCATGAGACGATGTGTCCCGTGCAAACCCAGATCCGTACCTCCAAGGTCAAGGTCATACTTAGAGGTCAAAGGTAAAAAAAAGGTCCGAAATTTAAACGCAGTCAATCACTTTCTTATCTCTGGATGGATTTTGAAATTACTTGGCAGAAATGTTGGCCATCATGAGACAATCTGCCTCACACAAAACCAAGGTCCTTACCTCCAAGGTCAAGGTCATACTTAGAGGTCAAATGTAAAAAAAGGGTCCAAAACTTAAACACGGTCAATAACTTTCTATGGATGAATACCAACATAGACATATTTTCAGGCGGGGGCATCCGTGTCCTATGGATGCATTTCTAGTTTACCATGGATTACGAACGGAAAACAGTATAGATCCTGATCAGCTGGCTTCTAAGAAGCCAGCTGATCTGGATCTTTACTGTTTTCAAAAAAGGGCTATATCCAGCTTCAGCATGTAAGAGTTAAGAACACATATTAGTACCTGCAGACTTTAGCACCAAACTGGTTTACAGGTTATAAAGTTTTCTTGTTCAAATGCATTGGGAATAGAAATTATCCTGTTCATAAATATTAAATACCAGCAACTGTTAATTTATGAGCAAGACAAATCTCCCCCTCTCTGCTGATCTAAGCATATAAAACCATTGTTTCATCCTTTTTTATATTTATAAGCAGTGTGATTTTCAAGTTCAACAGAGTGAAGCATATGACATGTTTAACCCTTTTTGTACCAAAAGGAATCTTCCTCCTATAGCAGGAGTCCATTTCAAAATTTATGGCTGTCGGGTTGTGTTTTTGTCAAAATTCATTCAGAAAAAGTATTAACTTTTCGCAAACAGTGTAGGCCCTGATCAGACGCCGCATTAAGCTATGTAGGATCTGGGCCTGCACTGTTTGCCAGGGTACCCGTTTTGGGGTTTCCTGTACAAAATGGCTTAACAACCTCTATAAAGTGAAGATAGAGGTTTATTATTGTGAAAGTGCTTTTCAACCCAGTTTAAACTCGTCACTTATCTTCTTTTATTCATCTTCAACCCATTTTGTACCAAATGAAATCTTTCTCCTTATATATCGCAAGAATCTAAATATAGGGGTTATTTTAAAAATTTATTTGTTCAAGACAACCCCTATCTTTGGAAACAGTGTAGATCCAGATCAGATGGCTTCTGAAGAAGCCATCTGATCAGGATCTACACTGTTTGACATTCAGTTTATGAATTTGTAGGAATAAATTACATCAAGTAATCTGATTGGTTCAAAATCAGAAATGGGTGTAGCTAAATTGAATATTCAGCAAGAGAAGGGTTAAGGAAACCAGAAGACAACAAAGTCAACCAAAAATCAGTATGTCACCTTCTCCTTATATATCGCAAGAATCTAAATATAGGGGTTATTTTAAAAGTTTATTTGGAAAATAGCCGAACTTTTTGCAAACAGTGTAGGCCATGAAAAGATGTAATTTTCTATGGCATCTGATCTGAGCCTGCACTGCTTGCCAGTGTACCTTTCTGGAGTTTATAGTACAAAAAGGGTTAAACCAATTTTAACTGTAGTTTCTCTTTGTGCACACAAATTATACAAGGCATGACAAGCTATAACATTTTAGTATGGCACAATTTGGGATATAGAGGATCTTACACGAGTGGTCATTGTATAAGGTATATGACTACGAGTGTAAGATTCTGCTTCTGATCCAATCAAGCTTTTTTGGCAATTGTGTACAAATATTTTCATTAGTTTTGTTTATTACAAACAAATTCACACCAACATATACTAATACAGCCAAATGCTTTTAAGCAAGGCACATTACATAATCTGAATGAACAATAACAATCATCTCATCAATCCTTAAATAAATATTAACAACCACACCAGTCAGTTAACCCATTTCATGCGGAAACCCCTAAAGGGATACCCTGGCAAACAGTGCAGGCCCAGATCAAATGCCGCAAAACGCGGCATCTGACCAGGGCCTGCACTATTTGCTAACACGATTTTCCTTCAGAAATAGAATAACAAGAGCTCCGCAAGCGGGGCAGTATACGCCCGTGGCAAATTCATATTTGGTAGACTGAAACCTGAAAACAGTATTCATTGATGGTGGAACTATTTTTCAAGTTTCAATGGGTGACAGCAAATGCAAGAAGAGCATGCACAGTGCCAAGCCAGAGCTAGGGCATCACAGAGCTTTCTTCCTTTTCCCTGTATTGCTCTTTCCACAGCAGACAGCTTAGAACTAGAATTAATCTCATCAGTTATTTACAACACATAAAAACGAGCACTTATAGCATTTGCTTAACCTTTAACCCGATAATTCTCGAAACTTTACGCACATCTACACATCATGGTCTTACTACCTACCAAGTTTCAGCTTGATCGGATGAAAACTGTAGGATGAGTTATCCGGAAACGAAAATGTTTACAAAAATTTCAAAGGGGCATAACTCTGTTAATATTTGGCAGACGTTGATTCTCGAAACTTTACGCACATCTACACATCATGGTCTTACTAACTACCAAGTTTCAGCTTGATCGGATGAAAACTGTAGGAGGAGTTTTCCGGAAACGAAAATGTTTACAAAAATTTCAAAGGGGCATAACTCTGTTAATATTTGGCAGGCGTTGATTCTCGAAACTTTATGCACATCTACACATCATGGTCTTACTACCTACCAAGTTTCAACTTGATCGGATGAAAACTGTAGGAGGAGTTATCCGGAAACGAAAATGTTTACAAAAATTTCAAAGGGGCATAACTCTGTTAATATTTGGCGGACGGTGATTCTCGAAACTTTACGCACATCTACACATCATGGTCTTACTAACTACCAAGTTTCAGCTTGATCGGATGAAAACTGTAGGAGGAGTTTTCCGGAAACGAAAATGTTTACAAAAATTTCAAAGGGGCATAACTCTGTTAATATTTGGCGGACGGTGATTCTCGAAACTTTATGCACATCTACACATCATGGTCTTACTACCTACCAAGTTTCAACTTGATCGGATGAAACCTGTAGGAGGAGTTATCCGGAAACGAAAATGTTTACAAAAATTTCAAAGGGGCATAACTCTGTTAATATTTGGCGGACGTTGATTCTCAAAACTTTACCCACATCTACACATCATGGTCTTACTACCTACCAAGTTTCAGCTTGATCGGATGAAAACTGTAGGAGGAGTTATCCGGAAACGAAAAGTTTACGGACGGACGGAGGGATGCCGACCCCATAACATAATACGACCGTTTTTTTCAAAACGGGCGTATAAAAATGTAACAAATAGGCCAGACACCCCTTATATGACAAATGGACTTGTCCAACATATAGCAATGGAAGAGTCCACAAGTATACAATGGGTATATAGCTGAATAGATACATCCAAGGTAGCACCATTCTCTAAGGGATACTAGTCTTAAACAATCTGCTCCCTTGGTAGCAAATTCTTTCCTTCAATCCTTAACCCTTGTCCCCCTTTATTGCATTTTGGTTTTACGGCCCTTTGGAGATTATTTCACTTTTTCGAGCCTATCGTTAATCAGGTGTTAACCCTTGTTCTGCTGAATAAATTAATTTTGCCACGTCTGATGCTCAATCAATCAAATTACGATATCAACATTCAAATTGGTAACTGAATGACAGTGTAGATTCTGATCAGATGATCTGGATCTACTCTGGTTGCAAATTAGGGGAAAAAGTTATCAGTAGGACAAAGGTTAATGCACCAACGAAATACATAGCAGGCATTCTGACTTTTCTTTATTATTTTACAGAGAGATCTGGCTGAACATGTCAAACATATGATTAACCCGTAACATGCCAATCACCACAAAAAAGTTGTCTGCCTTTGCCATCTACTGGTTATTTGTTGCAAACAGTCTGGACACAGATCAGACTGGTCCTCTAGGAGAGGTCTGATCAGGGTCCACACTGCTTGCCTGCACATAAAAATAAGTTTGAAATGTTGGATCGAAGACGCAGCAGACAATATAAACAGACATTTTCTGATGCAGTTTTTTGTGGAATCCTGAGGGTTAATATGAAATGTTTAGCGTTATTTACTCTGAAAAAAAAAAAGTATTACTTGAAAATGTCTTCTGTTTTTTTTTTATGTTAGGCACTTTAATTATTAACAGTAGCCCCATAAGAGAAGGGTGGCAATTCCTCTAATGCACAAGTAACTTCCCTTGGATGCGTTTCTATTCACCGCCTTGCATAGCTAGAACAGTGTTTAACCACTAAACATCTTCAACATTCCATGTAATCGTACAATGGGCATTTTAGTGTTTAACCCTTTTAGTACCACATGGAATCTTCCTCCTTATATATAGCAGGAGTTCCTTTCAAAATTTAGGGGTGTCAGGTTGTGTTTTCTTCAAAATTAATTAGGAAAATGGCTGAACTTTTAGCAAACAGTGGAGGCCCTGATCAGACGCCGCGTTGTGCGGCGTCTGATCTGGGCCTGCACTGTTTGCCAAGGTACCCCTTTTGGGGTTTCTGGTACTGAATGGGTTAAGACTGGTATTTCAATGTGAGCAGGGCAAATTCTGTTCAATGTGAGCAGGGCAAATTCTGTGCTCTTCTGAGTTGTGTATGAGAGGGAGATATACTCTTACAGCCTGATAAAGCTAAGTATATTTTCGACCAATCAGAATCAAACCAACATCGGCCATTTTATAAAGTTTCAAGGGTGTCAACATCAGTGGTTCTTACAAACTTGCATATGAAATGTCTGAGGAGACATTAGTTTTTTTTTCCTTGAACTTATACATAGTCAATACAAAATAATGACTGGCAGATACATGCATCAAGAAGGTTCGTACAGCCAAAAAACTTATTAATGAGAAAAAAATCCCAATGTTAAAACAAACTAAGTGTAGTGCAAGGCTTGAAAATATACCAGAAGAAAATCAACCCTTGGGCAAAAAAAAATAACTGGCAGACAAGTGAAAAGAAAGAATTTTGAAGAAGACGACTCATTTCAATCACTGCACATGCGGGAAGGGAAGATATAGTTCAACTATTCCCATTTTTGTGATTTTTGTGAAATCCTCTACATCAAAACCTTAAGCTGCAAATTCAGCTTTCCTAAAATAAACTGGATCTAAGGGGAATGGATATACCGGACATATTTTCCACCATGTTTTGCAAGGGAGATTACTTGCGGGACTTCCTGTTTGCTTTCTTGCAAACTCATCTCCTCTGAAGAGTGGCCTACTCTTAAAGAAAAGAAATTCTTTCCTTTAAGAGTTTCGGAGCAAATTCTTTCCTTTAACTTTAAGAGTACACCCCCATGGGAGCAAATTCTTTCCATTAAGTGTAGATCACCATAGCAGTGTGCCTCAGAAATTGGTTTTGAAAAAAGCTGCCTCGGCTAATAGTGGATCTAGTTCCCTTAAACCCCCAAAATATATTTGTAGACAAGTATAAAGAAGTTTTCACTGACATTAATAGACCTCAACCTCCAACATATTGGTAGACTGGGGAGCAGGGGCCAGTTGTTCAAAACTAACGACGTCGTTAGTTAACTTATCATTAAAACTTTGATCATTTATTATGGCAAATATCCTAATATTTTTGCTGAAAAAAATGTGAGCAGCTTTTGCATATGCAAAAGCTGCTCACATTTTTTCAGCAAAAATAACAAAATTTTAGGTATTAAACTTGCTAGAACAGTTAGTACTCAAGTACTGATTTAAATAACTATATTACATCTTTAATTTTTGCAGTATAAATTTCTAATTTTTCAAAAACTAAGACTGACTTGTCAGGTGGGACATGTATCTTAGCGGATTTGGTTGCCACTTTTTGTAATATTATCAATTTTGCAAGTCTCGCTACTTTGGGCATCTTCTTCCTGATGCCCGGGACTTCCAGTGAGTGTGGGCAATGTTTGCTGATGTTGGCTCGGTGGGGGACGCCTAATATGTCGCCTATAAGTTCCCTGATAGGCGTCTCTTGCCCGATGCCTCCAGCTGACCTGTCTCATGAGCTACGTCGGTTGGTGTGTGCTTGGAGGGGGATGTGCTGTGTTTGCCGGGTCTTGTCCGTCATCCGTTTCGGTTTCAAAACTTTGGGGTTTAGACACACTGATGAAGATTAAATATCAGAAAGGCCTCTGTGTCACTAAATTTGGTATAGTTACGCATTAATTGCAGATACATATTGGATATTCGGCCTTTTTTTTTTTTTGGAAAATTTAAGCCAAATGATTTTTTGAGTGAGCATTTTGATTCCAATGGCAGACATATTCTCAATGAAAATTTTTTAAACTAGAAGCAAGTAACTGACGAGATTTGACTGGCAGGCTCGGCCCCAGCCCATCGGGGCTTGAAGAAATAGGTAGGCTGCATGATGCTTCCATGCAGTTCTGAATCTGACTGCACACGAGTACTGGTAAACCACTTAGAGGATCTAAGCCTGCCCAGGCAAAGTGCTGCAAGTCGGACCGTCCATGCTTATAAACCCTATTGGTTTCATTGGGCAACAAGGCTTGAGATGTAATTTCATCTCAATGCCGAGTAAAAGTCCCACAAAATTGGAAGCAACGTCTCCAAAATGACTGATACAGTGTTTATGGGGATGTTAAACCTCAAATCAAACAAATTGACTGGCAGGCTAAAGTCGGAAAAATATTGAACTGTAGATAAATGCTTGACAAAATTGCTTTTGAAGAAAGAAAAATAGTTTGGTCCGGTAAATTGCGAGTCACTGATCAAATGTACTGACCTGTCCTGGATACATGATGCCAGTTCTCAAGTGGCAGTGCAGAAAGTATTCTGCCCGCCTCCTTGAGAGACCAAATGAGCCAGTGCTTTACAACACCTTAAGGGAGGCATGTGTAGCAAGCAAAGACTACAGATCAGTCTGTGCACTCACACAGTCTGATCAGTCTTTGGCTCACATCATGTATTCCATGACATTGTTATACATACAATAGTGTGCTCGTAAAACACCTTTAACCCTTGTCCTGCTGAATATTTACATATGCCACACCCACTACCGATTATCAACCAATCAGATTACTTGATGCAAATTATTGCAACAAATTCACAATCTGAATGGCAAACAATGTAGATCCTGATCAGATGGCTTCGTCAGAAGCCATCTGATCTGGATCAACATTGTTTCAAAGATAAGGCATATCCGGGATTAGCAGGACAAGGGTTAACAAACTATTAGTTGACTTTGAAATCAATGATAATGTACCAAATATTAAATAAAAATGAATTCTGGAAGTTATGAAAAAATTTCTGCCAGTTGTGATAAAAGGAAATCAATCTTTTTGTGTATGTGCAATCAAATTCATAAAGTTTTGTACTTAAGGTGGCCCAACAACTTTTTTTTTAAATTAGGATTTGACATGCTTTGGCCAAAAGCTTTGGATCAGAAGATTTGTTGGTTTAATTTGATGTTTAACGTCCCCATCAACACTATTTAGGCCATTTTGGAGATGTTGCTTCCAATTTTGTGGGACTTTTACCCGACACTTAAAATAAAATGACATCTCAAGCCCTGTCGCCCGATGAAACAAATAGGGTTTATAAGCACGGGCGGTAAGACTCGCATTTCTTTGCCTGGGCAGGTTTAGAGTCTCTAAGCGGTTTACCAGTACTCGTGCGCGGTTGGTTTCAGCTCTTCGTGCAAACATCATGCAGCCCATATATTTCTTCAAGCCCAGATGGGCAGGAGCCACCAAATCAAGAGATGAAAATAGGTTTTTTTTTATAGTTATAAAATAGTTGACTACCTTTATCTTCATTGTAATAAGCCTATTTTTTTTTTCATTCATAGAAAAAAGCAATGTATTTTGTGACTTTTGTCCACCAAATGCGAAAAAGTAAACCAATGATTTCTATGAATTACAAAAATGTTGACAGCAGTTTAACAAATGGGAGAACTGCTGCAAACTTAGAACATTTTGATGGTTAGGTTAACCAAATGAAGAAAACCAGTAATTTGTGTGAATTTAGAAATTTACCTAACACATATGAGAATTTAGAAATTTACCTAACACATATAGAATTTAGAAATTTACCTAACACATATGAGACTTTACCTAACACATATCAATTTAAAACCTTTGCTAGTTGTCTATCTGTAAACCATTTTTTTTATCAAATGTGAACGATGCTTCATTTTTTCCAAATACGCTGAAGTATATCCATATCTGTTTCTGAATTTAGAACCTAGGCATTTATCTACCAAATGTGAAATATAACCAGTATCTTTTTGTGTGTGAATTTAGAAATTATGGGCAGCTGTCTATCAAATGTGAAGTAAACCAATAGCTTTTTGAAATCAGAAAGTTTTGACAGTTATATACTAAATTTGAAAATGTAAACAATATTTTCAGAGAGAAAAAAATAGTTTTGATAAATGTGAAGAAGCAATCAATTAGAAACTTTTGCCAGTTGTCTTCCCAATTTGAAGATGTAAACCAATTATTTCTGTAAATTTAGAAACTTTTGTAAATTGTCTAACAAATTTAAAGCAGCAACCAATGTTTTCTTACATTAAATTTGTCTACAAAATGTGAAGAAGTAACCAATATTATTTTTTCAATTCAGATTTTTTGCCATTTGCCTACAAAATATGAATATGTAAGCAATGACTTCTATGAATTTAAAAAAAAAATAGAATTTTCTACCACATTTAGAGAAGCAACCATTATTTTTGTGAATTTTGGAGTTTTTCCAGTTGTCTACAAAGTGTGAGGAAGTACAACATTTTTAGTGATTTAACCCTTTTTGTACCAAATGGAATCTTCCATCTGATATATACAGGGAGTCCAATCCAAAATTAAGGGGTTTTCATCAAAATTTATTTGGAAAATTACCAAACTTTTAGCAAACAGTGGAGGCCCTGATCAGACTACGCGTTCTGCGGCGTCTGATCTTGGCCTGCACTGTTTGCCAAGGTACCCCTTTAGGGGTTTCTAGTACTGAATGGGTTAAGAAAGCTTTGCCAGTTGTCTACTAAATGTAAAGACGTAAACAAAACTTTGTGAGTTTAGGAAGTTTAGAAAATCGTCTGCCAAATATGAAAACATAAACCAATATTTTTGTGAATTTAGAAAACTTGCCCTTTTGAAAGCTTTGCCAATTATCTACAAATGTGAATAGGTGAAGTGATATTTTTTGTAGAATGCTTTGTATCTTGTCTACCAAACATGGAGATGTAAAACTGATATTTACTGCAGGAAGCTTTGCCTGTTGTCTACAAAACTGATACTTATTGCAGAAAGCTCTCACGCTGACTCGTACCTGTGATACCTCCATCAGGATTGAGACTCCCTCATGTTGATGCTATTTTTTGTCCAATTTATGCTAAATTTAGGTAAAATGTTGGAGTCTCCCTCATTTGAATTGAGAATTTCCCCTAGGAAACATGTACACTCCGTATTTTCCAGTTCTGTGATGTATTCCTTGCTTCCAAAGGATAACCCTTTGATAGAACATATTTATATCTCCCTCATCACAATGGCAAGTCTCCCTCATACAGTTAACAGGTATGCTGACTAGCAAATTTGAAGAAGTAAACCAATATTACCGTATTTGCAGAAAGTTTGGACAACTGTTTTAATACCAAATGAACAGATGTAAAATATCTTCTTTTGTGTAAATTTAGAAATCATGGACTGTTGTTTACTGAATGTGAAGGAGTAGCCCAACAATTTAGAATAAAGCTCCGCCAGTGGTCTAGCAAATGTGAAGGTGTAAACCAACATTTTTTTGCAGAAAGTTTGACAATTTTCAGCCGAATGTAGAAAGGCAACTCTTCCAAATATGTTTTTTCTCCCACGGCTTCACTCTGAAAGTAAAGAATCTGCTCATGGGGTTTGGGTCTACTCTGCAAGGAAAGAATTTGCTCCTATGGAGCAAATCCTTTCCTTTCTGAGAAGACTGAAGGAATTTGCTCCTTTTGCTCCTAGGGAGCAAATTCTTTCCTTTCAGAGAAAAACCCTTTTGCCCAGGAACAAAGCATACAGGACAGTAAACCGACTAACCCTGAAAGTAGCCTCCCTTGTATAGATGCCAGAAAATGTCATGTATTTTCATTCCCCTTAAAATACCAAATAATATCAAACCATGTCAGTACCCAACAAACTTTCCAAAATGTTTGTAAAATCTCAAAAAATAAACCCAGATGCTTTGAAACCATATATAAGTTTTCATAAAAATGTTGAGAAAAGATCATAAAAACTAAAAAGAAACTCTTTCTTTAAATAGGATTTAACAGAGAACTTGAAGCTTAACAAGGAAACCTGTCAGTTAGTATCTAAAAGGCCTTATCTTGAACCTGGTTTTCAATAAATCCATAAACTGAGCTATAAAACTGCTCAAGAGAAACATATGAGGCAAGAATCTAATGATCATAAGAGATGATTTATCCCCCAATTGCACCAAAACTGTTATGCTAAGCATGCTTTTAAAAATATTTTCAACAGGTCAATTCTAATACACATCATATGTGCTTGTAGAGAACTGGAGAAAATTATCCCATAATAATCATAAGACGCTCTCCTTATCTGTTTCTCAGACCTAAAAAAATTCACCATGTAGCAGATTTTGACAGTGTTACTGGTGTATCAATCTTTTTTTCTACCCATTCAAACTCAGCACTGCTGCTAGACTCACTCTCCCGTCTGTGGCGTTTGTGAACTCTCTCTTCAGCTTTCTCAAAAGGATGATGTCTGTGAGCTCTTGCCTCATGGGGATCTTCATGTTTTCTCTTCTTGTATGAATGCTCCTCTTCTATATCATAGTCCCTTTCTTTATGTTTTCGCTTCTTTTTCTTATGTTTTTTCATGTGATGATCACTGTGCTGTCCGTGATCACTTTCATTTACAAGTGTCTCATATCTATGTTCTTTATGTCTGTGTTTGTCTTTCTTGTGTTTCTTATGTTTTTTGGCCTTCTTAAGAAGATGGTATTCCTCAGTGTCTCTATATGCTTTCTCACTATGACTGTTTTCTACAGGGCTTAACAGTGGCTTTTTATCAGATACCACATGAAATTCACCATTAACTATGTCAATTCTAGCATCTTCAATTAACTTTCGCTTCTTACCAGCAGTATGACCAAGGTGATGTTTGTCTTCAGTTTTGTTGTCTTTTGGCTCAGAATCATAAATATGGATACTTCCATTCGGATGTTTCATATAAACGTGATTGCCATTTAAGTTTGCATGAGGATTGTTTGATACCTTATCAGTTTTTGCTGGTTTTTCTTCCTGAACACTGTTAACAACTTTTGTTGGTTTTTCATCCTGAACACCGTTGGTGAATTTGGGTGTATCAGCCATACTTGTGGTCTTCATTGCCTCTTGCTTGTCTCTGGATTTAGATGGCTCACTGCCAGCATCCAGATGACTGGAAACACTCTTCAGAAGATGAATATTCCCTGGCACAGATGTTGTGGCATTCAGTCTTGTATCAAACACAACAGCACTATCATCTTGTCGTTCCTTCTTGAATTTTGGCTTGTTGTCTTTTGACATTTCCAAGTCAGAATCAGATGAGGATTCATTGCCATATGGAACCAGCTGGGATTTTCTGTGCTTCTTGTGGGATTTCTTTTCATTCATTTTAGCCACAACCTCTTCGTCATCACTTAGAATCTTTTTCTGACCATCCGGTGACTTTTCTATGGTTGTAGCCTTGCCGTTCTTTATCTGCATTACAATTCTTGGCTTTGCTGATACTAGTGCTGGTTCTGAATGGAATTTGGTCATATGGGAATTTGACCTTTCGGATGCATTATCATTAGAATTGGCAGACGAATGAGTTTTTCCTGGTGTCTTAATACCAAATGAAACTTTATTTCTGTCTGTTGCTAATGGGGCCTTGGAAGTGTCTTGTTTCTGTGGTGTAACATTATTGTCTTTTCTCCTCACCGGTGTACCAATGTCATGGCCTGGGGTTCCTGCTGCAAATGAAGTATGAGAATACATTATCAAACATGGTTTTTCATACATCACCCTTTGCATTAAGCATTCAGACATCAAGAAAAATTGCATCTGAAAATGTTGTCTGTTTGTCCTCGGCTGCCTATTCCTTCAAACTTTTCAAACTTTTTTACATAAAGGCAAAGTGTGAACCTGATCAGACTGCTCTCATAGTAGCAGTCAGATCTTGGTCCACACTGTTTGCAACAGTGACTTTTCAAGAAGTCCACAGACAACAAAGCAGGTTGTAATTGGCATTTGCAGGGTAAACCTATAACATGAAGCATCAGAGGCTTGCTCTAACCCTGTCAAACAAATTTTTATGGTCTTAACGCTCTGCATGCTGGGTATTTTTTTTCAGCAGACGTCATTTTGAATTACTTTTATTATTTTTCCCAGGAAACAGGATTTGACATTTCATGCAAATTGTCTCCTTGGAGACAATTTGCATGACATGTCACATCCTGTTTTCTGAGAAAAGTAAGAAAATATACCAGCAATTTGTCGTCTGCTGAATTAGCCCAGAGCAAGGTAAAGGTTAAAGGTGTTTGAGGCATTGAAGTTTGGGCAGTGTATATCAGTGTCAAGTTATTCCAGCCCTGGAACATGGATAACAAAAAATTAACAATCCATGATTATGTACATGTGCTACTATAGGGAGGTAGCTAATCCCTTCTTAACAAATTACTCGCTTCTCTTCCAGGGTCAAATTCAAAACCACAATTTATAGTTCATAAGGCCAGTAGCTGACAAAGAAAGCTTGTTTGTTTGATTTGAGGTTTAATGTCGGCGTCAATACTGTATAGGTCATTTTGGAGACCTTGCTTCCAATTTGTGGGACTTTTACTCGACATTGAGATGAAATGACATCTCAATCCCTGTCGCCCAATGAAACCAATAAGGTTTATAAGCATTGGAGGGTCCGACTCGCACCTTTTCCTGGGCAGGGTTAGATCCTCTAAGCGGTTTTCCAGTACTTGTGTGCAGTCAGTTTCAGATCTGCATGGAAGCATCATGCAGCCCATCCATTTCTTCAAGCCCCGATGGGTGGGGGCCGAAATGAAAGCTTGAATGAATGCATGAGGTAGCTGCTATGTTAGCAGATTATGAGCTGCCATAGACAAAAATGTGCCATTTTCATGTTTGTCTTGTCTTGATAAGCTGATCACTTAGTCATTTATCATAGCTCTAGATAAGGTGTAACAATGAAATAAAGAGATCTGTTTTCTTATTTCTCTATAAAACGCTATGTTGTGAGAAACTAGTAGAAAGGTGATTCTAACAGGTTGTTGTTTGAATCAAGAGTGAGTGTTTGGGTTTTAGTCTCACCAACAGCTAAGGTCATGCTAATCTGGATATAATTCTTTTTTGAAATCAGTATGGATCCAAATCAGCTGGCTTCTAAGAAGGCAGCTGTTCAGGAACTATACTGTTTTCCATTCTCAAACCATGGTGAGTAAGTGTTTTGAGCTTTACATCTCACCAACAACTAAGGTCATACGGAGATGGGACCTCAGTTTAAAGACTCATCCGAAAGTCTGGAGAAGCCCGGGATCGATCCTGCGACCCCTGGTTTACAAGGCAAGTAGCATAACCATTACACCAGAGAGGCTTCTATTTTGTTTGAATCAAGGTTTCACGTCCCCATCAACACTATTTAAGTCATTTTGTCCAATTTTGTGGAACTTTTTATACATTGTTTTTTATCATTAACTGACTGACGCTTATGACCCACAAAAAGGGTTGGCGCGTCGTTAAACTCGAAATCATCATCATCATCATGCGAAACTTTTACCCCACATTCAGATGAAATCACATCTCAAGCTCTGTCGCCCAATGAAATCAAAAGGCTTAAATGCATTGGATGGCCTGACTCACACCACTTTGCCTGGGAAGGCTTAGTCCTTCTAAGTGGTTTACCAGTAATCATGTGTGGTCAGTTTCAGCTCTGCCTGAAAGCATCATGCAGCCCAATCTATTTCTGCAAGCCCTGATGGGCAGGTGTATAGCTACAACATATACTTTTGACAAGAAATAAGGAAAATTAGCCCATTTCTTGCCCATAACACTTCTTTGTTATGCCTCCTTATCTGGATCTATGTTTGTTTGTGTTGAGGTTTTATGTCCTGGTCAAAACCATTTAGGAGACATTGGTCCCCATTTTTTACCCAACATCGAAATGAAATGACATCACAAACCGCTTGGGTTTAAGGGATGGTCTGACTTGAACCACTTTGCCGGGGCAGTCTTAGACCTTCTAAATGGTTTACCAGTATCTGTTTCAGCTCTGCGCAGAAGCACCATGCAGCTAATTGTTTGTTTTGTTTGTTTGTATTGGAGTTTAATGGCCCAGTCAACACTATTTTAGGTCATTTTTGAGCAGGTCAGTTTACCTATCCACACTTTTCCTGGGCAGGTTTATACGTAAGCGGTTAAGCAGTACAGTGCACATTCTTTCGCCAGAAACTGACAACTGCCCTTCTTGAATCAGCGGAAGGGAGAGAATGACTGTAGAAAAGATTTCATGATCAATCTCCACGAAAGAATGTTGCCGACCCCGGCGGGAATCGAACCCGCGTCCTCCTGATCACCAGTCAGACGCGCTTCCGACTGAGCCACCGAGGCCGGCACCATGCAGCTAATCTATTTAACCAGGAGCGCTATCTGAATCTATGATTTACATAATAAAAATATGGTTTTTAAATTTTAACAGCAATTATTGCTGCACTCACGAAGGAACTTACCAGAATTTGTGCTAGCTTTGACAGGCTTGACCTGAAGCTCATTAGTGTGAATGATCTTTGGTTTGACTGGCCCGATAAATTTCTGTCCTCCAGCATGTGAGCTGTTTGGTGTTCCGGATGTTGATGGCTTCTGTATTCCTGAGGTGGACGGTGTAGATGTAAAGCTGGGCTGCCTCTGTGTGGCTTTCGCTTCCTTAGCCTGCAATGTAAGGTACACATAAACTCCTAGAAACACTGTTCATAACATATATTTTGGATGAAACACACTAAATATGGATCCCAAAAACATACAGATTATATAGATAAAAAAAACAGCATTTTGAAGAGGTCAAGTATATGTGAATGGGACAATAGCTTATGACATAAGTACCAAGCAAGGCCTCTACCTTCCTAGCTACATAGCCTAACTGATTTACCGAATATCCAAACTCTTCAGCTAAATCAAACTGCCTTTTTAGATAATTTCTCTTACGTGAGCTTGACCTCTGCCATCTGAACAACCGTAGAACCTGTAATATATTCTTGTGTTTCTATAGCCTTTCTGTTTCCTGTTTTTCTTTTAGTTTTTTTGGCAAAGTATAGAGGCCAACAATTTGTACAAAAAACTGCCAACATTTCTTTTTTATTGATTGGTACAAGTTTATTTAATTTACTGCAGATCTACTGTATATATCCAAAGCCGACTTTAAAATCTTGTAACATATCAAAAACACACCTAGTCTCTGATCTGGGCCTATAGCCCTATACCCTCTGCTGAAGATCTTTAGAACCAGCATTTTGCCAAAGTAGGTTTGTTTTCCTTGTGTTGAGGTTTTAACCCATTGTATGCAGGAAACCCCTAAAGAGGTACCTTGGCAAACAGTGCAGGCCCAGATCAGATGCCGCAGAATGCGGCGTCTGATCAGGGCCTGTACTATTTGATAACGGAATTTTCTGTAAAAAATGGAATAAACGAAACAAGAGGGCCATGATGGCCCTGGATCACTCACCTGATCCATAGAGTAACAAGTGGGCCCTGGGGAGGGCCACTATTGACCCCAGGGCTATAATGTGCATAATGTTGAGGGAGGTCTAAAAAGGTGAAGCTTCATACCAAATATCAACAAAGGCTATAATTTGAACAATCTTGGCAAAGGTCCACTAGATGAAGCTACACACCAAATACCAAAGATATTTTTTATAAAGCTATTCCCTACATAAGCCTATGTAAAACCAAATGGCCTTAGGGCTATAATTTAAACTAGAGCGCGCAGTCGATGGCAAGCCATCGCAAATCCCCACGTTTTCTCCACAGTAGGTCAAAATTTGACCTTTTGACCCCTCCCCAGGGCCCCTGGGGGCGGGGACAAAAAAAAATGTGCTCTTGCGCAAGCCATTCATGTAAGCAACTCGCATACCAAATTTGGTTGAATTCCGGCTAACGGTTTAGGAGGAGATAACCGGACAGACAGACAGACAGACGGACAGACAGACAGACGGCCGGACGGACGGAGGCGATAACAATATCCCCACTTTTCGTTGAAAAACGTGGGGATAATGATAGAGGTCCACTAGATGAAGCTTTGCACCAAATATCAAAGACCTGGGCCTTGCTGTTTCAGAGAAGAAGATTTTCTAAGATTATCTCTATATATGTAAAACCAAAGGGCCCTGGGACAGGGGCATTTGTGGCCCGAGGGCTATAATTTGAACAATCTTGGTAGAGGTCCAATAGATGAAGCTCCATACCAAATATCAAAGATATGGGCCTTGCAGTTTCAGAGAAGAAGATTTCCCTATTTAAGTCTATGTAAAACCAAAGGGTCGCTGGGCAGGGACATTTTTTGCCCCAGAGCTATAATTTGAACAATCTTGATAGAGGTCCACTAGATAAAATTTCACACCAAATATCAAAGACCTAGGCCTTGTGGTTTCACAGAAGAAGATTTTTAAAGATTTTCCCTATATAAGTATTTGTAAAACCAAAGGGTCATTTTTGGTCTCAGGGCTATAATTTGAACAATCTTGGTAGAGGTCCAATAGATGAAGCTTCATACCAAATATCAAAAGCCTAGGCTTTGTGGTTTCAGAGAAGAAGAGTTTTCAAGATTTTCCCTATGTAAGTCTATGTAAAACTAAAGGGGCCCAGAGCGGGAGCATTTTTGGCCCCAGGGCTATAATTTGAACAATCTTGGCAGAGGTCCACAAAATGAAGCTTCATACCAAATATCAAAGACCTGAGCCTTGCGGTTTCAGAGAAGAAGTTTTTTAAAGATTGTCCCTATATATAATATGTTCTATAAAAGGATTATCCTTTGGAAGCAAGGAATACAAGTGAAACATATGGAGTGTACATATTTTCTGGGCCAGACTAGCTAGTTTCGGCCAATTAGGCCTCATCAGTGACCCTAAGATATTTTCAAAATTCTACAATAGAATCAATGATCCCAAAGGACAAGAAAATATAATCTACACTATGATGTAGGGCAGGGAGACGTTTTACCGCCGCCACACATTCCCACACACCAGCATACATAAGCCTATGTAAAACTAAAGGGCCCCGGGGCGGGGGCATTTTTGGCCCAAGCACTATAATTTGAACAATCTTGGTAGGGGTCTACTAGATGAAGCTTCATACCAAATATCAAAGACCTGGGCCTTGCAGTTTCATAGAAGATTTTTAAAGATTTTCCTTATATAAGCTCATGAAAAAACCAAAGGGCCCCAGGGCGGGGGCATTTTTGGCCCCAGCACTATAATTTGAACAATCTTGGTAGGGGTCCACTAGATGAAGCTTCATACCAAATATCAAAGACCTGGGCCTTGCAGTTTCAGAGAAGAAGATTTTCCCTATATAATCCTATGTAAAACCAAAGGGACCCGGGGCGGGGGCATTTTTGGCCCCAGCACTTTAATTTGAACAATTTTGGTAGGGGTTCACTAGATGAAGCTTCATACCAAATATCAAAGACCTGGGCCTTGTGGTTTCAGAGAAGAAGATTTTTTAAGTTTTGGGTGAAAAAAATCTATTTTTGGCTCCTGTGACCTAGATGTGCAACAGACCGAACCAGTTGAACAAGTTTGAAAGGGGACCACCTACGGATCATTCCTGTGAAGTTTGGTCAAAATCTGATCAGTGGTTTATGACGAGATGTCGTTTGAAGAAAAAGTTTACGCACGCACGCACGCACGCACGGACGCACGCACGGACGGACGCACGACGGACAAAAAGTGATCCCAAAAGCTCAAAATAGGCCCGACACCACTTATATGACAAATGGACTTGTCCAACATATGGCTATAGAAGTGTGTGTGTGAATTCTGGTTTAACGCCGCTTTCAACAATTTTTCAGTCACGACGGTGTCTGGTTGCGACAGGGAGCTCAATGCTTACTTTTATAGTTCTGCCTCACTGCAGTATCATGTCCCAGACACATTACATGATACCACACCCAGTCACATTATCCTGACACTGGGTCGACCAGTCCTAGCTCTACCCCGTAAATCTGAGTGCCAAGTGAGGAGCAGCTAGTACCATTTTTAACGACTTTGGTATGTCGCGGCCCAGGATCGAACCCGTGACCTCCCATTCCCCGGACTGGACACTCTACCAACTGAGCTATTGGGGCCGGTTGTGGCAATAGAAGAGTTCACTAGTATAAAATGGGTTAAGTACCAGTTTACAATGTTCCAATTATGCTGAGATACTGCCTCAAAACACATGTGACTTCCAAACAATTTGAGTTATGTTACACTGAAATCCTGGGACTAGCTACTGACAGCTCTGGGATTAGCTACTGACAGCTCTGGCATTTAGCTACTGACAGCTCTGGGATTAGCTACTGACAGCTATGGGATAAGCTACTGACAGCTCTGTGATTAGCTATTCACAGCTCTGGGCTTTAGCTACTGACAGCTCTGGGATTAGCTACTAACAGCTCAGGGCTTTAGCTACTGACAGCTCTGGGATTAGCTACTGACAGCTCTGGACTTTAGCTACTGACAGCTCAGGGCTTTAGCTATTGACAGCTCTGGGCTTTAGCTACTGACAGCTCTGGGATTAGCTACTGACAGCTCTGGGATTAGCTACTAACAGCTCAGGGCTTTAGCTACTGACAGCTCTGGGCTTTAGCTACTGACAGCTCTGGGATTAGCTACTAACAGCTCTGGACTTTAGCTACTGACAGCTCTGGGATTAGCTACTGACAGCTCTGGGATTAGCTACTCACAGCTCTGGGATTAGCTACTGACGGCTCTGTGATAAGCTATTGACAACTCTGGGCTTTAGCTACTGACAGCTCTGGGATTAGCTACTAACAGCTCTGGGCTTTAGCTACTGACAGCTATGGGATTAGCTACTGACAGCTCTGGGCTTTAGCTACTGACAGCTCTGGGATTAGCTACTGATAGCTCTGGGCTTTAGCTACTGACAGCTCTGGGATTAGCTACTGACAACCCTGTAGCAAAAGCATCAGGCCCATTCACTTCTCAAGACAAAGATGGGCAAGTCAGTCTCTGGGCAAACATAATTTACCTTCTGTTCCTCTGTTTTGAGAGCTGGGTTCTGTATAATCATATTTTGCTGCTTGTCTTCTCTCATATAAAACAGGACATAGACATCTTGTAGGCTCACAGTATGCAGACTGGTTCTAATTTTCTGAAATAAGATGTATTTGTGAAACACGAACATGCCTCTGGGCCAGGTTCATTTTTTTCTTTAAAGTAGGTCACAGGTCAAGGTCGAATTGTGCTATAGGAAAGCAAACAGGAAGCCCTTAAAGTTGTCCCCCCTTGTAAAAAAGGGGTTTGGTATATCTATTCCTCTAATTAGTATTCAAAATAAACATTGTTTTCAGTGATTTTTTTACAAATTTTCAACTATGCGTCCTGGGACTCGCTCAACCAAAAAACTGTGCGTCCCAAATCTGAAAGTATGAGTCCCAATATTTGGAGGGAAAAAAGGAAGTACAAAAAAGATCGGTTCAGTATAAAATGCCATTATTCATAGTTAAAAATAATGCGGTCTAGTATCTATTATTTGCAATGAACAGAATCAATCATCACCTTGTGTTGTTTACTAGCCCAAAGAAATCCTGCTAAAATGTACGTTTTTTTAGTCTATTTTCCGTAATGTTTTCTACTTTCGTTTTCGATAAATGCGCACCGCAACATGTGCGTGAAATTTACTTCATGCACAATGGAGATAATAATTCCGAACCATTATCGACAAACGTTTCCTCCCCTGATTGGGACACCAGCTATCTTGGTTCAGGGGCTGACAAATCCATTGCCCGGCCGCCCGGTACAAGTCCGAAATCGCACGGGGCAGGTGCACTTTGACCTTAGGACGCCCGGATGGGCAAGTGCAAAAAATATCGTCTACAGATGTCAGTCTTTTGAGTCCTCTTTTTCTTAAAATATAGTAAAACTAGAGTAAGTAAATCAGAATAATTGTGCTGCACTGTCCTGCTTTGTCGACAATTCAGAGACAAACCGTCTGTGTATTTATTTATAACAGTTCAATTATGACACTATTGTTAATCCCTGTCATATAATTGCCAAGTAAACATGATTGCCCTGCGGTGCGTGTCTTTCATTTCTGGCGATAAGCCAACTTGAACGAGGTGTGAAAATATGGTCAAGTTATGTCTCTAATTTGCATTTATTCCCCAATCATAAAATTTAATCCACAATCAATGTGAAAATGATTTACTCGCAGCTCAGACAATTAGCTACATCTAACGGTAGATGCATTATAAAAACGGATCGTGAATGGTTATGTTTTGGCGCCAAATAGCAGACGCTCGGCTTGGTGGGAAAAGTCGAACGCTGTTGTTGGACCTGCTGGGAATAATTCGGGGGCTGTGCAAAGCGCTGTTTTCCATCCACCTCCATTCTCAACCGTTTAGCTATCGATAAAATATTTTTTACCGGTTCCAAACAATTTTTTTTAAAAACGGGATACAGCTCATTAAAATAAAACAATGGCATTAAACACGTGCGGGGTTGCTGGCATCGGATGACGTCATTTGACACATTTACCGATCACATGCAGAAAAATTGTAGAGTTGGTTTGTGGGCGGCGACTGGGATGGCGGAAAACTTTGATGTTCGCATTGAACTTGCTTGTGTGAAAGTTTGGGCTCATTTTAGATGGAGGGGATTCTCGTCTTGTGGTTGGATCATTAAATTGTACCTATATCGATTTTTCGGTGACTCGTTGAGCAGTTGAAGGTTCGGTAAAAGTGCGGTATTTTATCACTTCCGCCGATATTTACAGCAGTGAAAACGAAAGTTGGATTGTTCGCCCATGAAATATTTGCGTCCGACGGACGCACATATTTTATGATCGTGCGTCCTCAGTCCTATTTGTGCGTCCTGGACGCAGGACGCAGGGGTAAAAAAATCACTGTTGTTTTGTTTTCTTTGTCTGTGTACGTCTATAGATGTATGTCTTTATGCTAAGATCAAACTGTTTAAATATTTTAGAATTTTTAGAAATTAACAATTAAAGTATTCCAATTTCTCTGTCAAGATGTACTGATATGCCTGGAAAAAAATCTTATGATACTAAACCAAGGTTTTTGTTTTTTTTAAAGTGAACAGATAACTGGACCCAAACAAGAATGAAGTCCTAAGAACAGATTACTGCCATATTTTCTGGTAATCAGACTGGTACGAGTTTTTGTCGGTCACAAAAGGTCTAACTGTAGGTTATGTCTCTGCTCCAGTTGTGCTTTTCAATTAAATAACTTACTGTGCCATCACTAATATGGAACCACTTGTTTCCTGACTTCACAGTACAAGTGTAATGGCCACTGTTTGCTGAGTGGCCTTCGTGGAACAGCAGTGCATAAAGGGAGTACAATTCTGGTGGACCCTGAAGAAAAGAGAAGAGACGGTACAAAAACTGTAAACTAGAGCTGTGTGAGAAAATGTGCTTTAGAACAGGGATAGACATGAAAGGCTCAATATCAGCCTCATAACGAAAACATGCCTATTTAAATATATTGAAAATTTTACCACCAAAAAATGAAAATTTTCTGATAAAAAATCTGATATTTTTCATATTTCTGCTCAAAACATAGACTGTGGGTATTCGTTAGAACAGCCTCAGTGAGGCTGTTCTAATGAGTACCCACTGTCAGAGCAGAAATAAGAAAAATAATGTTTACCCCTGTAAACCTCAGTTTTACTATATTAGTGGGGTTTGATGGGGTCAAAATTATATAGGCTTGCTTTCGTGATGTGCCCATCTGCACAGTCTGATCAGAACCTTCACTGCTTGAAAGACACATCAATGTACTTAATTTCATGACCGCGGGAACAAAAAGTTTCTGAACGTAGAAACATAGGTCAGTCAAACATGGATGCCTGTTTAAAAGTTGTAATCCCCAGATGCAAGTTTTGACCAAGTATAAATAGTGAAGCTGTTCTAGTTCTTGAGAAAAGGAATTAACCCTTGTCCTGCTGAATATTCATATATGCCATACCTACTACCGATTATCAACCAACCAGATTACCTGTAGCAAATTATTACAATAAATTCACAATCTGAATGACAAACAATGTAGATCCTGATCAGATGGCTTCTTCAGAAGCCATCTGATCTGGATCTACATTGTTTCAAAGAAAAGGCATATCCGGGCTCAGCAGAACAAGGGTTAAACATTAGTGTGACCACTAGGTTGACAAAATAGTTAACATTGTCAGTGAACTATGAAATGTAGGCCATAGGCCAAGGTCAACTAGGGGGGCACAGACGATGGCTACCCTAGGATTGTGACAAATCCCCACGCTTTTTCCACATGACCTTTTGAGAAGGCCCCTTTGGCCAGATTGCTCTTGCATGCCCTAATCATTTAAGGGAGCCATGTGCCAAAATATGGTCTCAATCCATTCAGTGATCTAGAAGAAATAGCATGACGGATCGACAGGTGTACAGATGGACTTCACAATATCCCAAAAGTTTTACTAAAAGCATAGGGATAAATATGGATACTTGTAGTAAAGTTGCCATCCCTACATGCAAATTTGTACCAATTACCATTACCATAGGGGCTTGAAGAAATATATGGGCTGCATGATGCTTCCACACAGAGCTGAATCCGGCCCGCACACTAGTACTGGTAAACCGCTTAGAGGATCTAACCCTGTCCAGGAACCGCGGTGCGAGGCGGTTCGTCCATGCTAATAAACCCTATTGGTTTCATTTGGCGACGGGGCTTGAGATGTCATTTCATCTCAATGTCGGGTAAAAGTCCCACAAAATTGGAAGCAACGTCTCCAAAATGACCTTTACAGTGTTGACGGGGACATTAAACCTCAAATCAAACCAAACCAATTACCATTAATGAAGCTCTTATAATTCTTGAGAAATGATTAGGGTGAACCCTAGGATTGTCACAAATGTTGACGAATGGACAGATGGAAAACCAGAATCCTATATCATACCATGCTTAAAGCAGACACAACAAATACTATTGATCACTAACTTATCCTCAGTTCTCCTCTATATCTTTGTTGGTTTTAGACTCTCATTTAGACTACCAGTATTGTTAGAGCTGTTGGGTTGGTTGATTTGAGGTTTAACGTCCCCGTCAACACTGTAAAGGTCATTTTGGAGACGTTGCTTCCAATTTTGTGGGACTTTTACCCGACGTTGAGATGAAATGACATCTCAAGCCCTGTCGCCCAATGAAACCAATAGGGTTTATTACCATGGACGGTCCGCCTCGCACCACGGTTCCTGGACAGGCTTAGATCCTCTAAGCGGTTTGCCAGTACTAGTGTGCGGGCTGGATTCAGCTCTGCGTGGAAGCATCATGCAGCCCATATATTTCTTCAAGCCCCTATGGGCGGGGGCGGCTTTGTGGGACTTTTACCCGACACTGAGATGAAATGACATCTCAAGCCCTGTCGCCCAATGAAACCAATAGGGTTTATTAGCATGGACAGTCCGCCTCGCACCGCAGTTCCTGGACAGGCTTAGATCCTCTAAGCGATTTACCAGTACTAGTGCGCGGGCCGGATTCAGCTCTGCATGGAAGCATCATGCAGCCCATATATTTCTTCAAGCCCCTATTGTTAGAGTTGGAACAAGAACAAAATAAAATACAGGGAAATTCCACTATTAAGACCGTTTAAAATTAAGACTTGCTTTTAAAAGCTTATTTAGTAGTCTACATTTATTCTTTCGCCGTATTTTCTGCACATAATGTCCTCTGGTGAGAGACCACCTTAGGGACTGTTCAAAGTGGTCTTAAAGACCACTTTTGAACAGTCCCAAAGGTGGTCTTAATATAGGAATTTTACATATATAAACAGAAATTCTGCTATCTGCATACAGTTCTGAAGTTTCTAATGGAATTCAAAGTAAAATGACTTGGCTGATCTGCGGTATGATAAGCTTCTGAGCAACACGTGAAACTATTTAGTCCTGGATTAGTACTACTTACATTTCTAATTGACATATATCCTCTTATGTTAAGTCGTGGGGGAAACTTGACAGCCTTGTTGAGTTTCACTCCACGGAATGTGCCTCCGAATTTATCATCATGGGTAGCATGAAATCTGAAGACAAGCCAAAACATTAGTAAGCATACAAAAATAACATAGTTTCTGATAAGGAGAAGAAATGAGGATACCTTCTGGACAATTATTCTTATTTCTCCATAAAAAAACACACATTGTGGGTACTTGTTAGAATCGCCTCATCGAGGCGATTCTAACAAGTACCCACAATGTATGTTTCTAACAAGAAATGTGGAAAATTATGAAAAATTATTCTTTAATAATTATTCTTGTAACTCCTCTTTTGCTGTAGCTACACTAACAATGGAAGTTAACAGTTAAATTATTATTTACTTATCCAGTGACAATGTAGAATGTATCACAGTCAATAACAAGACTTGAACATCTGGGTTGACGAAAATATTGATGAATGGACAGTATAGCAGTTCCCTTGTTTTTCCCTAGCTTAAAGCAGGTACAACAAATGACCAACACCCATATTACGTCATTTCATTTGAAATTTAATAATCATAATAGTTTGTCTATCATAACTGACAGTGACCAATCTTGATCACATTTGAGAAATGTTACTGTTTGTGTGTTCTAAGATTACTATGAGACCAATTCTAGCACTGAACTGTCTGTTGCAGACAGAGCAAGAGAGGTTAGAGGCAGACAGAACTGTTGGTGATGTCATTTCATATGACATTTACAACACTGAATGCTCATGCCATGTATGAGTTCATCCATTTAAGTGCTTACATAGAATAAGTTCTGTTCATTCAGGGCTTGAAAATTCTTCAGAAATACACTCATCCTGCATGACCAAAGGCATACCGATTTTGGTAAATTTCATAGGGACAAGCTACCTACAGAACTGAGCTACTTACAGAAGCCAGCTTTTGTTTAGACATAACAGTGTCATTTAACTAACATAGTTTCTACAGACATCTAGTAATAAAGATGTATGCAGTGTACTCACCTTTTCAATTGAACTGTCATTATGTTGGGAGCCTTGTGAATAGTAAATCTCTTCAAGGCTTCAACCTTCTGTTTACATCTGCAAGGAAAATAATAGAACATGTAGGTAACTCCTTTCATGTTAAATAAACTAATTTAGCCACACCCATTTCTGACTATCAACCAAGTGAAGCTGTTGGCTATCGACCCTCATGATAGATATACCTGGAGATTGTCGTGAGATCTGCCATGCTTGCAGCAAGCCAACTACCTGGAAGGGGGCACATTATGTGGATATTGCCCCTGTACCTGCATGTTAAAATTTGATGATGATGATGATGATGATGATGGTAACAATGATGATGAACCAATCAGATTACTTGATGTAATTTATTTCTACAAATTCATGAACTATATGTCTAAGTGTAGATCCTGATCTGATGGCTTCTTCAGAAGCCATATGATGTGGACCTACACTCTTTGCAAAGGTAGAAAGTGCTGTGTTCACCAGGATAAGGATTAACTGATTTTATAACTTTTGTCGCACTTTGTCACAAAGACCATAGGCAGAATTAACCCTTCTCTTGCTGAATATTTATTTAAGCCACACCCATTTCTGATATTAACCAATCAAATTACTTGGTGCAATTTATTCCTACAAATTCATAAATTGATTGTCAAACAGTGTAGATCCTGATCAGATGGCTTCTTCAGAAGCCATCTGATCTGGATCTACACTGTTTCCAAAAATAGGGGTTGCCGTGAACAGCAAGATAAGGGTTAATACACCTCAAAGGAAGGTACATGTACATCTCACAAAATGTGATTTGTTCCCCTTTCACCAACAATGAGGCTGTGGTTTGCTACAATATTGACAATATTTTCTTTATAAGTCCATAAGATTTTGTTTTTATTTAGTTTGGAGTTAAATAGCCCAGTCAACACATTTATGTCATGTCAAATTGGTCAATTTACCTGTCGTAATGATCCTAAGTTTTGGGACAGATAGGCTTAAGCAAACAGTGCAGATCCAGATATGACTGCTCCGCAGATCCAGATCAGACTGCTCCTGCAGTCTGATCAGGATCTACACTGTTTGCAATTTTGTCTCCACTTTTTGGACTCTTTGCTGAACTGCGAAACATACTTGTTAACCCTTATCTTGCTGTTCACGACAACCCCTATCTTTGCAAACAGTGTAGATCCAGATCAGATGGCTTCTGAAGAAGCCATCTGATCAGGATCTACACTGTTTGGCATTGAGTTGACAACCCCTATCTTTGCAAACAGTGTAGATCCAGATCAGATGGCTTCTGAAGAAGCCATCTGATCAGGATCTACACTGTTTGGCATTCAGTTTATGAATTTGTATCAATAAATTACATCAAGTAATTTGATTGGTTGATAGACAGAAATGGGTGTGGCTTAAATGAATATTTAGCAAGAGAAGGGTTAAAACTTCAGGAAAATTACAGCGAGTCCTCACGGTGTGCCAATTTTTAGGATTTTTATGGCAACCAATCTTTTCATGGGCAGGCCAATATGTAAGCGGTTAACCAGTAAGGTGCACAAACTTTTACCAATCAACACTAGGCCATGTCAAGCCACTGAGTTTACCTTACCATATTTTTACACAAGTGGTCATCCAGTACAGTTTTTGTTTGTTTGATTTGAGGTTTAATGTCCCCGTCAACACTGTAAAGGTCATTTTGGAGACGTTGCTTCCAATTTTGTGGGACTTTTACCCGCCATTGAGATGAAATGATTTCTCAAGCCCTGTCGCCCAACCAATACGGTTTATTAGCATGGACGGTCCGCCTCGCACCGGCTTAGATCCTCTAAGCGGTTTACCAGTACTAGTGTGCGGGCCGAATTCAGCTCTGCATGGAAGCATCGTGCAGCCCATATATTTCTTCAATCCCCTATGGGCGGGGGTGGATCCAGTACAGTGCAGATCACATCAGAATTCTGAATATGTTCCTCCAGTCCTCATCCTAGGGCTAATAACTGTGACAGTTTCAAGGACTGTAGCTCAAAAAGCCTAGGAGGAGTTGTGTGACCTACTTTTTGACCTCTGCACCACCTTATTCGACTCTTCACATTACGATAACACACCCATTCGATATAGTGCAATTTTCATATCTCCAAAATGGCTACTTTTCTGACGAAAATCTGTGATATTTTTCTTATTTATACTGCAAACATAGGTTGTGGGTACTCTTTAGAACCGCCTCATTGAGGCGGTTCTTATGAGTACCCACAACTTATGTCTTGGAGCAGAAATAAGAACAATATTGTTTACCCCTGTAAATCCCAGTTTTCTCTATATAAAGTGGGGTGTAAGGGGGTGTTCATTTCACGGATTTGTTCATGTGATGATTACCTTCAATTTGATATGCAACATGACTATGTTAGAACAAAATAAAATTTTGACCCCTCAGGTAGTGTTGGGCCCAGGGGTCACATCAAAATTGTGAATATGTTCTTGTTGTCCTCAGCCATATGGCTTTTGCCTGTGACAGTTTTGAGATTCTAGATTAAATGGTCTAGAGCAATGGTGGAATATTTCAGATAGATGTATGGACAGACAGACATCCATCCATACGGATGGATAGGGGGTACTTAATACATGAGCCCCACTTTTTCTTTGAAAAGTGCGGGGATAAAAATTTAACCCTTATCTTGCTGTTCACGATAACCCATATCTTTGCAAACATTGTAGATCCAGATCAGATGGCTTCTGAAGAAGCCATCTGATCAGGATCTACACTGTTTGGCATTCAGTTTATGAATTTGTAGCAATAAATTACATCAAGTAATTTGATTGGTTTATGGACAGAAGTGGGTGTGGCTTAAATGACTATTCAGCAAGATAAGGGTTAAACTGTTCTAGCATGTGTGATATATAATACCACGGTGTTCTTGTTGACAAAATGTCAGTAGTTTTTGCATATGTAAAAGCTACTCACATTTTTGCCATATTAATGATCAAAGTTCTAACAATGCATTAAATACATTTATCATATGACGTCGCGTCTGAGAGTGTAATAACGCCATGTAATATTTTCGATAATCCACTAGTGGATTAAATATGCAAATTACCTAGATACGTCCCGTAACGTTACATGTATGACGTCCTTAACGACGTCGCGTTTACTAACAGCGGAATATTGACATTTTTGTAACCAATTGTAAATAAAATGCGTTTTAAATGTCATATGATAAATAGAACCTTGCATTCGTGCTCATATATTATTGAATTTATTAAACTCGTCGAGGAAAAGGAATAAAATGCTCGGCAAAGCCTCGCATTTTATCCCTTTTCCTCAACTCGTTTAATAAATTCAATAATACATGAGCACTCATGTAAGATCCTCTATTAACTAATAAAATTATTAGTTCGAACAACTGTAACCTAACAGTTTTTTCCATGAAAGACTTACTTACTTGCCACATTTATAAGCATTTTCTATATCCAACCTCTCTGGGCTTACAAACATTTCAAAGGCTCTCTCCAGTGTATTACAGGTCTGTAAAATATTAAAAGTACTGTGTTGATCCTAAATATTGGAACAGATAGGTCATACCAAACAGTGTAGCCCCAGATCAGACTGCTCCTGAGATCAGTCTACACTGTTTGCCATTCTATCTGCACCTTTTGGACTCCTTGCTGGATCATGAAACAAATTTGTTAATATTTTAAGAGAATTACAGTAAGTCCTCAAGGTGTCCCAATTTTTATGATTTTTAGGTTAAGTTCAGTTTCAATTCATTCACCCATTATCAACTGAATAGAATCTTCCCCCCTTACATATAGGAGTCAATTTCATAATGTAGTGGTCCCAGGCTGAGTTATGTTTGAAAATTCAGAGAAGATTATGTACTGTACATAAACATGGTCTCACCTGAAACATCGTTGCATACATTTTAAATCACAAAATGACATAATTATCCTCTTACATCAGCGGAAAATGAAGCCAAGATCAGTCTGTGCATATAGGCAGTGCTGATCAGGGTCTTCATAGTCAACTAATATTCATTACACTGTTCAATGGAGGGAGCGTTTAAGTTTTACGTCTCACCATCAGCTGAGGTCATAGGAGACAGGACCTCGGTTTAAAGACTCATCCGAAAGTCTGGAGAAGCCCGGGATCGATCCTGCGACCCCTGGTTATAAGGCGAGTAGCATAACCACTACACCACAGGGGCTTCTGCACTGTTCAATGGAACTGTCTGTTCACAGTTTGGGTGTTCTATCAAAATACACAACCTGGGAGGTTGATCTGAACACTGACATTTGGCATATGCCCAAAAGCACATATTCCTGTGACCTGACACATGACGATTAGCTATGGGTGTATAGCAAGATGAAGTTTCAAACAGGAAGCTAGCCAACTTGTGGCAACAAGTGGTTTTATAGCACATTCTAAAGATCCTTCAATCATCACACAATGCTTATGGGGAATGGGAACACCTGGCAGATTTTTCCGCCATTTTTCAAAGGGAGACAACTTTTGGAACTTCCTTTTCGCTTTTCCTCTGGAGCAAATTCTTTCCTTTAAGAGTTGACCCCTATTGACAAAAATACTTTTGCAAGAGTTGCCTCCCCTGAAGGTTTATCCATTCCCCTTAAGTCACCCATTTCTTGTCTCTTGACTAATTAATGCTGTACTCATCTGAAGCATAATGCATCAAAGGTATATTTTCGTTAATTCCAAATTTGGAAGTTTATTTTTTCCCTCACTTTGTGCATTTGATCGCGAGATTCCTGTTGAGCCGACCCAAAATACAACTGGCTGATCAACTTTGCTGTCACAATGCTGATTAGATCAGATAGATTCCTTCCTTTGTTACAGACTAGAAATGCATCCATAGGACACGGATGCCCCCGCCTGAAAATATGTCTATGTTCGTATTCATCCATAGAAAGTTATTGACCGTGTTTTAGTTTTGGATCCTTTTTTCACATTTGACCATTTAAGTATGACCTTGACCTTGGAGGTAAGGACCTTGGTTTTGTGTGAGGCAGATTGTCTCATGATGGCCAACATTTATGCCAAGTAATTTCGAAATCCATCCAGAGATAAGAAAGTTATTGACTGCTTTTAAGTTTCCGACCATTTTTTTTACCTTTGACCTCTAAGTATGACCTTGACCTTGGAGGTACGGGCTACCTGGGCACCTGAAGAAAAGCCACCTGACCTCCCATTGCAGTATGTGGCATCTCACATGTGATACAAGAGGGCCCAGAGGGCCCTGGTTCGCTCACCTGTGTGTCACTGTCTTGAGTACATTCTATTTTTAGCTCTTGTGGCCATCTTGTTCATCAGCAGAGTGATTTTAGCTTATTTGGTAGAGGAGTAACCTTGGCAACATTCCTGGGAACTTCCGTTTGAATCAAATTTACAATAGTTTTCTATTTTTACCTCCGGTGGCCATTTTCTTCATCCGAGTGGGATTGTTTTAGCCTTTTTGGTAGAGGATCATCTAAGCAACATTGTCACAAGGAACCTACATCCTAAATATGAAGGCTGTATCTCAAATGCTTTAAAAGTTATTACAAAGTAGGTCAAAGGTCAAGGTCATGGGTCAAAAGTTTTGAATGGTTGAGAAAACCTTGTAACTAGGAACATGCATGCCAAATATGAAGGCTCTATCTCATGTGGTTCAAAAGGTATGATGAAGTAGGTCACAGGTCAAGGTTACAGGTCAAATTTTTATGAGTGGGAAGCCCTTGTCAGAAGGAACCTACATGCCAAATATGAAGGCTCTATCTCAAACGGTTCAAAAGTTATGACAAAATAACCTACTGATCTACTTTTTGATTTGACATGACCCATATTTGAACTTAACTGAGATATTGTCCAGATGATCATTCTGAGCAAGTTTTATGACGATTTGACTAAAACTGTGGCCTCTTAGAGTGTTCAAAACGTTTTTATATGATTTGACTTGCTGACCTGCTGACCTACTTTCTGACCCGACATGACCCATATTCAAACTTGACACAGATATTGTCAAGATGGTCATTCTGAGCAAGTTTGATGATGATCGGACCAAAACTTGGGCCCCTAGTGTGTTCACAAGGTTTTTCAACAATCTCACCTACTGACCTACATATTGACCAGACATGACCCATATTCAAAATTAACCGCGATATTGTCAAATGATCATTTTGAGCAAGTTTGATGATGATCGGACGAAAACTGTACCCGCCAGTGTGTTCAGAGGGTTTTTCTATGATTTGACCTACTGACCTACTTTTTGACCCAACATGACCCATATTTGAACTTGACTGAGATATTGTCAAGATGATCATTCTGGGCATGTTTGATGATGATCGGACCAAAACTGTGCCCTCTAGTGTGTTCACAAGCTTTTTCTATGATTTGACCTACTGACCTACTTTTTGACCCGACATGACCCGTATTCAAACTTGACCCGGATATTGGCAAAATGATCATTCTGGGCAAGTTTGATGATGATCTGACCAAAACTGTGGCCTCTAGTGTGTTCACAAGGTTTTTCTCTGATTTGACCTACTGACCTACTTTTTGACCCTACATGACCCATATTCAAACTGGACAGAGAAATTCTCAAGATAATCATTCTGAGCAAGTTTTATGATGATCAGACCAAAACTGTGGCCTCTAGTGTATTCACAAGGTTTTTCTATGATTTGACCTACTCACCTACTTTGTGACCCGCCATAACCCATATTCGAACCTGACCGAGATAATGTCAAAATGATCATTCTGGGCAAGTCTGATGATGATCGGACCAAAACTGAGGCCTCTAGTGTGTTCACAAGGTTTTTCTATGATTTGACCTACTGACCTACTTTTTGACACGACAAGAACCGTATTCAAACTTGACCGAGATATTGTCAAGATGATCATTCAGGGCAAGTTTGATAATGATTGGACCAAAACTGGGGCCTCTAGTGTATTCACAAAGTTTTTCTATGATTTGACCTACTGACCTACTTTTTGACCCGGTGTAACGGTCAGTTTCTTCCCCCGGCCCGTTTCTTCCCCGGGGAAGAACTGGGCCGGCCCGTTTCTTCCCCGGGGGAAGAACTGGGCCGGCCCAGTTCTTCCCCGGGGGAAGAAACTGACTAGTCAGTTTCTTCCCCACCCAGTCAGTTTCTTCCCCCCCTAAAATTTTTTTTAGAACCATAGTCAACGAGTAATTTTCAGCTCACAATTTGTTATAAATTAGAAATGAGACCATTCTGAATAAGTTCTGAGTCCTTTTAGCTTGAATGACAAAATTTGCTCTATGCTACACCATTCATGGAGATGCAATAAAATATGCATCCATATTCAAGCATCTTTGGTGCATTTTCTTTGCTTTTTAAGACATAAATTAGTATTAACTAAACAGATATAATAAGGCACAAATGTTTGGAGCTCAAATGTAAATAGAATTTGGAGAATGGGGGTGGGGAAGAACTGGGCCGGCCCGTTTCTTCCCCACCCTAGATTTTTCTGTTTACAAATAATTCTTGTGATAAATTTTCTTCGCTTTTTAAGACATAAATTGGAATAAACTAAAAAGATATAATAAGCAACAAATGTTAAGAGCTCAGATCTAAATAGAATTTTGAGACTGGGGGTGGGGAAGAACTGGGCCGGCCCGTTTCTTCCCCACCCCAGATTTTTCTGTTTACAAAAAATTCTTGTGATAAATTTTCTTCCTGTTTTAAGACATAAATTGGTATAATCTAAAAAGGTATAATAAGCAAAAAATGTTTGGAGCTCAAATCTAAATAGAATTTGGAGAACCAGGGTGGGGAAGAACTGGGCCGGCCCGTTTCTTTCCCACCCCAGATTTTATTGTTTACAAAAAATTCTTGTGATTAATTTTCTTCCTGTTTTAAGACATAAATTGGTATACTCAAAAAGATATAATAAGAAAACAAATGTTTGGAGCTCAAATCTAAATAGAATTTGGAGAATGGGGGTGGGGAAGAACTGGGCCGGCCCGTTTCTTCCCCACCCCAGATTTTTCGGTTTACAAAAAATTCTTGTGATAAATTTTCTTCCCTTTTTAAGACATAAATTGGTGTAAACTTAAAAGATATAATAAGCAACAAATCTTTGGAGCTCAAATCTAAATAGAATTTGGAGACTGGGGGTGGGGAAGAACTGGGCCGGCCCGTTTCTTCCCCACCCCAGATTTTTGTTTACAAAAAATTCTTGTGATAAATTTTCTTCCCGTTTTAAGACATAAATTGGTACAAACTGAAAAGATATAATAAGCAACAAATGTTTGGAGCTCAGATCTAAATAGAATTTGGAGACTGGGGGTGGGGAAGAACTGGGCCGGCCCGTTTCTTCCCCACCCCAGATTTTTCAGTTTTCAAAAAATTCTTGTGATAAATTTTCTTCCTGTTTTAAGACATAAATTGGTATAAACTAAAAATATATAATAAGCAACAAATGTTTGGAGCTCAGATCTAAATAGAATTTTGAGACTGGGGGTATAAGCTACAAAAAGGAAAAAACTGGGGGTGGGTGAACGGGGGTGGGGAAGAACTGGGCCGGCCCAGTTCTTCCCCACCCTAAGGCTGCTATGTATTTGCTATTCTGAACATATCTACAATGTTTTAAGCTAGGAATGTAACATCTGATTTCAAATAATAAACACATACAGCGGTATGAAATAGAAAAAAAAAAGGAAAATGCTGGGGGGGGGGGGGGGGGAAATGGGCCGGCCCAGTTCTTCCCCACCCCAAGGCTGCCATACTTTAGCTTTTCTAAACAAAGCTACAATGTCTTACCGTTACGCTAAGAATTTAATATTTGAATTCAAATAATAAACACATACAGCGGTATAAGCTACAAAAATGAAAAAGCTGGGGCTGGGTGAACCCGGGTGGGGAAGAACTGGGCCGGCCCAGTTCTTCCCCACCCCAAGGCTGCTATGTATTTGCTTTTCTGAACAAGTCTACAATGTTTTACGCTATGAATTTAATATTTGATTTCAGATAACAAATACCGGCCCCGATAGCTCAGTTGGTAGAGTGTCCGCTCCGGGGAACGGGAGGTCTCGGGTTCGATCCCGGGCCGCGACATACCAAAGTCGTTAAAAATGGTACTAGCTGCTCCTCACTTGGCACTCAGATTTACGGGGTAGAGCTAGGACTGGTCGATCCAGTGTCAGGATAATGTGACTGGGTGTGGTATCATGTAATGTGTCTGGGACATGATACTTCAGTGAGGCAGCACTATAAACGTGAGCATTGAGCTCCCTGTCGCAACCAGACACCGTCGTGATATGACTGAAAAATTGTTGAAAGCGACGTTAAACCCGAATTCACACACACACACAATTCAGATAACAAATACATACAGCGGTATGAACTACAAAAAGGAAATAGCTGGGGGTTGGTGAAGATGGTGGGGGGAAGAACTGGGCTGGCCCAGTTCTTCCCCACCCTAAGGTTACTGTAGATTTATCTTTCTGAACAAATCAACATTGCCATTTCATGCTTTGAATTAATACTTTAATTAAAATAATCAAAATTGACAGCTCTATGCACTAGAAAATTAAATGTCTGGGGGTGGGGAAGAACGGAGCCGGCCCAGTTCTTCCCCAGGGAAAAACTGGGCCGGCCTGGTTCTTCCCCACCCCCATTTTCCAGTTTCTATTTAGAATTGAGCACCAAAGATTTGTTGCTTAGTATATCTATAATACCAATTTATGTATTAGAAAGCTGAGAAAATTAATCACAGATACTGGAATAGGGTTGCATATTTCATTAGATCTACATGTATTGTAGGGCATCTAGCAAATTTTGCCATTTGTGCTAAAAAGGCTCAAACTATATTCAGATTGGTTTCTTTTCTCATTTTGAACAAATTGTGAGGCATTAATAGCTCGTTTACAATGGTTCTAAAAAAATTATAGTGGGGGAAGAAACTGACTGGGTGGGGAAGAAACTGACTAGTCAGTTTCTTCCCCGGGGAAGAAACGGGCCGGCCCGTTTCTTCCCCGGGGAAGAAACTGACTGGGGGGAAGAACCGGCCTGTTACACCGGCATGACTCATATTCGAATGTGACCAAGATATTATCAAGATGATCATTCTGAGCAAGTTTGATGATGATTGGGCATAAATTGTGGCCTCTAGTGTGTTCAGAAGGTTTTTCTATGATTTGACCTACTGACCTACTTTTTGACCCAACAATACCCATATTCGAACTTGACTGAGATATTGTCAAGATGATCATTCTGGGCAAGTTTGATGATGATCGGACCAAAACTGTGGCCTCTCGTGTCTTCACAAGGGTTTTTTTCTGATTTGACCTACTGACCTACTTTTTGACCCGACATGACCCATATTTGAACTTGACCGAGATTTTGTGGTGGTACAAATTGTGTGCAAGTTTAGTTAAAATCAAATCATAACTGAAACATCTATCATGCAGACAAGGCCAAAATAGGCAATTTTTGCCCTTTCAGGGGCCGTAACTCCGTAACACATGACGGGATATGGCTGGTTCGAGAAAGGAACCCAGATCTCATGGTGGTACAAGTTGTGTGCAAGTCTGGTTAAAATCAAATCATAAATGAAGATGCTATCGTGCGGACAAGACCAAAATAGGCAATTTTTGCCCTTTCAGGGGCCGTAACTCCGGAACACATGATGTGATATGGCTGGTTCATGAAAGGAACCCAGATCTCATGGTGGTACAATTTGTGTGCAAGTCTGGTTAAAATCAAATCATAAATGAAGATGCTATCGTGCGGACAAGAAATTGTTTACACACGCACGCACACACGCACGCACGGACAACGTACGACGGACAAAAAGTGATCACAAAAGCTCACCTTGTCACTATGTGACAGGTGAGCTAAAAAGTGAGGTTGGACCTGAGACTGGAACTCACTGGTGAGAGAAACCTAATTACAAAGAAACAGAGCTCTTACCACTAGGCAACGGAAGCCCTTAACCCATTGTATACTAGTTTCTATATGTTGGACAAGTCCATTTGTCATATAAGAGATGGTAGGCCTATTTTTTGGTTTTTGTTCTATTTTTCATGGAAATTCTGCTAGCAAATAGTGCAGACCCAGATCAGACGCCGCATTCTGCGGCGTCTGCTCTGGGCCTGCACTGTTTGCCAACGTACCTCTTTAGGGGTTTCCCACCTGCAATGGGTTAAACTCTGACAAAGGGCATAAGTTTTTTTACCTGAATACACATACTTACCTTAATATCCAGACTGATGTCTAAGAATGGATCAAACGTATTAGACTTTGCCTTACACTTCAGACAGACAACTGCAAGAACAAAATAGTGAAGCATCAATAACTCGAAACACAGATGAAACATTTATCATGACTGATTTGAACTGGCTCGGGAGTCAAAGGAGAATTCTTCCTAGAGCTGCAGATATCCATACCGTAAAGATCCTAAAAATTCAGACAGCTTCAGGACTTCCTGTACTTCTATAATTTTAATAAACTGGTTTCATGATCCAGCAAGGAGTCCGAAATGTGCATATGGAAGGCGGCCCTGTATGGTTTCAATTTATCGATTATAAATTCTCCTAAATGAACCCCCATTTCCAAATGAGCACCCATGTGGACCCTATATCTGAAATATTAGGCCTTTTATGAAGTGGAGGATGGGGCAGGGACTCAACAGAGCCCAGCTTGGTATCACTGAATGCATTTTATCATAAGGAACAAGAAGGTGAGGATCTGTACAGTTCCTGGGATATAAGGCCTTTTAAGCTGTGGACGGGTTGAGACATGGCCCTGGCAAACCCCAGGAATGCCAAGATTGTTGTCACTGAATGTGTCTTATCATTAGGACCAAGAAAATATTTTGTTTAGGGGAGGGGATCTGAACTGTATCTGAGATATGAGATCATTTTATGAAGTGCAGAGGGGAGGAATGGCCCCTGTGGATCACCAAGTTGGTGTGACTGAATGTATCTAATCATAAGGAACAAGAACATAAATGATTAATAGTTGGGGATCTTAATGGTGTCTGAGATATATGGCCTTTTATGAAGTGGAGGGGCGGGCCATGGCATCAGCACATTGCCCTTGTACAAAGAGACCCCAGGCTGATGTGTGTGTATTCGGGTTTAACGTTGCTTTCAACAATTTTTCAGTCATATCAGGACGGTGTCTGGTTGCGACAGGGAGCTCAATGCTCACTTATATAGTACTGCGTCACTGAAGTATCATGTCCAGACACAGTCCTAGCTCTACCCCGTAAATCTGAGTGCCAAGCGAGGAGCAGCAAGTACCAGTTTTAACGACTTTGGTATGTCGCGGCCCGGGATCGAACCCGTGACCTCCCTTCCCCAGAGCGGACACTCTACCAACTGAGCTATCGGGGCCGGTAACTGAATGGGTCTTATCATAAGGAACACAAATATACATGTGTTAGGGGTGGGGATCTGAACGGTTTCTGAGATATATGGCATTTTATGGAGGGGTGGGGTATGGCCCTGGCACACCCCGGGAGACCCATAGGTTGGTATCACTTAATGTGTCTTATCATAAGGAACAAGAATATATATGGATTAGGAGTGGGGATCTGAACGGTTTCTGAGATATTGGGCCTTTTACGAAGTGGAGGAGGTGGGGCATGGCCCCGGCATATCCCAGGGGACCCCCAGGTTGGTGTCACTGAATGCGTCTTATCATAAGAAACAAGAATATATACGAGGACTGTTCAAATATGAATGCAACTAAGCACATAAAAATGATTCTGTGATAGATTTCGATGAAAAATTTATTTTGTCCCCTCAAATTATTCCCCTTTAACAGATATACAAACTTTCAGTCTTCTGATCCAATCATTGAATGCATTTTGGTAGTCTTTTCCAGGTATACTATGAAGGCACTGGAATATTGCAGAACCGAGGTGTTTGCGCTGTTCAAATTTTCGACCAGAAATGTATTTTTTCAGCCGCGGGCATTGTGTATTCACTGCATAAACAAAGGTAGGATGAAAGGCAGTACAGATTCTGATCAGACTGATCTGTGCCTGCTTTGTCTGCTCAAGCACCACTAGTACAGTTTCAATATTTGGGAAGAATTATTTCTCTACCTTGGCTGCGTAGAAATCCACCAAATATTTGGTTTACTACTGTTGTTTCTTTGCTGTACCTATCAAGTCTGAAAAATAAAGACACAATATTACAGTTAGGGCTGGCTAATCGGAGCTGAAAAGATAATCGATTATCATTCCTGTCATTGCGATCGATAATCGATTAGTGATCACTGAAGATTTGGTCACAATTTTACCTGCCTGGCTTTCTGTCTGAGCATGACTCCTACCATATGCTGTACTTTGCCAGACAAACCTGAGCGAACAGTGTAGACCCAGAAGAGACGCCGCAGAATGCGGCGTCTCATCTGGGTCTGCACTGTTTGCCACTTGTACATCTATTTTAGGCACAACTTTGGGTAGGAAATTGTTCTTATAAAATAATCGATTGCCAGCAAATCAGTAATGATAATCATTTTTGTGGAGTTTATCGAATGAATAATCGTTTTTCCGATTGATCGTGCCAGCCTTAATTACAGTGAAACTTAATTGTCTCTAACATCTTTGGGACAATGATATTTTTTTCCAGACAGGGAAGGTTATTCATAGTACCATTGACCTTATTTGCATTATTTGCTGGTTCCTAGCCTAAGGATTATCAGTGTTGGGAAAACAGGTAACCAGACCCCCCTGACCTTTCAAGGTCAGGGGGGTCTGGTTACCTGTTTTTTTTTCAATATTGATAAAGTGTAAGCTGGGAGCCAGCAAATAATGCAAATATGGTGAATGCCTTTACAATGGAAAGGTATGTTTTTATAGACATGGTACTATGGAAAGTTTCTATAATGAAATATCTTCCTGTAGCAGGAGCAGTATCAACATATTTTTTTTATTATTTCTCCACAAAAATATTTTGTTTGTTTGTGTGAGTTGGGGTTTAACGTCCCCGTCAACACTATTTAGGTCATCCACAAAAGGGTATGTTGTGGGTACTCATTAGAAGCACCTCACAATGGCACTTCTAATGAGTACCCACAACATAATGTTTCATGCAGAAAAAAGATGCAAATATAAGAATTTTTCGAATGACAAAAGCGCCTTATCTGGAGATATGAGCTAGAGAAAAAGTATCTGTAGAGAATCAAGAATGAGTTCTAATCTGCCATGGTGAACAGGCCATCTGTGTTTGAGCCACTGAGCAACTTCATAGTAATTATTTAAGAAATGAAATTTACTTTTCTTCAGTTCATGGAAGTATAAAGGCAGAAGGTCGCGCGCAAAGTAAATGAACCCCGAAGGGGTGGGGTTCATGTAAACTTTGCTAGCGACCCACTGTCGTTTATACTTTCATGAAAAGCAGAAAAATTAAGTTTATTTTTTATATTTACATTATTTGCCCCTCATCACTGGGCGAAAAAAAAAGGCTTGTAGGGCAAACTTTTAATGCTAAAAACATTGACACGCCATTTTTCTGCAAAGAGGGGAGCAGCCTTGACATCATCAACGCCCATAGAGAACAATGGTTTCGAATGACGTCACTTAACGTCACTGAAAATCATGTGATTCGATGCGTTCATGGAAGTATGAACCCAATTGTTTTGTATAGGTTTACATCAGACTTTACAATGGAAATGTAAATATTAGAAATTGTATGGTTATATCACTCAAGGCAGTGTGATTGCTTGTGAGATTAATGGCCCACTCATGCACTACTTTCCGTCATATCTCAAGATCCTGATTATTGGGTGGTTGATTAAGTTGTCTGAACCTAAATTCAAGAATAACAGCTAGTGTAATTAATGAATTGCACCACAAATGTTCAATTTTAGTTTTTTGTTTCACTGTCAACTTAAAATGCCTCTGAGAATCACAAAAATATGGTTGTGACAAGTAGTACGAGTGGGTTTGTGTAAGTGTTTGAGGTTTACTGAGACGGGACCTCGCTTTAAAGACACATCCAAAAGTCTTTATACTAGGATCAAACCCACAACCCTGGTTTATGAGGCAAGTAGCATAACCACTACATCACAGAGGCTTCTTTTGTGACAAGCAGACTTGTTATGTTTGAACAATTAAGATGTTGCATTGTATAGATCTTGTTTCTTTGAGTTCTATTGTTTGTTTGATTTGAGGTTTAACGTCCCAGTCAACACTGTAAAGGTCATTTGGAGACGTTGCTTCCAATTTTGTGGGACTTTTACACGACACTGAGATGAAATGACATCTCAAGCCCTGTCGCCCAATGAAACCAATAGGGTTTATTAGCATGGACGGTCCGCCTCGCACCGCGGTTCCTGGACAGGCTTAGATCCTCTAAGCGGTTTACCAGTACCAGGGCCTGACAAATCAAAGTTTCAACCACTTGCCCGGCAGTCCACAGCAACTTGAAAATGGCTCAGAATTAGGATATTCCCTATATATATTCTATACATTTTCTGGGCAAGTGAAATAAAAAATCACTTGCCCAGCCAAATTTTGGACTTGTCCCGGGCAGCTGGGCAATGGATTTGTCAGGCCCTGCCAGTACTAGTGTGCGGGCCGGATTCAGCTCTGCGTGGAAGCATCATGCAGCCCATATATTTCTTCAAGTCCCTATGGGCGGGGGCTTACTTTGAGTTCTATGTCTCACCAACAACTAAGGTCATATAAAGAAAGGACTTAGGTTTAAAGACTCATTCAAAAGTCAGTAGTTGTCTGGATTCAAACCCACGGCCACTTGTTTATGAGACGAGTAGCTGAACCACTACATCACTGAGGCTAGGGCTGGCTAATCGGAGGTGAAAAGATAATCGATTATCAGTCCTGTCATTGCGATCGATAATTGATTAGTAATCGCTAAGGTTTTTGTCGTTATTCTACCTGTCTGACTTTCTGTCTGAGCATGACTCTTACCATATGTTGCACTTTACCATATGTATATTTGAACAGACAGGCCTGAGCAAACAGTGTAGACCCAGATGAGACGCCGCATAATGTGGCGTCTCATCAGGGTCTGCACTGTTTGCCACTCATCCAGCTATTTTAGGCATAACTTTGGGTAGTAAATTGTACCTATCAAGTAATCGATTAAAAGCAAATCAGAAATGATAATCATTTTTTGTGGAATTTATCGATCGATTAATCGATTATACGATTAATCGTGGCAGCCTTAACTGAGGATTCTAAGCATTGCCTAGATGTGTAAAGAAATTTTGTGTTGAGCTTTATAGCTGATTACCCTGTTCTATTAACTTTCCGACTTCCCCTTTTAACCCACTGTATACTAGTGGACTCTTCAATTGCTATTTGTTGGACAAGTCCATTTGTCATATACGGTAGGCCTATTTTTTCATTCTTATTCTATTTTTGATGGAAAATTCTGTTAGCAAATAGTGCAGGCCCAGACGCCGCGTTCTGCGGCGTCTGATCTGGGCCTGCACTGTTTGCCAAGGTACCCCTTTAGGGGTTTCCCCGCCTACAATGGGGTAAAATATATACTTACTGGTTGTGGCCAACAAGACAAACTTTCTGCATCTGTTCCAGAGACAGTCTCAAGTACTCATGAGAGTCCTCTTGTCGACCAAGCGAGAAGTGTTTGGCAATTGCTGAAAATAAATATTATACATGATTTACAGGTGACTGGACACATCTCATCAATTTTCCTTGCAAAGACAACTTATGCCATTCAGTTTGATTGGAAGACACCTTTTGTCATCAATTTCCCTCAATTTCATCAATTTCCCTTGCAAGACAACTTTTGTCATCAATTTTCCTAGGATAACAACTTTTGACATCAATTTCCCTTGCAAGAAAACTTTTGTCATTAATTTTCCTAGGATAACAACTTTTGACATCAATTTCCCTTGCAAGACAGCTTTTGTCATCAATTTTCCATGGGCATCAATTTTTATTTTAAATTTCCCTTGCAAGACAATTTTTATGATTAATTTTCCATGCAAAACAACTTCTATCATCAAATATCCTTGAAATTCAACTTTTGTCACCAATTTTCTTTGGAAAAGAACTTTTGTTGTCATTTTTTCTTGAAAGACATTTTTTTGTCACCAATCTTCTTTAGAAAGCACTTTGGTCATCAATTTTCCTTGGAAGACAACTTTACTCACCAATTTTCCTCGGAAGAAAACTTTTGTCATGATCTTTTCTCAAAAGATAATATTTAAGGTAGTTTGATATTCAAAGCAGTTAGTTAAACAAGCTAAAATGATATGTTCCAGCAAGTTGATGTTTTTTGCTGGAAAAGAATTTGAGCATCTTGAGCAATGCAAAAACCACAAACATCTTTTAACCCAAATTGACTATTTTCTATATTGAATGATAGACATTTTACCAAATCACTAACTAACGACTTCATTAAAATTGAACAACTGGGCACAGATTATATTGTCAAATGGGATTACCTTAAAATTCGGACACCTTGAGGACTTGCTGTAATTCTCCTAAAATTTTAACAACTTTGTTTCAAGATCCAGCAAGAAGTCCAGAAAGTGCAATGGGAAGGGCAAAGTGTAGACCCTGATCAGATTGCTCTTTGAGGAGCAGTCTGATCTGGTTCTGAACTGCTTGCCTAGGCGTGTCTGTCCCATTACAGTAGAACTTCAGAAAAAAATGTATAACAAATATATCATGACATACCATTTTTTACATCACATTAACAAGTCTATGAAATGAACCCTCCTGTACACCCCACTTAATACAGAGAAAAGTGGGGTTAACAGGGGTATTAATTAAAATGTCATCTGCATGTCCTGATAAGCAGTCAAAGGGTTATCAGTTGCAAGCCACAGAGAATTTACTTACAATATAAATTATTGAGGAACCATATTGGCACAATATTATGTTTGTTGACTCTTAAAGACTCCTGTAGATATCTGGTGAAACTGCATAGTATACACTTGTCCTTCTGCATCATTCGGCCTGTAAAAATACAAATGATATGAGCTTTATCCCATTGCATGCGGGAAATCCCTAAAGGGGTACCTTGGCTAACAGTGGAGGCCCAGATCAGACGCCACAGAATGCAGCGTCTGATCAGGGCTTGCACTGTTTGCTAACAAAATTTTCCTTCAAAAATGGAATAAAAACGAAAAAATAGGCCATACATCCCTTGTATGACAAATGGACTTGTCCAACATATAGCAATGGAAGAGTCCACCAGTATACAATGGGTTATTGGACTGGCAACTCCCCTTGCATCAAAATTGTTAGTTTTTAAACAATTTTCCTTACTTTGTTTTATCCTGATAAACATGTTGTTACACAAGCAATTGCAAAATATTCAAGAATGTTAAAGCATGTGAATTAATATTGCATCTGTCTGATAATTTTATCATTATGATAAAAAATTATGATAAAATAGGGTAAAAAAATGATTATTTCAATATTAACACAACATAGAAAAGAAAAGTATCATTTTAATGGGAGTTTGGATTCAGAAATCAACAAAAGTCAATGTTACATTCAGCATCATCAAATGTGCACTTGTACATGCTCCAGATTGGTTAACTCTTATCCTGCTGTTCACGACAACCCCTATCTTTGCAAACAGTGTAGATCCAGATCAGATGGCTTCTGAAGAAGCCATCTGATCAGGATCTACACTGTTTGACATTGAGTTTATGAATTTGTAGGAATAAATTACATCAAGTGATCTGATTGGTTCAAAGTCAGAGATGGGTGTGGCTAAAATGAATATTCAGCAGGATAAGGGTTAAGTGCCCAATCAATAATTTTAACGCTTTACAGGCTCAGCTCCAGATCAGGGCCCAGTTGTTCAAGGCATCGTTAGCTTAATGAGCTCGTTAGTGGTCATATTGTTAACTGTTCTAGCAAGTTTAATATGTAAAATTTTTTGTATTTTTGCTGAAAAAATGTGAGCAGCTTTTGCGCATGCAAAAGCTGCTCACATTTTTTCTGCAAAAAATATTAGCATATTTGCCATAATAAATGATCAAAATTTTAACGATACGTTAACTAACGTCGTTGTTAGTTTTGAACAACTGGCCCCAGGAGAAGTACTGAGGATACGTAAGGGATAATTTTCTTTATCTCTTGTTACAAACATGTTGTGGGTACTTGTTATAGCTACCTCCATGAAGCGATTCGTCAAGTACCCATGTTTGTGTGGAGAAATATGAAAAGTTATCCCTAAATTGCTCCAAGGTTATCTATATTGCAACAGATAAGGTGGGTATTTTGTGATACCTGAAGGATATTTTCCTTATTTCTCCATACAAACCTATGTTGTGGGTATTCATTAGAACCACCTGTTCGAGGCGGTTCTAATAAATACCCACAACATAGATTTCTATGGAGAACTTACAAAAACTATCATTCAATTATCACAAAATAATAACCTCCTCTGTTGCATATTTTTGGGCTATGATATTCATAAAGAAAGTGTTAATGCCACTTAAGAATTGTTATAAATAATTGTTTTTGTTTGTTTGTTTGTTTGGCCCAGCCAACAAAAATTTAAGTCATTTTGAGTCTGTCAGTTTACCTAACCACATTTTTGTGAGGGTGACTGATAAGGCCTAATTGGCCCAAACTAGCTAGTCTGGCCCAGTCTACAACTTCAGTTCTGTACACATTAAACTTTGCTGCAGATGGTGTTAAGGGAGTATGTGGCGGCTGTAAAGTTTTCCTGCCTTTGGTGTAGATTATATTTGGGCTCATTGATTCCACTGTGGAACGTGGGTCACTGATTAGACCTGATTGGCCAAAACTACCTAGTATAGTCCTGATAATTTCCCCACTCTACAATTTCAGTTTTGTAGTGTAGTTCATGCTTCAGAGGGTTTATCATTTATGATCATATTATACATAAGCGGTTAACCAGTAAACTGCAGTCTTAACCCTTTTTGTACCAAATGGAATCATCCTCATATATAGAGCAGGAGTCCATTTCAAAATTTAGGGGTATCAGGTTGTGTTTTCATCAAAATTTATTTGAAAAATGACTGAAATTTTAGCAAACAGTGGAGGCCCTCATCTGGGCCTGCACTGTTTGCTAGCGTACCCGTTTTGGGGGTTCTGGTACAAAATGGGTTAAATCAGAAACTGACATCTACCCTTCTTGAATCAGGAGATAATTATTAATGTACATGCGATCTAACTGCAAAGAATTGAAACAGGAAGGGATATGAATATGTCTGACATATTTTCTGTGATTTTTAACAAGACAGGAGCATATTCCTACCAGTACAGTGCTCATTCCTTCACAAGAAACTGACAGCTGCCCTTCTTGAATCAGAGGAAGGTAGAGAATGACTGTAGAAAAGACTCCATAAACAATTTCATTGAAAGAATGATGCTAACCGTGTGAGCTCATAATTACCATTCAGGTGTGACTTAAGACTGAGCTACCTAGGCTGTCTTAATAAGAATAAATTAGGGGATACCTGTATCGAAAATTGTTATTCATTGAGGTAAATTGACAGTTTTACAGACTTCGGAAATTTCGTTCTGTTGTGCCCCTGACGGGTCGCCAAAGAACAGAATTTGCGACAGTAAAAATGACGATTTACTTTATTTGGTTGTTTTATAAAAAAATGCATTATTTTTCACAATGTGACAGGCTATGTGAGCTGCGTAAAATCCAAATCTCGCAAATAAAAAACAACTTCTTGGCGATGTTGGGTTTCCGACAGTGTATCGCAGAATATACTGTCACAAATTTTTTATTTTATCCAATCAGACGTCGGGTTACATATGCAAAGGCATTAGAATATATGATACCTTTTCTAATTTCTCCATTAAACCATATGCTGGGAGTATTTGTTACCAAGAACTGTAAAAATCCTAAAAATTCGAACACCTTGAGGACTTGCTGTAATTCTCCTGAAATTTTAACAAATTTGTTTCATGATCCAGCAAGGAGTCCAAACTGTGCAGATGGAATGGCAAACAGTGTAGACCATGATCAGACTGATTCTTCAGAAGCAGTCTGATCTGGGGCTGCACTGTTTGCTTAGGCCTATCTGTCCCAATACTTAGGATCATTACGGTACCAACAACAAGAAACATGAAAAACATGTCCAAAAATTATCATTTCTCCTCATGAGATCAGACCACATTACAGTGTAACTTACATTCTCTGGTATGTTGTCCAGACAACAGGTAATTAACAAATGGTGGACAATAGGTCAAACACTGTAACGCTGCATTCACAAAGCAAGTGTTTCCCCTGTTGACAAGACCACAACCGCCATCTGGGAACCTCCAAGAATAGTCAAGCCGATTTTCTGGAAATAATATTGTGTTAGGACGGGGCATATTGTCTCCATCTTCTCCTTGAGTGACAGCTGAAAAAGAGAAATAGTGCCTCATACATATATATATAAGTGATTCTTGTACATATACATGTATATATAAGTGATTCTTGTATATATACATGTATATATAAGTGATTCTTGTACATATACATGTATATATATATATATAAGTGATTCTTGTACATAATATACATATACATCAGGGCTCGAGAAAATGCCGGTTTTCCGGTTCTGGACCGAATTTGGCCTCCATAAACCGATTTTGATTTCAGAAGAAGATCAAAAACTCGGTCCGTAACTCTATAACATTTTTAAAAAATCGGTTCGAAAATTTTCGCTAAATCATTATGTTGTAAAAACAAGCTGACCGTTTGCCACTGATAATCCAAGCATGTATACAAAATGCCTGCAGCACAAGGTGTTAGACCGGTTCATTATCTAACTAGGTGAAAATTGGACAAGTCCACGTCGGGTTCTTTGATCTTATCGCAGCGCAATTTGACCTGTGTGTCAAAATTATTAATCCGTGAAAACTGGCCTGAGGCGTTATCGGCAAGCTGGCAAGGTGTGTAAATAAGGTCAATAAATGCAGGACATACGCTAGTTTGTTAGACAAGTCATTAATTTATGGCTTACTATAGAACGGTATTTGAATATAATTTTTTTTTTCACAGGGCGCAATTTTCAATACACACCTGTCATGTCTGAACATTGCGTGTTATGCCTTCGAGGGAAAATGCCTTACTTCACCCATTCTAAACGATATTTTTATTTAAGAATACGCTCCATTGAAACCAATAACATAAACCACGTCATTTGTAGACAAAGCGATTTGTTTCAGCCTTGTGTAATCGTGAAATATGTATTTATATTCTTTTAAACACGGTTCGGCCATGTAAGATTTTCAATGACTCTCGTTCGGCCATGTTTTGTTTCGAGAGTAAAGAAATGATTTTCAATTTTTTAACCCGTTCAAAACGACTTTTTTAGAAATACGCTCTATTAAAATCAATCACTTAAAATAGGTGTGTGGGTTACGTCCTTGACTGCATTAATGTGTATTGTGTAAACGGAAACCGTATGACGTCATTTTCCGACCACGTTGCTGCACGTTGTCGCCATTTGTAAACAAAGCAATTTGGGCAAAATAAAATGCGTGAAATAAGAGAAACATTTTAAAGGTTTTAAAAAGGGGGAAAAATATAGTGACCATCGAACTGGTCTTTATACTGCCCCACGTCGGTTGTTTCCCTTTAGCGGTCTTCAGGTTCTGAGTGACCCGGATATTGGGAAAATGAAAGTAGATGAAATCTGGCGTCGAAAATGAAAGTAGATCTATGAAATCTGAACGATGTGAGCAATAATTGCTGTTTATAATCGAGGTACTGGTGCTCATATCCGTTGACAAGTGTAAGAGCAACATTGGTATGTCATTCGTTACGCTAATAACACATTATGAAATTGAAAATCGCCAATTGAGTTTACGGAAATTACCGAAACCGATCGGCAATTTCCGTAATTTTTTGGCGAAATCTGGCTGGACCGATTTGGATTCTTCAGTTTCTCGAGCCCTGATATACATGTATATATAAGTGATTCTTGTACATATACATATACATATAAGTGATTCTTGTACATATACATATACATGTATATATAAGTGATTCTTGTACATATACATATACATGTATATATAAGTGATTCTTGTACATATACATATACATATAAGTGATTCTTGTACAAACCCAGTGAATCTTCAATGGCTCAAACACTGATGGCTCAATTCCCATGGCTAGTTCTAAATCACTGAGTCCCTAGTAAATTCTCCCCCCTAACCCCCACCCCCCCCCCATGGTCCAGAAGATGTTTAAGCCATTGTGGGGATAACTGTATTGAAAATTGTCATTTGTGGAGGCAAATCGGCTGTTTTACAGTCGGTAATTTTATTTTACAGCGATGCGTAAGCAAAATTGACAAAAATTTTATTATGACTGGAAAAATAACATGAAATTATATCCCAAGAAAAATTATACTCAGATGATACTAAGTATATAGACCGATTATTGCTAGCCCGACTGATGAGATGCACTGAGGACAATTAATAACTTATTGCAAATAGCATCTTTAAAGAGTGTACAAGGGGATAAACGGATAAATAGAATACCAGATCCTGTCATCTGATATCAAATTTATCAGACTGACAGACTCGTCTTCGAAAAAACGTGTAGAATCGCTCGGCAAGCCTTGCGATTCAAGCCTCACTATACTACACACTTTATCAAGCCTTGCCTGATAAACTTGCTTCCAAAGGATAACCCTTTTATAGAACATATAAATATCAAAAGACACAAACCTGTTATTCTCTATTAAACATACAAGTCAACACTATTAACCCTTGTCCTGCTGAATATTCATATATGCCACACCCACTACTGATTATCAACCAATCAGATTACTTGATGCAAACTATTGCAAAAAATTCACAATCTGAATGACAAACAATGTAGATCCTGATCAGATGGCTTCTTCAGAAGCCATCTGATCTGGATCTTCATTGTTTGAAAGATAAGGCATATCCAGGCTCAGCAGGACAAGGGTTAAGATCCTATGGAGCTAATCAGTTCACCATACCAAACTTTTTCTGGACAGGCTTACACCTAAGCAAATCTATGCTGCATAGAGTCACTGTTTTGGAATACCAGTAATTACTTTCTACAAAACTTTTGTTTTAGTCCGCTTCATCTCAATATTCACAGAACGATGTCATTATACAGTAAATACAAAGTTCTGTTCAGACTGTTCTTGTAATCATTTCAGAATGCTCTACCTTATGTATTCGGATGCCTCAACTTCTTACCATACTTGTTCTTAAATTTAAACAAGTGCAATTTACTACCTGAGCCCCGCCAAGCGAATTTGTGTCTTCGAGCATTCCGTCATGACAAATTTTAACTGTGCATGCCCAGCCATTCAGAGGGGCCAGGGATATGGCTTTCTGTCTGAAGGTTCTTCTTGATTCACTGGTTGTATGAGAGAGCAGCGAAGGTTCTGGCGAGACTGCGCATCTGCGCAGGCTCGCCTGAACCTTCGCTGCTCGCATAGGCAATAAGTACTAAAATCGCTTGACGGGACCCACCTAATGTTCTGTCTTAACCCATTGTATTTTGTTTGTTTGTATTGGAGTTTAACGGCCCATTCAACACTATTTTAGGTCATTTTTCAGCCGGTCAGTTTACCTACCCAAACTTTTCCTCGGCAGGCTTATCCATATGCGGCGGTCTTATACATACGTAAGGAAAAAAAAAAAATGTCTTGTTTCTGGAAACCCTACTTTTTTGGGGCCTACCCAAGCTTTTTTAGAGACCTCTGAGAATTTTTCTTTGATTTTAAGGGTGTTTTTCAAAGAATTTATGCTTTTCCCTACGAAAAAGTTATAAAAAAAAAAGTTTGCCTACCTACCCAGAAAATTATTTTGTTGTTTCCGGAAACAAGACATTTATTTTTTTGCCCAAGCGGTTAACCAGTACAGTACACATTCTTTTGCCAGAAACTGACAACTACCCTTCTTGAATCAGCGGAAGGGAGAGAATGACTGTAGAAAAGATTTCATGATCAATCTCCACGAAAGAATGTTGCCGACCCCGGCAGGAATCGAACCCGCGCCCTCCTGATCACCAGTCAGATGCGCATCCGACTGAGCTACCGAGGCTGGCCTTAACCCATTGTATACTAGTGGACTCTTCCATTGCTATATGTTGGACAAGTGCATTTGTCATACATGTACAAGGAGTGTCAGGCCTAATTTTTTCAGAGCTCTCGGAAACCCAGGATTCTGCGTATTTTACGCCAACTTTTGCCGTTGTATGCGTTAAATTCACAACCAGCGATTCTTGTGTACACATGTTTTTATTGTGACACGCGTCCAAAATTACAGAAGCGGTAAATTCAGAAGCTAATTTAGGCCGCTTATGCAATACCAATAAAAGATCAAATGCGCTGCCGCTTTTTATGTTGAAAGCGCACGTGCCACAAATCAGTAGGCGTGACCAATATTGACAGGTATTTTTGCACCTGTCAGTGGGAGAGACGATATTGAAAAGTGGTAGGTTTGCGGCACGTGTTAAAAATGATTGTACCTGTTTAATCTTTCCGCGCTAATCCCCGTGTTATTACGGATTACAATTAATTAGTTTACTAATTGATGTAAGCTCATATCATCAACGGATAAGCATGAGTCGATAAAATATCACGTTTAGTTAAACCAGGGTTACGGCGAAGACGATATAATTGACGAATTACCAATGTCATGTATTTTCGCGACTACACGATCAAACTTTTTATCACTCGGTCAAAGTGTGTTTCGACGTTTTCTGGTGACAAAAATGTATGTAATTCTTCAAAATACAATCATTTTTAACAATTAGAGGAAGTCAGACGTGGTTAGGATGCTTCCCCTACGTATTTGTTTACACCAATTAAAAATAATTGAGCTACTGTCACGTACATATACGTCCGAATTTGAAAGCACAACTATAGCTAAATAGAATGCTGCTTTTCTGATCTGGGTTTACACTATATCTGCTGTTATCCTAATACTACCTTATTTTTATGTGGCATTATTTGACTAGAAGTGTGAGAATAAATCTGAGCAACTGCATGGGGGGGGGGGGGGGGGGGGGGTAGACACATCAGTGAAATATTTCTAACTAGTACCCACAATCTACATGTTTGGAACGAAGTTATTAAATGCATTTATCAGAAAAAAAGAGTTTGGGAGCCCTGAAAGTATACAGTTTTTCATTTGGACGTGTAGCCTGATAATAAGAAGTTTTTGTCTATGTTCTATGCGCGATCAAGATCAGAACTCTAACTTTTTTATGTGGGAATCCAACTTTTTATCTGTGAATCCAACTTTTTACAAGGAAGGATTCCTGGAATCCTGTTTTCAAAATCCTAGTGAGAGCTCTGTTTTTCCATTTTTATTCTATTTTTAACGGAAAATTCTGCTAGCAAATAGTGCAGGCCCTGATCAGACGCAGTGCGTCTGATCTGGGCCTGCACTGTTTGTCAAGGTACCCCTTTAGGAGTTCCCCCATGCAATGGGTAAAAATGGCTGGATGAGTGGCAAACAGTGTTGACCCTGATGAAATGCTGCGTTCAACTGTTCCTTTTTACACAGGCATAAGGGTGTACATAGGGCTGGATAAGGAAGAGTAACGAGAATAATAGTGGAATAATTTTTTCTTATTTCTCCTTAAGAACATAATAATATTGTGGGTACTTGTTTTGAGGCGACTCTAAAAAGTACCAATAACAAACGTTTCTTACAAGTCAGAAAGAAAATTATATACAGTGAAATTCCACTATTAAGATCATCATAAATTTAGACTAATTCCACTTTAAAAGGCTTATTTAATAGGCTGCAGTTATTCCTTCTTTGTGTTTTCTGCATACAGTGTCCTCTGGTCAGAGACCACCTTTGGAACTGTTCAAAAGTGGTCTTAAAGACCACTTTTGAACAGTCCCAAAAGTAGTCTTAATGGCGGAACTTTACTGATATTTTTGCTGAAAAAATGTGAGTAGCTTTTGCATATGCAACAGCTACTCACATTTTTTCAGCAAAAATAAAATTTTACATATTGTACTTGCTGTAACAGTTAACAATTTGACCACTAACAGACTCGTTAAGCTAATGATGCTTTGAACAACTGGCCCCTGATCCATTATGAAACATACCTCTAGGTAAATTCTGAGCTATTCTGAACACTTCATCATCAGGAGGATAGTAAGCTAGAGGACAGAAGACAGACAGATGGAGATACATGTATAGAACAGGGGATGCAATGATAGCACACAAACATGTATAGACAAGATGCACATACAAGTTATCTCTTGACCCTTATCTTGCTGAATATTCATCTAAGCCACACCCATTTCTTCCATCAACCAATCAAATTACTTGATTTAATTTATTGCTACAAATTCATAAACTGAATGCCAAACAGTGTAGATCCTGATCAGATGGCTTCTTCAGAAGCCATCTGATCTGGATAGATCTACACTGTTTGCAAAGATAGGGGTCGTCGTGAAAAGCAAGATAAGAGTTAATAAAAATGTTGATTGTAAATAAATATTACTGTAATATGGATGTAATATGGTTTTGTTTGTTTGTAAGCTGGACAGCCTAGTCAACACTATTAAGGTCATGCTGAGACAATCTGTTAATCTAATCTAACCCCACTTTTCCTAGGCAGAGCAGTTAAACCATTGCATACTAGTAGACTCTTCCATTGCTATATGTTGGGCAGGTTCATTTGCCCTTTAAGGGGTGTCAGGTCTATTTTTTCATTCTTATTCTATTTTTGAAGGAAAATTCTGTTAGCAAATAGTGCAGGCCCGTTCTGCGGCACTGATCTGGACATGCACTGTTTGCCAAGGTACCCCTTCAGGGGTTTCCCGCATGCAATGGGTTAACCAGTAGAGTGCATATTATTTTGCCAGTAACTGACAAATGATCTTCTTGAATTAATGGAAGAAAATGACCTTCAAAAATATCATCAAGATTTATCTCTAGAATAGAATACTGCAGGACCTGGGACCTCCTGGTCACCAGTCACAGGTATCAAAATGAGCCAACAATTGCATACCCATAGCTCCAGATAAGTAATGAGGAAAATTGTTGGATAACTTCTCTCAGAATACATGTCTGTTGCGGGTGCTTGTTACTATTGCCTTGTCACAAATACCCACAACATGTTTTCTTTCAAACTCTGTGTAGTGCTATGGATTTACAGCCCATTCAACAGCAAAGGTCATGTTGGACAAGCTTTGATCCTCTTTGTGTTTTTTCAGTACATAAGTGTTGGTTTTTTTTTTATTTGTATTGGAGTTTAATGGCCCAGTCAACACTATTTGGGTCATTTTTGAGCCGGTCAGTTTACCTATCCACACTTTTCCTGGGTTGGCTTATATGTAAGCGGTTAACCAGTACAATGCACATTCTTTCGCCAGAAACTGACAACTGCCCTTCTTGAATCAGCAGAAGGGGGAGAATGACCGCAGAAAAAATTTCATGATCAATCTCCACGAAAGAATCGAGGTATCGAGCCCACGTCCTGATCACCAGTCAGACGTGCATCCGACTGAGCTACCGAGGCCGGCTCAGTACTTAGTGAGATCATATGATCACATTCCCCTCCCCCAACCTGCAGTAACTAAAAACAGCCGGTGGATCAACAATGGCAGAGTCCTTAAGCAACTGTCCATCTATAGCACCACACGCAGATGGAGAATAAGAAAGGAAATACCCAGAGGAAACATGGTCCTGAACCACTCACCTGAGTGCTTAGTGTTTCTCGAGTCAATTGGTTTCTGAGAAGAAGATTTTTGAAGGGTTTTACCATGGCAGCCATCTTGGTCATGTGACCTCAACAATTGGAACAAACTATATTTCTCCATCCCATAAAGGCTTCATATGTAACTTTGGCCTAAATATTCCCAGCTGTTTTTTTTTTTTTTTTTTTAAGTTATTTCGATATCTGAGTGGCCCTGGTGTGAGGTCTAATGTTGACGTTTGGTATCATGTAGCTTCATTAACTTGTTTAGCTGATTGCATATACCATATAAGTTTACACGCAATGGCAGTTTTCGAAAAAGTAATTTCAACAATTTCTCATACATAATACAAGTGACCAAATTTCACTTCGGTGTGAAATGGGTCAAGGTCAATGCAAACATTTGAATAAGTTACGTACAATGGGCCAAAATTTACTCATTTAGTGATTGCTAAAACAAAATTTAAAGTTCACAGCCATCACTGGTTTCAGAAAAATACAAAATGTGTACATTTCCCATATAAAAGATTATACAACTTGAGTCAAGGTCAAAGAATGACTTGACCTTGAATGCTCATGTAGTTTCATTTACTCATTTAGCTACCTTCATCTACACATTTTCAAATCACAGGCTGCAAAAGTTTCTGAAAAATACACAGTTTTGACTACTTCCCATACATTTAAAGCCTATGCAACCAAAGCTGACCTTAGCCTAAATTTAGCCAAGGTCATCCAGCGATCATCATTTGAATAAACTATGATTGGCTTGAATCCCAAATGCAACAAACCGAGTTTAATGAAACTCAACCAACAGGTTCCGAAGAAATAAGATTTTTGAAGGGTTTTTACCTTATATGGGCCGCGCGACACTACTGGTCATGAGACCGAAATCATATTAATTAATTAATTTTCATTTCCGTGTTTCTAAAAGCTTTCATATTAAATTTGCTTGCAAATGGCCCAGTGGTTCTTGTGGAAAGTAAGTTTTCATATTCTGCATTACCTTAGCCAAGGTTTAATTTTCATTTCTGAATGACCTTGGGCCAAGGTCAAGGAATGACCTTGACCTTGAATACTCCTGCAGTTTTATCCACTCATTTAGCTCATTTGCAATAGTTTCCAAAAATATAATTTTGAATTTTTCCCATACAAAAGCCTCTGTGACCAAATTTGAACATACTATGATATGCCTAGTCCCCAATGCTACATACCAAGTTTCATAAAAAAAAAAATCGGCCAACTGGTTCCAAAGAAAGATTTTTGAAGAGTTTTTTTCCTAACATGTATATGGGCATGGTCTTGGTCTTGTGACCTGGACCCAACAAACAAACTTTTGTTACCCCATCCCATGGACACTCCACATGAAATTTGACTTCAACTGGTCCAGTGGATATGGAGGGGATGTTTAAAAATGTTGACAGACGACTGACAGCTTGTTTGTTTGATTTGCGGTTTAATGTCCCCCTAAATACTATTTTAGGTCATTCTGTAGACATTGCTTCCAATTATGTGGGACTTTTACCCGACACCGAGATAAAATGACATCTCAATACCTGCCGCCGAATGAAACCAATAGGGTTTATATGCATGGATGGTATTACTCACACCACTTTGCCTGGGCAGGCTTTGATCTTCTAAGCCGTTTAGCAGTACTTATGTGCTGTCGGTTTCAGCTCTGCGTGGAAGCATCATGCAGCCATCAATTTCTCCAAGCCCTGATTGGTGGGGGCCACAGATGACCGACAGACAACAGACCGTTCCAATTGTTAATTGGCCTTTAGCAGAACAGTCAATCGTAACAATCGCAATAAATACACACAGTGTAAAAAACCTGTGTTGCGTTCAGTTGAGTGTATAGTAAGGTTCCCGTTTTATTTGCATATACTGTTATGCATCTACAAAAGGCAATAACCAGGAGTGAGTGAGTGTTTGAGTTTTACATCCCACCAACAGCTAAGGTCATACGGAGATGGGACCTCGGTTTAAAGACTCATCCAAAATTCTGGTGAAGCCCGGGATCAATCCTGCAACCCCTGGTTTACAAGGCGAGTAGCGTAACCACTGCACCACGGAGGCTTCTAACAATAACCAGGAATATATTACGGAAATTATCACATAATGATGGACAACACCACTAGGTTTTGACTTTAAATGACCGCATTTTGACAGATTTTGAGGGCCTCAATATGCCCACTCTAGTTTTTTTTTCTCAAGATATTTTGTTACAAATAAAATAAGTGTTATTAAAGTTTTGCTTCAGAACAAAGTCGTAAGATAGACTGAAATGAGGGTCCTTCTTCACGCCCGTCACTCAATTGTTTATTTTTTAACCTTCAGCGTGCTGTAGGCGACTTTAGCTGCCCAAGGGGGTGGTCCAAATTGAGCAACTTATCACATTTGAAGAATTTCAAGATGGCTGCCATGGTGACCATCTTGGATATCCAAATGGAACGTGTTAGCAAATCTGAATCTCAATGTCACCCTGGTGCCTTCCATCCAGTTTCAGTTCAATCGACCTTTGGTTTGGGAGATGTCTTTTGAAGTATTTCAAGATGGCTGCCATGGAGGCCATCTTGGATATCTGAACACAACGATTTTAGCAAATCTGAATCTCCATGTCATCCCCATGCCTCTCATCAAGTTTCAGCTCAATTTGACCTTTGGTTTGGGAGGAGATGTTGTATAAAGAAATAAAGAATATTTAATAAAGGTGAAAATCGGAAGATCGTCGACACCCCATACCCCCCCCCCCCCCCCCCCCTCCACAACAGCCAGCATGTCATCCCCATGCCTCTCATCAAATTTCAGCTCAATTTGACTTTTGGTTTGGAAGATGTCGTATGAAGAATATTTAATACAGGTGAAAATTGAAGATCGTCATCCCCCACCCCCATCCACACACACACATAAATTTTCTCCTCGGATTTGCACGAATCACGAAATCGTCCAAATCGATCCACGTTTCAGAGGAACTATCACATCCCTGATCTCCACGTCACCCCGATGCCTCCATCAAGTTTGAGCTCCCTCAGATGGCCATGGTGGCCATCTTGGAAATCCTAACTTAACATTTTTAACAAATCTGAACCGCCATGTTACCAGGATGCTTTCCCACCAGGTATCAACTTAATCTGACTTCTGGTTCGGGCGGAGATGTCGAAACAACGGACAACAGGTCATGGCATAAGCTGACCTGGACTTTTAGCCAGGTGAGCAAAAAATTTGGACACGTGCAGATTACACTTGCTTATATTTAATTAAGTTTCTTTATGAATTTTTTTCTGAAATCAGAAACCAAAACTTACGAATATTGTCAAAGTTATCAGGTAGGTAAACCTTAAAATCAACCCATTCAAATGTTTCCTGCTCCTCCTCAGAACTGTCCTCATCTGATGTACTTCTACCTGGTTCGTTCTTTTCAACAGAAGTGTTTGCAATTGGTCTTGTGCTTGTTCCGTATTTCCTGATAACTTCCAGCTCCGTGTCAGAGCCAGGGGGTGTCAAGTGACGTGTCTTCTCTTTTGCTTTGCCAGTTTTCACAGTTGTTGGCTTTTCTTTGTCTATTTTCTGTTTGCCAGATGATACAATTTTCCAAGACGGAGGAATCTCTACTTTCTGTATGTTCTTCTCAGTTTCTAATCGTATCTTTAATTTAGGAACTTTTTTCTCAGGACTCTTCCTTACACATGGTTTGTAGGACTTTTCTTCCTCTCTAGGAGGGGAGCGACCCAGTCTTCTGTCCCTTTGCAAAAAACGTGGTGATCCATCACTAGGTTTTATTATAGCTGATTTTCTTTGAGTTTTCTTTTTAGAAGTAGCTAGTATTCCAAATAAAGAAAGATGAAAGATGGATAGAGAGAAAAAGAGAACAGACAGAAGAAAAGAAAAGTATTTTAAACTGTACATGCACTTTAAAGTATTCTGCACCTCGCAAATGTATTACGGTAATGTACATGAATTGCCTAAAACATATATGTAACTAGAAATGCGTCCACAGTACACAGATGCCCCTGTCTGATAATATGTTGATGTTAGTAGCAGCTGGTTAGTAGCTAAGTATGACCTTGAGCTTACCAGGGTCTTTCATGCAACAAATTGTCTCATGATGTTTAACATTTCTGCCAAGTTATTTTCAAATTGATCCAGGAACAACAAAGGTATTCAGCAGACACAATTAAAAAAAGAGGTACCAACCTACGCCTGAAACATCGACTTATGATTGTTAACATCTCTACAAAGTAATTGCCAAATCCATTCAGAATATAAACCAGACACAAGAAAAAGACAGCTTTCTTTACCTTTGACTTCTAAGTATTACCTTGACCTTTGCAGTACCAAACTAGGTCTTGTGCACAACACATCGCCTCATGATGGTAAACATTTCTGCCAAGTTATTTCACAATCCAGGAAAGAAATAAGAAAGTTATTGACCCTGTTTAAGTTTTGGACCCTTTTTTGGACCTTTGACCTCTAAGTTTAAGTTCGACCTTGACCTTGGAGGCAGGGGCATGGGGTTTTGCATGACACATATTGTATAATGATGGTTAACATTTCTGCCAAGTAATTCCAAAAGCCATCCAGAAATCAGACAGTTAATTGACCGTTTTTTTCTTTTGACCTTTGACCTCTAAGTATTGACTGTGTTTAAGTTTTGGACAAACATACAGACAGACAGGGGCAACAGTATAATGCCCTTCCACCATTCTACAAATGGCCGGGGCATAAAAAGAGAAGTTGAACAAACTATATATAAGTGATGCAAGATGAAGATATTAAAGTAAAAAGTTACTTGTTAAGGAAGCCTACCGAAATTGTTCATGATTTTTGTTTGAATTGATGTTTAGCATATTCATCAACACTATTTAGGTCATGTTTAAACTTTCTTTTTCTTATCAATCTGGGGGATATTCTTTGTGCTACAGTATTTTCCAAGAGCAACATGGTAACTGAAAAATATTTTCAAAAATATTTCCTTCATATCCTTGGGGAGATGCCTTCAAACTGACACCCTATCATATTGTGCCCCCTACACCAGTTCACAAATCACTCAAATGACAGTACTTAAAAGAGCACATTTAATCTTTTATGCCCATTCCAATAAGATGATAATATTATATAAGCTTTCAGTGGACAATTTGTTTTGTTTAATTTGAGGTTTAACGTCCCCGTCAACACTGTAAAGGTCATTTTGGAGACATTGCTTCCAATTTTGTGGGACTTTTACCCGACATTGAGATGAAATGACATCTCAAGCCCTGTTGCCCGATGAAACCAATAGGATTTATTAGCATGGACGGTCCGCCTTGCACCGCGGTTCTTGGACAGGCTAAGATCCTATAAGCGGTTTACCAGTACTAGTGTGCAGGCCGAATTCAGCTCTGGGTGGAAGCATCATGCAGCCCATATATTTCTTCAAGTCCCTATGGGCGAGGGCCGTTTCAGTGGTTAAAAGTATTTGCTTTGTTTAATCCATTGTATACTAGAGGACTCTTCCAATGCTATATGTTGGACAAGTCCATTTGTTATACAAGGGGTGTCACGCCTATTTTTTCATTTTTTTATTCTATTTTTGACAAATAAAAACTGTTAGCAAAAAGTGCTGGCCCTGGTCAGATGCTGCGTTCTGCGACATCTGATCTGGGCCTGCACTGTTTGCCAAGGTACCCCTATATGGGTTTCCCACATGCAATGGGTTAATGAATGTCCGACTGTATGGTTTTTGTTTGTTTGTATTGGAGTTTAACGGCCCAGTCAATACTATTTAGGTCATTTTTGAGCCGGTCAGTTTACCTATCAACACTTTCCTGGGCAGGCTTATACGTAAGCGGTTAACCAGTACAGTGCACATTCTTTCGCCAGAAACTGACAACTGCCCTTCTTGAATCAGCGGATCCGACTGTATGGTACGTCTTAAATTAGGATCTGATGCTAAGAGTAAAAATTCTTCATAGTGTAGTTTATATTTTCCTGTCCTTTGGGATCATTGATTACATTGTTGAATTTTGAAAATATTTGAGGGTCACTGATAAGGCCTTATTGGCCGAGTGAGTGAGTGTTTGAGTTTTACGTCCCACCAAAGCCAAGGTCATACGGAGCCGGGACATAGGTTTTAAAGACTCATCCGAAAGTCTGGAGAAGCCCGGGATCGATCCTGCGATCCCTGGTTTACAAGGCGAGTAGCGTAACCACTTTACCACGGAGGCTTCACCTTATTGGCCGAAACTAGCTAGTCTGGCCCAGAAGGTATGTACACTCCATATTTTCCAGTTCTGTGGTGTTTTCCTTGCTTCTAAAGGATAACCCTCTAGAACATATTCATGTATGTACAAGTCTTTATTGCCGACCTTTGTAGCTCAGTCGGATGCGCGTCTGACTGGTGATCAGGAGGATGCGGGTTCGATACTTACCGCCGTACCGGGGTCGGCAACATTCTTTCGTGGAGATAGATCATGAAATCTTTTCTATGGTCATTCTCTCCCTTCCCCTGATTCAAGAAGGGCAGTTGTCAGTTTCTGGCGAAAGGATGTGCACTGTACTGGTTAACTGCTTACGTACAAGCCTGCCCACAAAACAGGGGGATAGGTAAACTGACCGGCTCAAAAATGACCTAAAATAGTGTTGACTGGGCTGTTAAACTCCAATACAAACAAACAAACGCCTTTATTATCCCGGCGTATTTCGAAGAAAAAACAAGGATCGTGTATTACCCCCGTCCATCCGACCATCTTGATGTCCGTCTATCCGTTATGTCCCACCATTTCTCCCACATCGTTTACTCTAGAATCTCAAAACTGTCACAGCCTAAAGCTCTATGGCTAAGGACTAAAGCAACATATTCAGTATAGAAACTCCAATCTTACAAAATAAAAGGGAAAATAAAAAAATGAAGTTGACAGGTAAGTTTCCTTTTGTTCTATTTTTTGTACTTCCATTTTCAAACACGCTAAGAAACAAGTGTTTTCATTGGCTAATGCCCCTGTGCAAGAGTGTAGCCAATAAATTCCATCCTTACTAGGTACACACCACACCAAAAATGAACTAGAGCTGTCAGAGGATCTGACTATAGCCCCGCTTCAGCGCTGTCAGAGAAGAAAGTTATTTAAGCTGCAGAGAAAACAGTTATGAACAAGAAATAACTGTTGAAAATTTTACATTATCTGGAAAAACTCTAAGAGTTGTGAGCCCTTGTCCCTCATTTCAATGAGCATGATACATTACCAGAATGTCCATGTTTATACTAAAGGAGCAGTCCCTATAAGGCCCGTTTTATGGCCCCTTTAGATTTTCTTTAAACTTTGCAGACTCAACATGGGATGTATTAGCTGTAATGTGGTGAAATTTCAGATCCGCAGATTTAATGGTATTGGCTCTATGAGCAACCAAAGTGGGTGGGGTAATTCTACCCCATTGAGAGACCTGTGGCTCTTACGCTATTATCTCTAGCACAAAGTATCTTGGCAAGTGGGTCTTTTTAGCATTGTTTAGACCTTTATAGATGTTAAACATAATGCATATGTTTTTGTGGAAAAATTCTTCACTTTACCATTATACTCACTTATAAGTCGTACCTAAATTTCAGCTAAATTTACTGACCGTCTTTACGCAAAACCACAACATAAGTTTATTTCCAAAGCTACTGCAAAGGTACTTGACAGGGATAATAAGAATATAATAGGCATTGCCAAATTATGAGCATTTCTTTCTTCTGTAATTACTTATAGAGTTATCTGCCCCTGAATCCAGTACTAGACATATTTTCTGTCATATTTAAAATCTATTGATATATGGCAAAAGAATTCTTCAAAAGAGTCAAAAACTCAGCACACAATGATTTTCTGTCGATCTTATGAAGCTATTAGGTGATTTGTACATATTTTATTTGATAATGACTTAAAGAATATGGGTGGGTTAAATACACCCCTTTGCTATTTCTTCTGCAAAAATTCCTTGCTTTTGTCAACTCATCTTCATAAATCTATCTTACTGCCAATTTAGATGAAGTTAGAAAAAACGAAGCTTTCTCATAATCTTTAGAATAAGTCTCCTTTTAGGTCATACTTACCTATAACATTGAAATAATACTGGACTTAATAAATCTTGCATTACATCACAGCATTTATTTTGAAGCTTTTCTGTTGATTTTACATGTATTTGGAACTGCAGCCAAAATGGTTAGTAGAAAATTGTGGTTCATCTTGTCCAGATTCCAGAGCAGTTTTAGGCTTCATATATGATTTCAGGTAAACCAAAAAATGATTGCTTGTAGAGCCCTTCAAGCACATGCTTACTCAGTCCCTTCACTTGTATATCATTTTGGAGCCTTCAGTAGTCTCTGACCTTTGATCCTGGTACTCTTTGAGCCTTTCATTTAACTCTGGACACCACATACATGGTCAACCAACTGGTAGGTGTTGTTTTTATGAATTTACCTATCAAGTGATTTCGACAGCCAGTCTTCAATAGATTATCAGCTTTGGCTGACCAACAACTGCTTAGGGATTTCACAGGAAGCAGAGTCACTACACAGATCCTGATTTAGACAAAGACAGTTATGGTAGCAATCCAGTAAACGAAACAAGCATTCAATATTTTACACCTGAACCCATAATGATGGTTGGCTGGACATAGAGGGTCCTCCATCCCACTGGTAGTCTGTGCTACTGACCATTCTAAGGCAGTGGTTTTGATGTGGTTCATGTAATACTTGGGCTTGTTGATGTCTCCTTTGTGTGTTACATTTGCTGTGTGTCTTTTGTTTCACATTTTAATCACCCCTTATGAGGAAGAAATTGTTGCACTCCAAGTGTCTTTGGCTGCATCTATGACGTGGTCTATGTGAGCTCTGTATGTGATCTCTATTAAGTTTAGCGTCTGTTCTATATTGTGTCTAAAGAAACTTAAGTACCAGAGTACATATGCTATATGTGCACAGCAACCAACTGTGCGTGTCCCCACTTCGGCACCGACAGTATCACCCACTAATGGGATTTAGTCCTTGACTGCACTCGATCAATAAACTATTACGTTTTACTGGAAGTATGCCTGGAAAGAAATTGGGCATAAATATACCTTCCTTCTCTTTATGCATCAAGATTTCATACTGCCCGTTCTCATCGAAATGCTCATCTGTGTAACACTGAGCTTATTGTAGCTGATATATGCCCATGCTCAAATCCCTAAGCTCATTTTCAGCTAGCTGATGAAACTTCTAAATCTGCATCCTGCACCTTTTTCCCATTTGCCAAGTTTTTTATCCCAATCTTATTTTAGTACTTTGCCACGCAGCTTGTTAGGACTTTTCGCCAATGCCATTATTCTTTTGGTGGCCGGATTGGAACCAAGCACCTTTCGATTGTACGTCGAACGCACTAGCCACTGCGGTATCAAGGCTATATACTTTTAATAGAATGTGATGTATAGCAAAAGAATAAATATGAAACCTCATGTAAAAACAAGATGTGTTTGTGAAACACTGATGCCCCCCCCCCCCCCCCCCCCCCACCGGATAGCGCATGTTTAATATGAAAGCAGTATCACTAAGCAATTGAAAAAATGGCCAATGTTCAAGTCTTGAAAAGTAGGTCAAGGTCACAAGGTAAACATTATGAGATCATTGGAAAGGTCTTGTGACATAGAATGCACAAGTGAAATAAGAAAGCCATATCACTTATCAATTGAAAGTTATGGTCAATGTTAAAGTTTTTAAAAAGGAGGTGAAATGTCAAGGTAAAGGTCATGAGGTCAAAAATTATGGTACCACTGGAAAGGACTTGTGAAAAAGAATGCACATGTGAAATATGAAAGCCCTATCACTTACCAATCTAAAGTTATGAACTATGTTAAAGTTTTTAAAAAGTAGGTCAAATGTCAAGGTGAAGGCCACGAGGTCAACAGTTATAGTACCACTAGATAGGTCTTGTGACAAGGAATGCACATGTGAAATATTGAAGCCGTACCACTTACCAATCGAAAGTTATGGCCAATGTTAAAGTGTTTAAAAAGTATGTCAAATGTCAAGGTCACGAGATCAAAAATTATGGTACTACTAGAAAGGTCTTGTGACAAGGAATGCACATGTGAAATATGAAAGCCCTGTCACTTACCAATCGAAAGTTATGGCCAATGTTAATGTTTTTAAAAGTTTTGAAAAAAGTAGGTCAAAGTCAAGGTCAAGGTTTCGAGATAAAAAATTATGGTACCACCGGAAAGGTCTTGTTATAAGGTATATACATGTGAAATATGAAAGCTCTATCTATAACCATTCAAAAATTATGCCCAGTGTTAAGGGTTTTGTAGGTAGACAAACAGACAGACAGATCAAAAACTATTTGCTCCCTGAATCTCGATTCCGGGGGCATAATAGGTGTTGTCATCCAATCAAAGATCATTTTTTATTGCTAGATATTTCTGGTGTAACGAATGTGAACAACTATTGTTTCAACCATCAATTATAGTAAGCGCTAGTTCTTACTCTTCACTGGTATGATTTATGAAGATGAATTGACATAAAGCAAATGATTTTTTGCAGTCGAAATAGCAAAGGGGTGTATTTAACCCACCCATATTGTTTTTAGTCATTATCAAATAAAATATGTACAAATCACCTAATAGCTTCATAAGATCGACAGAAAACCATTGTTTGCTGAGTTTTTGACTGTTTTGAAGAATTCTTTTGGCATATATTTTTAGATTTTAAATATTACAGAAAATATTTCAAAAGCTGTATTCAGGGGCAGATAACTCTATAAGTAATTACAGAAGAAAGAAATGCTCATAATTTGGCAATGCCTATTGAATCTCAATTATCCCTGTCGAGTACCATTGCAATAGCGTTGGAAATAAACTTACGTTGTGGTTTTGCGTAAGGACGGTCAGTAAATTTAGCTGAAATTTAGGTACAACATATAAGTGAGTATAATGGTAAAGTGAAGCATTTTTCCACAAAAACATATACATTATGTTTAACATCTATAAAGGTCTAAACAATACTAAAAAGACCCACTTGCCAGGATGCTTTGTGCTAGAGATAATAGCGTAAGAACCACATGTGTCTCCATGGGGTAGAATTACCCCACCCACTTTGATTGCTCAAAGAGCCAATGCCATTACATCTGCGGGTCTGAAATTTCACCACATTACAGCAAATACATCTTATATTGAGTTTGCAAAGTTTAAAGAAAATCGAAAGGGGCCATAAAATGGGCCTTATAGGGACTGCTCCTTTCATCTTCCATTTTTCAATGTTCAAAGGGTAATAACTCCTAAAGTAGGCAAATCAGAGTCAGGGTTCCTGCGCTATGCACATTGTCTCATGGTGCTTTACACTTGTGTGAAGTGTCATGAAAATATCTCAAATGGTTTGTGAGTTATGGAGCCCACACAGTCAAAATTGCCTTTTTAAATGTTCAAAGGGCAATAACTCCTAAAGCAGGCAAACCAGAGTTATGGTTCCTGCACTCTGCACATCATCTCAAGGTGCTTTTCATTTATTTGAAGTTTCATGAAAATATCAGAAAAGGTTATGGAGCGGACATAGTTAAAATTGCCATTTTTTAATATTCAAAAGCCTATACATGTAACTGAAAAAGTAGACAATCCAGAGTTTGGGTTCCTGCGCTCTGCACACGTAATATGGTGCTTTACATTTGTGTGAAGTTTCATAAAATTATCTCAAACAGTTTTTGAGTTATCGAGCAAAGACGGCTAAAATTGATATTTTTCAATATTCAAAGGGAAATAACTCAAAAATTAGGCAATCCAGAGTTATGGTTCCTGCACTCTGTACACCATCTCATGGTGTTTAATGTTTGTGTGAAGTTTCATGAAAATATGTGAATGGGTTTTAAAGTTATGGAGCGGACACGAAAATTGTTAACAGACACAGACAGACACACAGACAGACACACAGAAAATACGAAAACCAGAGTTATGGTTCTTGCGCTCTGCACATTGTCTCATAGTGCTTAACATTTGTGTGAAGTTTCATGAAATTATCTCAAACGGTTTTCGAGTTATGAAGCGGACACTGTTAAAATTGCCATTTTTCAATGTTCAAAGGGCAATAACTCCAAAAATAAGCAATGCAGAGTTATGGTTCCTGCCCTGCACATCGTCTCATAGTGCTTAACATTTGTGTGAAGTTTCCTAAAAATATCTCAAACGGTTTTCGAGTTATGAAGCGGACACAATTAAAATTGTCATTTTTCAATGTTCAAAGGGCAATAACTCCAAAAGTAGGCAATCCACAGTTATAATTCCTTTGCTCTGCACATTGTCTTATGGTGTTTAACATTTGTGTGAAGTTTCATGAAAATATGTTAAGCAGATACAAAGTTATGGAGCCAACACAAATTAACGGAATCACTGAATTACGGAAAATGTTCAAAGGGCAATAACTCCAAAAGTAGGCAATCCACAGTTATAAATCCTTCGCTCTGCACATTGTCTTATGGTGTTTAACATTTGTGTGAAGTTTCATGAAAATATGTTAAGCAGATACAAAGTTATGGAGCCAACACAAATTAACGGAATCACGGAATTACGGAATGACAGAAGGACATGGCAAATCCAATATAGCCCCACTTTTTCAAAGCGGGGCTATAATAAAGACACACACCGCAGGGCAATCATGTTTGGCAATTATATGACAGGGATTAACAATAGTGTCATAATTGAACAGTTATAAATACATAGATGGTTGGTCTCTTAACCCTTGTCCTGCTGAGCCCGGATATGCCTTTTCTTTGAAACAATGTAGTTCCAGATCAGATGGCTTCTGAAGAAGCCATCTGATCAGGATCTACATTGTTTGCCATTCAGGTTGTGAATTTGTTGTAATAATTTGCATCAAGTAATCTGATTGGTTGATAATCGGTAGCAGGTGTGGCATATATGAATATTCAGCAGGACAAGGGTTAATTGCCGACAAAGCGGGACAGTGCAGCAATTATTGTGATTTATTTACTGGTCCAGCTTTACCATATTTATGGACTCAAAAGACTGACAATTGTGGACGATTTTTTGCACTTCCTTGACCAGGCATTGCAAGGACAAAGTGCACCTGACCGGTTTGATTTCGGACTTGTCCCATGCGGCTGGGCAATGGATTTGTCAGTCCCTGTGATGATATACGCTGCAACTGTAACTACTGGTACTAATGCTTTGCCCTCAATATTATGCACATTTAACTCTAGCAAGACCTGACAAATCCAAGTTTCAGCCATTTGCCAAGCAGTCCACAGCAGCTTCAAAATGGATCTGAATAACAATATTCACTATATATAGTCGGTACATTTTTTCTAGGAAAGTGAAACAAAAATAACCTGCCCAACCAAACTTGGGGCTTGTCCCATACACATATATAGAGGCAATGAATTTTTCACACTCACCATCTTCATCAGAGGAATTATCACTGGCTCTGCTAGTACCTGGCTTTGGACTTCCAATTCTTGGGCCTGGTGCTCCTTCACACGGTGGTGTCATGCTGTCAAAGTGACCTACTTCTGGTTCTGAATCAGAATCTTCTACATCCTCATTCCAAAATGGTGTTTTGTAAGACTTTTTCTTGCGTTTCTTCTTTGTTCTCTTTGACAGTTTAGGTTTTTCCAAATTTTCATCAGTGGATTTCCTAGAAAGTGGTGATCTGCTCCTAGATTTCCTTGAAACTGAAAATCTGTTCTTAGATTCACTTGGACATGGAGATCTACTCCTGGATTTTCTTTGCGGTGATTTGCTTTTGGATATGTTTGACTGTGGAGATCTGCTTTTTGTTTCATCCAACATGGGAGATTTACTCATAGGTTTTCCTGCTTCTTCATTGGTAGATTTCCTGGAAAGTGGAGATCTGCTCCTAGGTTTTTTAGCAAGAGGAGAACTGCTTCTAAACACTACTGGTTCTTCTTTATTTGACTTCCCTGAAGATGGGGACATACATATTGATGTCCTTGAAAGAGGAGATCTGCTCCTGTAATTCTTTGAAAGAGGAGACCTGCTCTTTGATTTCCTGGAATGATCAGATCTGCTCCTAGATTGGGATCTGCTTCTTGGTTTCCCTGGAGAAAGAGAACTACTGCTAGCCTCCTCTGCTTCTCCATTATCCGATGTACTTGAAAGAAGGGATTTGCTCCCAGACTGCCTCATTAGTGGAGATCTGCTCCTAGTTTTCGCTGAAACTGGAGACCTGCTCCATGTCATTTTTGGAAGAGGCGATCTGCTCCTAGATCTTTTACTATGTTGAGATCTACTCCTGGATTTCCTAGAATGTGGTGATCTGCTCTTATTTGTTCTTGGAAGTGGTGATCTGCTCCCAGATTTTCTTCTATGTTGGAATTTACTAGATCTCCTTGAATGGGGTGATCTGCTTAAATTTGTTCTTGGAAGCGGTGATTTGCTCCCAGATTTTCTTCTATGTTCAGATCTACCAGATTCTCTTTTATGTGGGGATCTACTTCTAGATTTCCTTAAAAGAGGAGATCTGCTGCTGGATTTTCTTCTTTGTTGAGATCTCCTCCTAGATTTCCTTGATACAGGGGATCTACTCCTAGAATTCCTTAAAAGTTCAGATCCATTCTTGAATGCATGAGTTGATGTTTCTTCCTGTCTTTCTTCGGCAGAATAGACTTCCTGTCTTTCTTCGGCAGACAAGACAGGATCAATTGTTCTTTCATCAAGAGGATGGTAATCTTCTTGCTGGCTGCTAAGAGTTTTAACAGCATTGTTATTCCTCGACTCTGCAACTTAAGAAGAAAGGACAGAAAAGAAATAGAAAGACAGAGGAAAGTTAAGAAAAAAGAAAAAGTGACATAGCAGAGAGATGACAATAGAGGACAGAGGTGACAAAACTTCTTACAGAGACAAAGTTGTATGATTTGTTTACTGAATGGCATTTTTATTCATTTCATTTTTATTCTTTATATATACTGTAACTCTGTATGTATCCTGAAAGAAAACACACAGGTATACAGGCATATACAGGAAACATATTGCATGACCACTGACCAGTTGAATCAGTAATCAGCCTTTTTAATTTCTCCTTTTGAAGTGGATATTAGCCAGCAATGCAGATTTGGTATTGACCTCTGTAACCAAATGAGTCGACTACATGTATGTTTATAAACTAAAGATTTAAGAAGCTATTAGACACCTGAAATTTGATAAATAAATTAATAATATCTTTCCAAACACACATTCAAATAAGAATTCTACTGAGACTATGCCATGCCTGTGGGAGCTACTCTGACTTACAAATTAGGGCCAACTCTTTTGCTTGTTTGTATTGGGAGTTTAATAGCCCAGTCAACACTATATACACTACAGTCATGGAAATCTTAATATCTCCCACGTTCATGCGTGACGAATTTCGAATGTCACGTGACACTTTCTAGTGTGGGTTTTCAGCAGAGCAAACCTGGAACTAGCGTTGAGAACAAATGTGAGCTCGCAGAATGCGAGCGTGATCGTGAGCGTGAAAAAGATTAATGATACGCGAAGAGGATTTTTTCTCTCTCCTTTTGCGGGAAACAATGAACCGTTGTTTGTGCTACTTTAATTTCATTTTGCATGCATGGGAGTAATTGTCACATATACACATGATCTTAGACAATTTTGTTTTTAGGCTGTATTCCCGATGAAGAATATCAGCATGGACGGCCAGAGATGCATGTATAATCCCGCCTCTTGCATTACACTGTTGGCAGCAAAGCGCTTGCTTCGCATGCACTGTAATATTTTTTGCCGCGAAAGGAAAACAATATGAAACACATTGCCCAAACATCTTGACCCTGACAATGCTTGTCCCTTATGGTTTATTACTGTTGCCTGAAGATAAGTTGACAGTGACGTAAAAGAGTAAACCATCACAGGTAGGTTTTACAGGTTGTACCATATCATTATCACACCCTTCATTGGTTCGCAAGACAGATTGTACCTTAATTATTATCGTAACCGAAGCGTCGTTACCTTTTGACAACAGTGGATAGTTTGTTCGTTGAGTTTTACGTCCCACCAACAGCTAAGGTCATACGGAGACAAAGCCTCGGTTTAAAGACTCATCCGAAAGTCTGGAGAAGCCTGGGATCGATCCTGCGATCCCTGGTTCACAAGGCAAGGAGCGTAACCACTACACCACAGAGGCTTCTTCAACAATGGACAGTGCTTATTAACAAAAACATTCGCTGACGTTACTTTCAACTTATCCTCTGACAACAGTAGGTATCTTGCTAACTGGTAACAAGTATATGTATCAGCTGCATTTCACCAGGAATATCATGAAATTTCAAAACCCTAGCATACAAGGTTTAAAAGTTATGTCATGTATCAAATCAAAGCGCCAAAAGGCACTGAAATGACAGATTCTGTGAAAAACCAGTGCTTCAGCTGAAGTGCACGACCCGCCGGATGCTTTTAGCTTTATGAGTGTAACCATATATGGGTATGGCGGCCATTTTGGTCATGTGACCTGGACCTAAAACGGCTCCCCCAATAAATGCGCCTTATCGTAAGGAGCAAAATATATCTTATACTTTAGTACTGTATTCTGAATGGTTCGCAGGATAAAATGCATTCTCACTTTTCCAATACAAAAGCATATGTGTCAAAGTTTGACCTAGGCACAAAGAAGGTCAACCCAGGGTCACCATTTTAGCAATTTATGATGGGCCTTCGTCCCAGATGCTATTTATCAAGTTTCGTGGAAATCTGCCCAGTGGTTTTGGAGAGACTATTTTTGAAGGGTTTTTACCATATATGGCTTGGCGGCCATTTTGGTCATGTGACCTGGACCTAAAACGGCTCCCCCAATAAATGCGCCTTATCGTAAGGAGCAAAATATATCTTATACTTTAGTACTGTATTCTGAATGGTTCGCAGGATAAAATGCATTCTCACTTTTCCAATACAAAAGCATATGTGTCAAAGTTTGACCTAGGCACAAAGAAGGTCAACCCAGGGTCACCATTTTAGCAATTTATGATGGGCCTTCGTCCCAGATGCTATTTATCAAGTTTCGTGGAAATCTGCCCAGTGGTTTTGGAGAGACTATTTTTGAAGGGTTTTTACCATATATGGCTTGGCGGCCATTTTGGTCATGTGACCTGGACCTAAAACGGCTCCCCCAATAAATGCGCCTTATCGTAAGGAGCAAAATATATCTTATACTTTAGTACTGTATTCTGAATGGTTCGCAGGATAAAATGCATTCTCACTTTTCCAATACAAAAGCATATGTGTCAAAGTTTGACCTAGGCACAAAGAAGGTCAACCCAGGGTCACCATTTTAGCAATTTATGATGGGCCTTCGTCCCAGATGCTATTTATCAAGTTTCGTGGAAATCTGCCCAGTGGTTTTGGAGAGACTATTTTTGAAGGGTTTTTACCATATATGGCTTGGCGGCCATTTTGGTCATGTGACCTGGACCCCATGAGCAAATTTTGGTTTCCCCCATCCCATAGAGGCCCCATATGAAATTTGACTTCAATCGGCACAACGGTTTCCGAGGAGAAGCAGTTCGAAAATTTTCACAATTTTCGCCTCGGCGAGGCTATACTAACTGGAATGTAATAATTCGCAAGTTCATTGGTTAGATCTCATTGATATCTATCAGTATGCCAAAAATTGTTTAAATATTCCAAGCGGTTAAGTCACTATCACCAATTTTCACAAACGGGTTACGGACGGACAGACAGACCATATATGGCTTGGCGGCCATTTTGGTCATGTGACCTGGACCCCATGAGCAAATTTTGGTTTCCCCCATCCCATAGAGGCTTCATATGAAATTTGACTCCAATCGGCCCAACGATTTCCGAGGAGAAGCAGTTCGAAAATTTTCACATTTTTCGCCTCGGCGAGGCTATACTAAATGGAATGTAATATTTCGTAAGTTCATTGGTTAGATCTCATTGATATCTTTCAGTATGACAAAAATTGTTTAAATATTCCAAACGGTTAAGTCACTATCACCAATTTTCACAAACGGGTTACGGACGGACAGACAGACTGACAGACTGACAGAATGACACGGTGATTTTAGGGCACTCTTAGAAAATCAACCGACTTCAGTCGGTCGCTTTTCTGCGGGTCGTGCAATTCAGATTTACTTTCTTAAGTGATAAGGACAATAGCGCTGGAGTGCTGATTTTTAGTTTGGTTCACAAAACTGAGGTGAATCGGCTGTTAAACACTTTCATCTTCATTTTACTTGGACATTATTAATAAAACAACATGCAAATGACTACCCAGCAGACACACGTCGCTAGGGCAACGTCAAATCAACGTCGATGCAACGTCATGACGTTGCACCGACGTTGATGTGACGCCACAATTACGTCATGTGCCTGCTGAGATAGTTGCCAGTTTTATGACAACACATAGCCGCAATTTTCTTGTAAAAGCTTACACTTGTTGACTGAGATGTGTTTCGCGGCTTAGTCAAGAACCTGCCTTATGTCGTGCGCTACAATAAAGGAAAACACTTTTTGTGCGATGTTTGAAGTTTTGCGGCATGTGACTAATTATTTATCACAACATTGTGCTTACATATTCAGTTATTTAGACCTATACAACAGAATTGGACAGTGATAACTGTTAGGAGTTTATTATTGCTGGCTTGCTACCGTACGGTGAAGTTTCTAGCGTCACGTACTTCGCATTTAATTAGGTCATGTAAGTGTTATGAGTCTGTACCCTTTCAGCCCTTTATAGCCAAGTACAGATACCTACAGATGCAAACAGTGTAGAACCTGGTGAGATGGCTCATAATGATACACCGCATTCGGTTCTACATGGTTTGACATGCTGTTGACGACTATTGACTAGACACCCAATTTACATGTGTAGAATGGACGTGTACAAATTCAGTGACTGAAGAGTGAACTGGAGAAACTCGTGGGTTGAAGGGGTAAAATCTTAACCTGGCCTGTAACTGTTGTGTGCGGGTCAGGACCAGACAAAGCGGCTTGGCCGATAATCAAAAGTTAAATACAGCTTATTATACGGTCTATTTTCTTTATTTTTCAAAGTTTATCTAGATACTGAAATGGTGTGCACTGATTGTAGCTCTTTACATATTGTTTTTTTTTTCTTTTCTAAAAATATACAAAGGTACTTTAATGGCGTATTGATACAAATATAATTAATCATAACCCATTTTGTACTGAATGTAATATTATCACTTATCTGACGAAGATTTCGTTTCGAAATCCCGGTTCAAAATTAAGGGGCGTCAGCTAGAAATATAGGAATTAATTTAGGAAAAAAAATGGGCTAACTTTCGACAACAGTGAAGCCCGCAGTGAAGGCCGTGGTTAGACGCCGCCTCCAAGATTCGCCAATGACCCATAATGCGGTCGTCTGTATAAAATGGGAACTTTCCTTATGCATATTCAATTAACTTTACCCGTTTTGTTTGTAATTTAAGAAAGATCATTTTTGTATTTTGATTACAAATGAAACAAAACATGTAATCAAAATGCGGAAATAATGCCATGAGAAATTAGTTTTGAGACAGCGAGCATGAAAAGTCAACAAACAACGGACTATTTGCGCGGAGTCATATTTCAAAAGTAGTGGAAGCCGGAAGTTCGGACGTTAAAATTGTAAACATGCAGCACGACGAAGAATGACAGAAAGAATCTGTCATTAAAAAAGCGTAACGGATAGACAGACACATGCATGCACAGACGAACGACAAAGAAATATGTTCGTATGAATAAAACTAGCTGACACTCCAAACACTTAAACAAAGAAACAAAGGTAACCATGATCTTTGTCGCTTTGTCATTTCTCAGTCTGCTAATGTTATATGATTTTCCATTAGTGTCATCGCGATACATGCTGTTGTGCTGGGAATATTTCAGCATTAAAGGTTTAAAACGTCTCATAAGAATGAATAGGAGCAGTGCCATATTGGGATATGAGCGATGAAGTGGTTTCTTATTTCGGCTTTCCTCAGACACCAACCACTGGAGCGACGTACACCTAAGTCAGTTTACTGAGCATCTCATTTAATTTCTAAAATAAAACAGATCATACATGTACATTGTACCTCCATCACGTGCGAATCTGGTTTAATCCATATAAGCCTGGCATCCTTGAAATGGAACATACGAGCAGTGAAGCCAGATGACGCAGTGTCTCATTTGGGTCTGCAATGTTTGCCAGACAGATACACTAATTTTTGTCAAAATAATAAAGTTTTATTTAAAGAATAAAGATAAAATCAACCACAAACCCCTATTTTAACCAGTGGACGCCGGATGACGCAGCCTCTCATTTGGGTCTGCACTGTTTGCCAGACAGATACACTAATTTTTGTCAAATTAATAAAGTTTTATTAAAAGAATAAAGATAAAATCAACCACACACCCCTATTTTAAGCAGTGGACTCATCGAATGAAACACACACCCCTCGAACTGAAAAATGTTGTATCACCATCCTCACTTGCATGAAGTCTATTCCGACTTGTGGGGTAAATCTTTTTGCATCAAACTTGTCTTCTTCATTACCGTAACACACTCGTGTCCTAAGTGGGCGTCTATCACACCGCCAGATCAAGCAGCTTTCGATGAAAACTTGTGATATTTACTTTATTTCCACATAAAATATAGTTTGTTGGTTCTCGTTAGAACAGCATCAATGAGGCGGTTATAATGAGTACCCACAACCCAAGACTTGGAACAGAAATAAGGAAAAACATTGTGTACCTCTGTAAAGCCCAATTTTCTGTACATAAAGTAGGGTGTAGAGGGGTGCTCATTACACGGACGAAATAAATTATTGGTTTAGACTCATATTCTAGACAGGTTTTTAATTATTTGGACCCAATTTTGATTTATATCAGTCTTTGAATCGACTGCCTATTCGAAATTCGCAAAATTGCAGTATGTTTGCTCTGGCTTTTCTTGCCGAATCATTACAGGGTCACTGATGAGGCTTTATTAGCCGAAACTACGTAGTATGACCCATCTTCTTTCTTATGAATGCTTTCATTGCTCTTAAGGGATCTCATTTTAGATTTTTATTTGCCTTCACTGCAGCTGGTGTTGTGCCGTGTGGCGGCCGTAAAACGTCTCCCCGTTCATCAACCATAGTGCAGTTTATATTTTACTTTTGGTCGTTTGAGATCAGCGTGAGTATTCTGAGAAATCAGAAATAAATTATTGGGTTAGACTCATATTCTAGACAGGTTTTTAATTCTTTGGACCCAATTTTGATTTATATCAGTCTTTGAATCGACTGCCTATTCGAAATTCGCAAAATTGCAGTATGTTTCCTCTGGCTTTCATTGCCGGATCATTAAAGGGTCACTGATGAGGCTTTATTAGCTGAAACTACGTAGTATGACCCATCTTCTTTCTTGTGAATGTTTTTATTACTCTTAAGGGATCTCATTTTAGATTTTTATTTGCCTGCACTGCAGCTGGTGTTGTGTCGTGTGGCGGCCGTAAAACGTCTCCCCGTTCATCAACCATAGTGCAGTTTATATTTTACTTTTGGTCCTTTGAGATCAGCGCGAGTATTCTGAGAAATCAGAAATAAATTATTGGTTTAGACTCACATTCTAGACAGGTTTTTAATTATTTGGACCCAATTTTGATATATATCAGTTTGAATCGACTGCCTATTCAAAATTCGCAAAATTGCAGTATGTTTCCTCTGGCTTTCTTTGCCGGATCATTACAGGGTCACTGATGAGGCTTTATTAGCCGAAACTACGTAGTATGACCCACCTTCTTTCTTATGAATGTTTTCATTACTCTTAAGGAATCTCATTTTAGATTTTTATTTGCTAACGTGATGTGTAATGGAAAATGCCAGCGTCATGTTCAGCATGCATGAATGCTGTTGCCGAGATATCCCCCTTAAACCAGCATTACTGATGGTATATGAGCTGGTGCTATAAAAAACTGAACCATAATAAAAGCACTGCAAGCATTGCATCATGCCCCGCCACTACATTTACATCAAGCAAGTGCCATAACAATGTTTGAATTGGAGCTTAACGGCTCAGTCAACTTTATTTTAGGTCATTTTTGAGCCGGGTCAGTCTACCTATCCACACTTTTCCTAGGCAGGCTTATACGTAAGCGGTTAACCAGCACAGTGCACATTCTTTCGCCAGAAACTTACAACTACACTTTTTGAATCAGTGGACGGGAGAAAATGACCGTATTATTATTGCATGATCAATCGCCATGAAAGAATGTTGCCGACGCCATAAACTGTCAAACAGGATTTCAAAGTGAAGGCCGTTAGTCTGTCCCTAAATAGTTTTCAAGTTACAGAGGAGACACAAATATATTACAGAAATCAATTTTATTCAATGTTCAAAGGGTGGTAACTTCAGAAGTAGATTAGCGAGAATTGTGGTTCTTGTGTTCTGGACCTCAAATCATAATGCTTTTCGTTGAGGTTTTAAATAAATTGAAATCCAGACATTTTCGTGCTTCAAGTCTGTCTACTTACGATTTTTCCACTCTTTACACTACACTTCCTCATAATCTTATAAAAGAAAAGCTTAATGATTTAATTGAATGGGCTTTTCACAGAGAAGATTCTCTCTATCTTGCATGTAATGTCAGAAATGCATTTTTCACTTCTAAAGAGCATAAGAATTATACACTTTGGTCATGTCAGAAAGTGTGTGATGCCCTCACCTTTCTACTTGACAATATTTATATTAGATTTGGTACTAAGTTATTTAGACAAATTGTGGGTATTACGATGGGTACGAATTGCGCACCTCCTGTGGCTGATCTATTCTTGGATTGTTATGAAAGAGACTTCATGTTGTCGCTTTCCATTGATAATCAATCTGAAATTATTGAAGCTTTTAGCTCCACTTCTTGATATTTAGATGATTTATTAAATATTGATAATACCTATTTCGATGGTTTGATCAGTCAGATTTACCCCCCAGAACTTCAGTTAAATAAAGCAAATTCTTCTGATACCGAGGCCCCGTTTTTGGATTTACATCTATCTATTGTAGATGGATTTGTATTGTGCAAAATTTATGATAAACGCGATGACTTTGATTTTGAGATTGTAAATTTTCCTTTTTTGGATGGTGATGTTCCTCGTGCGCCATCCTATGGCGTTTATATTTCGCAATTAATTCGATTTGCTAGAGTGTGTAGTCATGTAACTGACTTCAACACTTGTAATAAATTATCAACGGCTAAACTCCTTAATCAGGGTTATCGGTACCATAAACTACGCAAAGCCTTTTCAAAATTTTATAGACGCCATTCTGATTTAATTTCAAAATTCAATATTGGACTTAAATCTCTTCTGCAACAAGGTCTATCGGAACCCGAATTTTATGGTGACTTAGTATATAAATTCAGAAAAATATATAACCGCAATGACTTCAGCACCCAATTTCGTAAAATCATTCTTCAATATAAAAAAATTGGGTACAACATGGATGTTATACGACAGACTGCATGCATGGTAGTTAACCCAATCACGGTTGGCAACTTTGCTTCCCTCTTTAATTGCACGCCGGTGGGTCAGGCCTAAGATTCTATGACGGCTCCAACGTAAAGGCTTATTGAGAATTAGAGAAATTTAATTCAAGGTAATGCTGGTTGGTGCCTGATGCTCTGTCTCTGGTTGGGCCCATCGGAGTCTAACTGTTGGTTTTCTTTTGCTCCAGCGTTTCAGTGGTTTCTTGCTGTCTAGTCCTCACCATTGTCCCACCTCTGTGGTTCTTTGATTTTTGTGTTCACGGAGATGTTGCACTGATGAGTTAGGAGGCCTTCATGCGGACTGAACAAATTTTTTGTCTAAATCGCGACGGAAGTAAGGGCGTGGATTGTGGCCACGTAAAATCGATTTAAGCCCCCCAGTGGAAATCTTCCACTGACCGTTCCAAGGCGGCTCTTCTGTGGCGATTTATTTATGTTGTTGTTTGTTACTTACTGTGTGTACCACTTGTGTTTTTAAATTTTGGATGGCCATATGGCCATTTTGTGGGAAAGTAACTGTCCTTATGGCCTTCCTTTGTTTAGGTTTCCATTATGGTCTGGTCGCTTAATGTTTGTATTTCTTTCCCTTTGGTGTCTTTTATGGGTGGAGTAAGTTAATTGTATCAATTCCTGATCTTTGTTTTACTTCTACTTTACATTTGTGTGAAGTTTCATCAAAATACCTGAAACGGTTTACAACTTACAGAGCGAACACAAGTAAACTATTAGTAGAAATGGCTTTATTCACTATTTTCAAAGGGCCATAACTCCAGAATTAGGCTAATCAGAGTTATGTTTCACATGTTCTACATGTCGTCTCATGGTGCTCTACTTATCTGTGAAGTTTCCTTATAATATCTCAAATCACGGGTATCAGAGTTATGGAGCGGACACAAAACTACGTTAGATATGGTTATGTTCAATGTTCAAAGGGCAATAACTCCAAAAGTAGGAAAATCAGACTTATGGTTCATATGTTCTGCACGTCGTCCAATGGTGCTCTACATATTTGTGAAGTTTTGTATCAAAATTTATATGGAGCGAACACGAAACTATGATACGCTGTCAGACGGACGGATATGCACTCAAAATTTCGGAAGGTGTAACATAATACCCCGCCACTCTTGGCGGGGCATAAAAATGTAAATTTGTTCGCTCTTCTCACTGGGTAACACTCCGGCTACATATGATGGCCAAATACTGATCAGACTACATAGATTCGCCGGCTGAGCTGCGTCCTCGCTTGTTCAGCGACACGACTCTGTTGCAATACCCCCTTTAGCAATGTACGGCTCAGGCGATCATCGAAGAAACTTATCAGACTGCTTGGATGCATAGGCTGAGCTGTGCTTTCGTCCGCTGCTGGCTCCCCTGTAATGAGCACCTGTGTAAGGAAAACTTATTTCGGAAAAAAAATCAAACACCCTGGTGAGTGAAACCATCCTGTGTTTTATTCAGCCTCTTCCACTCAAAAAAAAAAAAATAATTTCTTTTTAAGAAAATTTAAATTTTTGGTCCAAAAATTCATGTTTAGTCAAAAGTAATAATCTCTTTTTTTTCTTTTTGACCTGGTATTGCTGACAGCTATATATGCAGAATGTGCATAACAAAACCTAGAATAGACAACTCAAAAGGTCTTATAATTCAGTTCCCCAATTATATTTTGCAATTCAGGCAATAATTATGAATGTATGGTTCCACCTTTTTCAATTCAATCTCGACAAATCAATAACAAGAGGCCCAAGAGGGCCTGTCGCTCCACCGGCTAACTTCAGACAATTGTCATATTTATTACATTAACCAATTGTATACTAGTGGACTCTTCTATTGCTATATGTTGGACCAGTCCATTTGTCATATAAGGGGTGTCAGGCCTATTTTTTTCTATTTTTGATGGAATATTCTGTTAGCAAATAGTGCAGGCCCTGATCAGACATGGTGTTCTGTGGGGTCTGATCTGGGCCAGCACTATTTGCCAAGGTACCCATTTAGGGTTTTCCCCGCATGCAATGGGTAAAAAAGAAACAAGTGATCCACCCAAGGAATGTCCATTCTATATTTTTTGGACCCCAGAGTCATGGTTGGCAGGATTTATGTGAGTGACCATTTGGCATTGCTCCGTTCTAAATATCTAAAGCTCTGGGCCTTATGGTTTCAGAGAAGAAGACTTTTTTTAAGTTTTTCCTATTATAAGTCTATGGGAACTAATATGCCTCTGGGCGTGACCAATTTTTTACCCCACTTGACGTTGCTGCATACTTAATATCTAAGCTCTGGGCACTGATGGTTTCAGAGAAGATTTTTGTCAGTTTTTCCCAGTATAAGTCTATGGGAGCTTATGGGCCTCAGGGTGTGGCCAATTTGGACCCCAGGGGCATAGTTGGCAGGATTTATGCAGTTGAATACTTCAAGTTGCTACATACTAAGCTCTTGGCCTTATGGTTTCAGAGGAGAAAAGTTTCAAGATTTTGTCATTATTAGTCTATGGGAGCTACTAAGCACCGGGGCATTGCCAATTTGGACTCAAGAGTCATAGATCGCAGGACTTAGTAGGTGACCACATAACTTTGCTACATACTACAGTTCAACCTGTATTAAGCAAGTGCCTAAGGGATAGTCAAAATATGCTTGCTTAAGACAGGTTCTTGCTTAATACAGGTGAAATTTAACACATCTGCCTTTCTTGGGAACTGAATGCCTGCTTGCTTAAGACAGGTTGCTTGCTTAATAGAGGTGGCCACTAAGACAGGTTTTACTGTAAATGTCTTAGCTTTAGGCTTTATGGTTTCAGAGAAGAAGTTTTTCCGTTTATTGGTCTATGGAAGCTAATGAGCCAAAGGTGGTGGCCATGGCAGCCATATTTTTTGTCTGATCCAAATATCTTCAATGAATCTGACAATGGTAGACACAAGGAACATTCATGAAAATTAAGAACGAAATCCATTTAGCAGTTTTGGAGAAGATTAAAAAAAAAAAGATCCCTTTATGAGTCTATGGAAGCTAATTAGCCAATGGGCGTGTCCATGGCGGCCATGTTTTTTGTCTGATCAAAATTGCTTCAAGGAACATTCATGCAAAGTAAGAATGAAATCCATTAAGTTGAGCGGTTTTGGAGGAGAAGGTTTTTAAAACTTTTCCCCATATAAGTCTTTGAAAGCTAATGAGCCAAGGGGCATGGCCATGGCAGTCATGTGGGGCATGGCCATGGTGGCAATGTTTTTGGTCTGATCCTAATTTCTTCAAGGAATCTGACAGAGGTCCACCCAAGGAACATTCATGCAAAATAAGAATAAAATCCATTGAGTGGTTTTGGAGGAGAAGATTTTTAAATATTTTTTTTTGGTTTCGATGCCATTTTGTTCTGCATGTAACAAAATTCTTTGAAGGAATTCAGAAGAGGACTATGTGAGAAACATTCCTGTGAAGTTTGGTTACAATCGACCAAGTAGTTAAGGAGGAATGTTTAAAGAAAAAAGTTAACGCACGGATGCACAACCGCACAGACGCACAACAGACACAGGGCCATAACATATAACATAAGACCCGCCGGTCTTTGGCCAGTGGAGCTAAAAAATGAACAGATTTATGTTTTTATTTTTTTATTTATTTATTTTTTCCTTTCCTCCGTCGGATTCGGTATGTCTCCCTTTTCAACTAAGCCATTTTAACCCCCAGGGATCTGGAGAACTGTTGACACTGTAGTATAATTAGGTCTAATAAATCAATCTCCCTCAGTATTTTGAATTTATTTTGAAACATCAAGTCGTATAAATAGAGTTTGTGTTGAAAACATCAGTTCTATCACCAGTGTGATGGGCAAGTGAAATTTCTGATGTTTTGAATTTTAGAATGACAATTTTTAGGTGGACCTCTATAGATATGTGATAGTCAGCAAAATTGGAGGAGATTAATTCAGATACAGGAAGGTACTTTTAAATAAATAAATAAATAAATAAATAAATAAATAAATAAATAAATAAATAAATAAATAAACAAGAACTTTTGAAGAAGAGAAGACTTTTTTAACATTACACTACATGTTATATATTGAAAATAAACCCCGCCCACTGCAGCCATGTTTTTAGTCGGATCAAAATTTCTTCAAGAAATCTGACAGAGGTCCACCAAAGGAACATGCATGCCAAATAACTATGAAATAAAACAAGAACTTTTGCAGAAAATATTTTCAGCATTACACTATATGTTATATAGTGAAAATAAGCCTCGCCTATGGTGGCCATGTTTTTTTGTAAGATCAAATTTTTTTCAAGGAATCTGACAACAGTCCACCCAAGGACAATTCATGCAAATTACAATGAAATCCCACAAGTACTTTTGCAGAAGAATTTTTAGCATTACATTATATGTTAAATAGTGAAAATAAGCCCCGCCCATGGCGGCCATGTTTTTTGTCGGATCAAAATTTCTTCAAGGAATCTAAAAGAGGTCCACCCAAGGAACATTCATGCAAAATAAAAACAAGGCATCGCATGTGATACAAATCCCCTCGCACTAGACAACTTCGTGTGTGGAAAACACTGAAATGGCAAAAGTCCAACTTGCTTGAGATATTATCATATGCAACATTTGTGTAAAGTTTGTTTAAAAATCCTCCAATAAATGTACATTCTAGAGTGATGACGTTTCTCTAAAAATAGCCATAGTGACCTTGACTTGAGGCCATGACCACGAAAGTAGATCTTGCTCAAGATATTATCATAAGCATCTTTTGTGTGAAGTTATATTAAAATCTGTTAATAAATGTAGACGGTAGAGCGATGACAAAGTTTTTCTAAAGATAGCCACAGTGACCTTGACTTTGAGGTCATGACCTTGAAAGTCGAAGTAAGTCGAGATATTATCATAAGAAACATTTGTGTGAAGTTCTATTACAATCCATCATTAAATGTAGGCCCTAGAGCGATGACAAAGTTTTTATAAAAACAGCCACAGTGACCTTGACCTTGAAAGTCTAAACAGCTCGAGATATTGTCATAAGGAACATTTGTGTGAAGTTATATTGAAGTTGGTGAAAAAATGTAAGCACTAGAGCAATGACAAAGTTTTTCTAAAAATAGCCATTGTGACCTTGACCTTGAAAGTCAAACTCACTCGAGGTATTGTCATAAGGAACATTTGTGTGAAGTTATATTGAAATGGGTGAAGAAATGTAAGCGCTAGAGCCATGACAAAGTTTTTCTAAAAATAGCCACAGTGACCTTGACCTTGAAAGTGGAACTCACTTGAGATATTGTTATAAGGAACATTTGTGTGAAGTTATATTGAAATCGATAAAGAAATGTAAGCGCTAGAGGGATGATGAAGTTTTTCTGAAAATAGACACAGTGACCTTGACCTTGAAAGTGGAACTCGCTAGAGATATTGTCATAAGGAACATTTGTATGAAGTTATATTGAAATTGGTGAAGAAATGTAAGCACTAGAGCGATGACAAAGTTTTTCTAAAAAATAGCCACAGTGACCTTGACCTTGAGGCCTTGACCTTGATAGTCGAACCCGCTTGAGATATTGTCATAAGGAACATTCGTGTGAAGTTATATTGAAATCAGTGAAGAAATAAAGGCGATAGAGCGATGACAAAGTTTTTTTCTAAAAAAAGCCACAGTGACCTTGACCTTGAGGCCATGAGTTGGAAAGTCGAACTCGCTGGAGATATTTTTATAAGGATCATTTGTGTGAAGTTATATTGAAATTGGTGAAGAAATGTAGGCGCAAGAGCGATGAAAAAGTTTTTCTAAAAATAGCCACAGTGACCTTGACCTTGAGGTCATGACCTTGAAAGTCCAACTCGCTCAAGATATTGTCATAAGGAACATTTGTGTGAACTTATATTGAAATCAGTGAAGAAATGTAGGAGCTAGAGTGATGACAAAGTTTTTCTAAAAATAGCCACTGTGACCTTGACCTTGAAGCTATGACCTTGAATGTGGAACTCGCTCGAGATATTTTTATAAGGATCATTTGTGTGAAATTATTTTGAAATTGGTGAAGAAATGTAAGCGCTAGAACCATAACAATGTTTTTTTAAAAATAGCCACAGTGACCTTGACCTTGAGATCATGACCTTGAAAGTCAAACTCGCTCGAGATATTTTTATAAGGATCATTTGTTTGAAGTTATATTGAAATTGGGGGAGAAATGTAGGCGCTAGAGCCATGACAAAGTTTTTCAAAAAATAGCCAGAGTGACCTTGACCTTGAAAGACGATCTTGCTCCAGATAGTGTCGTAAGGAACGTTCGTGTGAAGTTATATTAAAATCGGTCAAGAAATGTAGGCGCTAGAGCGATGACAAAAGTACGTACGTATGTATGTGGCGCTAGAGCGATGACAAAAGTACGTACGTACGTGGCGCTAGAGCGATGACAACAGTACATACGTACGTATGTATGGAACAAATGCTATATCCCCCCTCACAACTATGTTGTGCGAGGGGATAATGAAATCCAACAGGTGGGTTTGGAGGAGAAGATTTTTAAAGATTTTTTTTTTTTGTTTTGTTGCCATGGCAACCAGAGTTCTGGGTGTAACAAAATTCTTTGAAGGAATTTAGAAGAGGACTAAGTAAGGAACATTCCTGTGAAGTTTGGTTACAATTGGCCCAGTAGTTTAGGAGGAGAAGATGTTTTAGCATTACACTATATGTTAAATAGGGAAAATAAGCCCCACCCATGGCGGCCATGTTTTTTGTCGGATCAAAATTTCTTCAAGGAATCTGAAAGAGGTCCACCCAAGGAACATTCATGCAAAATAAAAATGAAATCCAACAGGTGGTTTTGGAGGAGAAGATTTTTAAAGATTTTTAATTTTTTGTGTTGTTTTGTTGCCATGGCAACCAGAGTTCTGGGTGTAACAAAATTCTTTGAAGGAATTTAGAAGAGAACTAAGTAAGGAACATTCCTGTGAAGTTTGGTTACAATGGACCCAATAGTTTAGGAGAAGAAGATGTTTTAGCATTACACTATATGTTAAATAGGGAAAATAAGCCCCGCCCATGGCGGCCATGTTTTTTGTTGGATCAAAATTTCTTCAAGGAATCTGAAAGAGGTCCACCCAAGGAACATTCATGCAAAATAAAAATGAAATCCAACAGGTGGTTTTGGAGGAGAAGATTTTTAAAGATTTTTAATTTTTTGTGGTTTTGTTGCCATGGCAACCAGAGTTCTGGGTGTAACAAAATTCTTTGAAGGAATTTAGAAGAGGACTATGTAAGGAACATTCCTGTGAAGTTTGGTTACAATTGGCCCAGTAGTTTAGGAGGAGAAGATGTTTAAAGAAAAAGTTAACGCACAGACGCACGACGGACATAGGGCCATGAGAATAGCCCCGCCAGTGGAGCTAATTAACCCAATCAACTTGATATATATATCAACATAAATTAACCAAATCAACTTAAATTTTAACTAGATACATCACAATACCAACTTCACCACAACCTCAATATAACATGGTTCGTTATAACACGGTTATGGATATAACACGGTTTCAGAATGTATCCCAAAAATGTATAGATTATATAGAAAAATGACCATAAATGGTCATTTTTCTATATAATCCATACATTTTTGTTTGGATATAACACGGTTGTTTAACTAACACGGTTTCTGTTTTGGACCCCATTAATAGTGTTATAAAGAGGTTGTGGTGTAATTACTTCACCAAGTCAACATGATACTCAACAAAATTAGCTTGATGGCTGACCAACTTAACTCAATACTCTAGCAACTTAACTCGATACTTGACATTTGTAAGTCTGTACTTAACAATTTAAACCTGATACATGTACTTGCAACTTTACAAATCATAACACTCTGTTCGACTATTCTCCACTGGCTGTCTAGAAAGCCCAAAACTTATTTGCAACTCTGCAATAATTTCATCCATTTTACTTACCTTTTTTCGGTGTCGGTGTTATAGACTGAATATTCGTAGATGGTTTCATGAAGAGGTATTTCCCTTTTAACTGAGAGTTAGGACAGGAGGGAACCTTTGAAGCATCATGGAAGGCAATTCTCTGGTCTAGAACTGTTGTCGAGACACTTTTTAACTTTCTGTCAATGTCACTCTCAGACTTCTGATAAACAGCTTGAAGACGCTGCTGAATGGGATCCATTGTCATCATCTAACAATATATGGAAGAACTGCAAAAAAATAACAAGGGTTCAAAGCACTCTTAGATAAACAAACAAGAGGCCCATAGGTTACTATGCTCACCAGAGCTCAGGCAGCCATGTACTTTAACAACATATGGTATGGTTTTTAAGTCTCCCCTAAATGAACTCCCATACCAAAATGTGGACCCTGTATCTGAAATACTAGGCCTTTTATAAAGCAGAGGAAATTGGACATGGACCCAATGGAGCCTTGGTTGTTAACATTGAATGCGTTTTATCGAAAGAACTTGAATATATGTATAGTTTTGGGGTGGGTAGCCTAGCCACTAGGCATTAAAATGAATAATATGGAATTAAAATCATCTTTTGCACTAAAATGAACAGTGTATAAAAGTTTAGCTAGTCTAGTCTCTCTGGCTCAATTTTAATTCTAAGCTTGGAGACTCTATCAAATAGACGTGCCATTACTAGCAAGGTGATAAATTTTTAATAAAAAAAAAAATACAAACAAGAGGACCATGATGGCCCTGGATCGCTCACCTGATCCATAGAGTAATAAGTGGGCCCCAGGGAGGGCCATTATTGACACCAGGGCTATAATATGCATAATGTTGAGGGAGGTCTAAAAAGGTGAAGGTTCATACCAAATATCAACAAAGACTATAATTTGAACAATCTTGGCAAAGGTCCAATAGATGAAGCTACACACCAAATATCAAAGACCTGGGCCTTGCGGTTTCAGAGAAGAAGATTTTTTTTAAAGATTTTCCCTACATAAGCCTATGTAAAACCAAATGGCCCCGGGGCGGGGGTATTTTTGGCCTCAGGGCAATAATTTAAGCAATCTTGATAGAGGTCCACTAGATGAAGCTTCACACCAAATATCCAAGACCTGGGCCTTGCTGTTTCAGAGAAGAAGATTTATAAAGTAGAAGTAAAACAAAGATCAGGAATTGATACAATTAACTTACTCCACCCATAAAAGACACCAAAGGGAAAGAAATACAAACATTAAGCGACCAGACCATAATGGAAACCTAAACAAAGGAAGGCCATAAGGACAGTTACTTTCCCACAAAATGGCCATATGGCCATCCAAAACCAAAAGACACAAGTGATACACACAGTAAGTAACAAACAACAACATAAATAAATCGCCACAGAAGAGCCGCCTTGGAACGGTCAGTGGAAGATTTCCACTGGGGGGCTTAAATCGATTTTATGTGGCCACAATCCTCGCCCTTACTTCCGTCGCGATTTAGACAAATAATTTGTTCAGTCCGCATGAAGGCCTCCTAACTCATCAGTGCAACATCTCCGTGAACACAAAAATCAAAGAACCACGGAGGTGAGACAACGGTGAGGACTCGACAGCAAGAAACCACAGAAATGCTGGAGCAAAAGAAAACCAACAGTTAGACTCCGATGAGCCCGACCAGAGACAGAGCATCAGGCACCAACCAACATTATCTCTCTAATTTTCGATAAGCCTTTACGTTGGAGCCGTCATAGAATCTGAGGCCTGACCCACCATTTTAAGTCTATGTAAAACCAAAGGGACCCAGGGCGGGGGCATTTGTGGCCCGAGGGCTATAATTTGAACAATATTGGTAGAGGTCCACTAGATGAAGCTCCATACCAAAATATCAAAGACATGGGCCTTGCGATTTTCGGAGAAGAACATCTTTAAACATTTCCCTATATAAGTATGTAAAACCAAAGGGTCTCTGGGCGGGGGCATTTTTGGCCCCAGGGCTACAATTTGAACAATCTTGATAGAGGTCCACTAAATGAAATATCACACCAAATATCAAAGACCTAGGCCTTGTGGTTTCACAGAAGAAAAGTTTTAAAGATTTTCCCTACATAAGTCTATGTAAAACCAAAGAGCCCAGGAGGCGGGGCCATTTTTAGTCTCAGGGCTATAATTTGAACACTCTTTGTAGAGGTCCACTAGATGAAGCTTCATACCAAATATCAAAGACCTAGGCCTTGTGGTTTCAGAGAAGAAGATTTTTCAAGATTTTCCCTATATAAGCCTATGTAAAACCAAAGGGCCCCGGGGCGGGGACATTTTTGGCCCCAGCACTATAATTTGAACAATCTTGGTAGGGGTCCACTAGATGAAGCTTCATAACAAATATCAAAGACCTGGGCCTTGCGGTTTCAGAGAAGAAGATTTTTCAAGATTTTCCCTATATGAGCCTATGTAAAACCAAAGGGTCCTGGGGCGGGGGCATCTTTGGCCCCAGCACTATAATTTGAACAGTCTTGGTAGGGGTCCAACAGATGAAGATTCATACCAAATAGCAAAGACCTGGGCCTTGCAGTTTCAGAGAAAAAGATTTTTAAAGATTTTCCCTATATAAGCCCATGTAAAACCAAAGGGCTCCGGGGCGGGGGCATTTTTTGCCCCAGCACTATAATTTGAACAATCTTGGTAGGGGTCCACTAGATGAAGCTTCATACCAAATATCAAAGACCTGGGCCTTGCGGTTTCAGAGAAGAAGATTTTAAAAGTTTTCGGTGAAAAAAATCTACTTTTGGCTCCAGTGACCTATATGTGCAACGGACCGGTACCATTTGAACAACTTTGAAAGGGGTCTACCTAAGGATCATTCCTGTGAAGTTTGGTCAAAATCTGATCAGTGGTTTAGGAGGAGATGTCATTTGTAGAAATTGTTTACGCACGGATGACAGACAAAAAGTGATCCTAATATAAAACACAAGAGGGCCATGATGGCCCTGGATCGCTCACCTGTTCCATAGAGTAACAAGTGGGCCCCGGGGAGGGCCATTATTGACCCTAGCGTTATAATGTGCATAATGTTGAGGGAGGTCTAAAAAGATGAAGCTTCATACCAAATACAGGCCTCATACTGACCAAGCTTTTCAAAGCCTGAAAAACCTGATTTTGCAGCCTTAACCCTCATCCTGCTATACATTACCTTTGCAAACAGTGTAGATCCAGATCAGATGGCTTCTGAAGAAGCCATCTGATCAGGATCTACACTGTTTGTAATGCAGTTTGTGACTTGAATACATTATACCAAATAATCTGATTGGTGAATAGGCAGAAATGGGTGTAATAAATAATTTTATTCAGAGGATAAGTGTTCAATAGTCATTTTAAACAGAATATAGGATCTAAAAAGCCTGAAATCAAGAAACAATGAAGCCCTAAAAGCCTGAAATCCTGCATATGCCTGAAAAATATGAGGCCTGCAAATATCAACAAAGGCAATAATTCGAACAATCTTGGCAAAAGGTCCACTAGATGAAGCTACACACTAAATATCAAAGACCTGAGCCTTGCGGTTTCAGAGAAGAAGATTTTTTTAAAGATATCCCTACATAAGCCTATGTAAAACCAAATGGCCCCGGGGCGAGGGCAGTTTTGACCTCAGGGCTATAATTTAAACAATCTTGATAAAGGTCCATTAGATGAAGCTTCACGCCAAATATTAAAGACCCGGGCCTTGCTGTTTCAGAGAATAAGACTTTCAAAGATTGTCTCTATATAAGTCTATGTAAAACCAAAGGGCCCTGGGTGGGGGCATGTGTGGCCCGAGGGCTAAAATTTGTTCAATCTTGGTAAAGGAAGCTCCATACCAAATATCAGAGACATGGCATTGCAGTTTCGAAGAAGAAGATTTTTAAAGATTTCCCTATATAAGTCTATGTAAAACCAAAGGGTCTCGGGGCAGGGGCATTATTGGCCCCAGGGCTATAATTTGAACAATCTAGACAGAGGTTCACTAGATGAAATTTCACACAAATATCAAAGACCTAGACCTTGTGGTTTCATAGAAGAAGATTTTTAAAGATTTTCCCTATATAAGCCCATGTAAAACCAAAGGGCCCCGGGGCGAGGGAATTTTTGGTCCCAGCACTATAATTTGAACATTCTTGGTAGGGGTCAACTAGATGAAGCCTCATACCAAATAGCAAAGACCTGGGCCTTGCAGTTTCAGATAAGAAGATTTTTAAAGATTTTCCCTATATAAGCCCATGTTAAACCAAAGGGCCCCAGGGCCGGGCATTTTTGACCCCGGCACTATAATTTTAACAATCTTGGTAGATGAAGAGTCATACCAAATATCAAAGACCTGGGCCTTGTGGTTTTAGAGAAGAAGAGTTTTAAAGATTTTCCCTATATAAGCCCATGTAAAACCAAAGGGCCCCGGGGCGGGGGCATTTTTGGCCCCAGCACTATAACTTGAACAATCTTGGTTGGGGTCCACTAGATGAAGCGTCATACTAAATATCAAAGACCTGGGCCTTGCGGTTTTAGAGAAGAAGAGTTTTAAAGATTTTCCCTATATAAGCCCATGTTAAACCAAAGGGCCCCAGAGCCGGGGCATTTTTGACCCCAGCAATATAATTTTAACAATCTTGGTAGGGGTCAACTAGATGAAGAGTCATACCAAATACCAAAGACCTGGGCCTTGTGGTTTCAGAGAAGAAGAGTTTTAAAGATTTCCCTATATAAGCCCATGTAAAACCAAAGGGCCCCGGGGCGGGGGCATTTTAGGCACCAGCACTATAATTTTAACAATCTTGGTAGGGGTCAACTAGATGAAGATTCACACCAAATATCACAGACCTGGGCCTTGCGGTTTTAGAGAAGAAGAGTTTTAAAGATTTTCACTATATAAGCCCATGTAAAACCAAAGGGCCCCGGGGTGGGGCATTTTAGGCCCCAGCACTATAATTTGAACAATCTTGGTAGGGGTCCACTAGATGAAGGGTCATACCAAATATCAAAGACCTGGGCCATGCCGTTTCAGAGAAGAAGATTTTTAAACATTTTCCCTATATAAGCCCATGTAAAACCAAAGGGCCCAGGGGCGGGGGTATTTTTGGCCCCAGCACTATAATTTGAACAATCTTGGTAGGGGTCCACTAGATGAAGCTTCATACCAAATATCAAAGACCTGGGACTTGGGGTTTCAGAGAAGAAGATTTTTAAACTTTTTGGTGAAAAAAAATCTATTTTTGGCTCCTGTGACCTATATGTGCAACAGACCGGAACCATTTGAACAACTTTGAAAGGGGTCCACCTAAGGATCATTCCTGTGAAGTTTGGTCAAAATCCGATCAGTGGTTTAGGAGGAGATGTCGTTTGAAGAAATTGTTTACGCACGGATGACAGACAAAAAGTGATCCGAATATAAAACACAAGAGGGCCATGATGGCCCTGGATCGCTCACCTGATCCATAGAGTAACAAGTGGGCCCTGGGGAGGGCCATTATTGACCCCAGGGTTACAATGTGCATTATGTTGAGGGAGGTCTAAAAAGGTGAAGCTTCATACCAAATATCAACAAAGGTTATAATTTGAACAATCTTGGCAAAAGTCCAATAGATGAAGCTACATACCAAATATCAAAGACCTGGGCCTTGCGGTTTCAGAGAAGATTTTTTTAAAGATATTTCCAACATAAGCCTATGTAAAACCAAATGGCCCCAGGGCTGGGCATTTTTGGCCTCAGGGCTATAATTTAAACAATCTTGATAGAGGTCCACTAGATGAGGCTTCACACCAAATATCAAAGACCTGGGCCTTGCTGTTTCAGAGAAGAAGCTTTTCAAAGATTATTTCAATATAAGTCTATGTAAAACCAAAGGGTCTCGGGGTGGGGGCATTTTTGGCCCCAGGGCTATAATTTGAACAATCTTGATAGAGGTCCACTAGATGAAATTTCACACCAAATATCAAAGACCTAGGCCTAGTGGTTTCATAGAAGAAGATTTTTAAACATAGATGTCTTACAAAGTCCCTTTATAAGTCTATGTAAAACCAAAGGGCCACGAGGCGGGGGCATTTTTGGTCTCAGGGCTACAATTTGAACAAACTTGGTAGAGATCCACTAGCTGAAGCTTCATACCAAATATCAAAGACCTAGGCCTTGTGGATTCAGAGAAGAAGATTTTTCAAGATATTCCCTATATAATTTTATGTAAAACCAAAGGGCCCCGGAGGGGGGGCATTTTTGGCCCCAGGGCAATTATTTGAACAATCTTGGTAGAGGTCCACTAGATGAAGCTTCATACCAAATATCAAAGACCTGGGCCTAGCAGTTTCTGAGAAGAAGATTTTTAAAGATTTTCCCTATATAAGCCTATGTAAAACCAAAGGGCCCCGGGGCGGGGGCATTTTTGGCCCCAGCACTTTAATTTGAACAACCTTGGTAGGGGTCCACTAGATGAAGCTTCATACCAAATAGCAAAGACCGAGGCCATGCAGTTTCAGAGTAGAAGAATATTAAAGATTTTCCCTATATAAGCCCATGTAAAACCAAAGGGACCTGTGGCAGGGGCATTTTGGCCCCAGCACTATAATTTGAACAATCTCGGTAGGGGTCCGCTAGATGAAGCTTCATCCCAAATATCAAAGACCTGGGCCTTGCGGTTTCAGAGAAGATTTTTAAAGATTTTCCCGATAAAAACCCATGTAAAACCAAAGGGCCCCGGGGCGGGGGCATTTTTGGCCCCAGCACTATAATTTGAACAATCTTGGTAGGGGTCCACTAGATGAAGCTTCATACCATATATCAAAGACCTGGGTATTGCAGTTTCAGAGAAGAAGATTTTTTAAGTTTTTGGTGAAAAAAATCTATTTTTGGCTCCTGTGACCTAGATGTGCAACGAACCCGAACCATTTGAACAACTTTGAAAGGGGTCCACCTAAGGATCATTCCTGTGAAGTTTGGTCAAAATCCGATCAGTGGTTTAGGAGGAGATGTCGTTTGAAGAAATTGTTTACGCACGGATGACAGACAAAAAGTGATCCTAATATTAATCACAAGAGGACCATGATGGCCCTGGATCGCACACCTGATCCATAGAGTAACAAGTGGGCCCCGGGGAGGGCCATTATTGACCCCAGGGTTACAATGTGCATAATGTTGAGGGAGGTCTAAAAAGGTGAAGCTTCATACAGTGTTCTGCCAAGAAATTCAAAAACATGGGCCAATGGCCCATCAGACAGGAAATTGTCGGGCCATTTACAAAAAAGTGGGGCCATTCACCAAAATAGCAGGGCCATTCACAAAAAAAATCAATTTATACAAAGGGCGAGTATGACCTCTTGAAAGGGCCATTTATCAATCAATATTTTATTTCTGTCCGACTTTTAAATGTGGAAATACACTGTTAAACAGGTGTTGTAGACTTTGACATGAAAATCATGACCTTGCAGTCGGTACACAAAAAAGATCAAACAGAATTTTTTTCTTGGCCTTCAGCTAAATGTGTCTCATTACTATTTTTAGCCTAAGGAAATATAATTTTGGGGAACACTGAAACATGGGTTGATCAAAAAGAGACAGATCAGCCTGCGCAGCCTGATCAGAACATTCGCTGTTGGCTCTACAATTAAGTAGGAATCTGTTACCATAAACAAATTATTATAAGAGCGTTGGGTATTATCAAACCAAAGGCAATATTTACGGCCACTGACACGTGACCAGTCCACAGGTGTCAGGTGTGAAAAACGTGTTGGATTAATTTTGAGAGGCTAAAAATATAAATTGGGCTGCAGATTAATAGACTTCAAAGGAAAGCAACCGGATCAAGACATGATGACGGTTCGTTCCTCGAGAAAAGGGTGCGCCCGGCAATAATTTGGATGCGCCCACAGGCCCATGGATGTCAACTTTTCTGCGCCATACAGATTTTTTCCGCGCCAATGGCGCAAGGGCGCGGCCTTGGCAGAACACTGTTCATACCAAATGTCAACAAAGGCTATAATTTGAACAATCTTGGCAAATGTCCACTAGATGAAGCTACACAACAAATATCAAAGACCTGGGCCTTGCCGTTTCAGAGAAGAAGATTTTTTTAAAGATATTCCTTACATAAGCCTATGTAAAACCAAATGGCCCCGGGGCAGGGGCATTGTTGGCCTCAGGGCTATAATTTAAACAATCTTGATAGAGGTCCACTAGATGAAGCTTCACACCAAATTTCAAAGACCTGGGCCTTGTTGTTACAGAGAAGAAGATTTTCAAAGATTATCTCTATTATAAGTCTATGTAAAACCAAAGGGCCCTGGGGCGGGGGCATTTGTGGCCCCAGGGCTATAATTTGAACAATCTTGGTAGAGGTCCACTAGCTGAAGCTTCATACCAAATGTGAAAGACCTAGGCCTTGTGGTTTCAGAGTAGATGATTTTTCAAGATTTTCCCTATATAAGTCTATGAAAAACCAAAGGGCCCAGGAGCGGGAGCATTTTTGGCCCCAGGGCTATAATTTGAACAATCTTGATAGAGGTCCACAAGATGAAGCTTCATACCAAATATCAAAGACCTGGGCCTTGTGGATTCAGAGAAGAAGATTTTTAAAGATTTTCCCTATACAAGCCTATGTAAAACCAAAGGGCCCCGGGGCAGGGGTATTTTTGGCCCAAACACTATAATTTGAATTGTCTTGGGAGGGGTCCACTAGATGAAGCTTCATACCAAATAGCAAAGACCTGGGCCTTGCAGTTTCAGAGAAAAGATTTTTTAAAGATTATCCCAATATAAGCCCATGTAAAACCAAAGGGCCCTGGGGCGGGGCATTTTTGGCCCTAGCACTATAATTTGAACAATCTTGGTAGGGGTCCACTGGATGAAGCTTCATACCAAATATCAAAGACCTAGGCCTTGCAGTTTCAGAGAAGAAGATTTTTAAAGGTTTTCCCTATATAAGCCTATGTAAAACCAAAGGGCCCCGGGGCGGGGGCATTTTTGGCCCCAGCACTATAATTTGAACAATCTTGGTAGGGGTCCATAAGATGAAGATTCATACCAAATATCAAAGACCTGGGCCTTGCAGTTTCAGAGAAGAAGATTTTTAAAGATTTTCCCTATATAAGCCCATGTAAAACCAAAGGGCCCGGGGGCGGGGGCATTTTTGGCCCCAACACTATAATTTGAACAAACTTGGTAGGGGTCCACTAGATGAAGCTTCATACCAAATATCAAAGACCTGGGCCTTGCGGTTTCAGAGAAGAAGATTTTTAAAGATTTTCCCTATATAAGCCTATGTAAAACCAAAGGGCCCCGGGGCGGGGGCATCTTTGGCCCCAGCACTATAATTTGAACAATCTTGGAAGGGGTCCACCAGATGAAGATTCATACCAAATGTAAAAGACCTGGGCCTTGCAGTTTCAGAGAAGAAGATTTTTAAAGATTTTCCCTATATAAGCCCATTTAAAACCAAAGGGCCCCGGGGCGGGGGCATTTTTGGCCCCAGCACTATAATTTGAACAATCTTGGTAGGGGTCCACTAGATGAAGCTTCATACCAAATATCAATGACCTGGGCCTTGCAGTTTCAGAGAAGAAGATTTTTTAAGTTTTCGGTGAAAAAAATCTATTTTTTGGCTCCTGTGACCTATATGTGCAACGGACCGGAACCATTTGAACAACTTTGAAAGGGGACCACCTAAGGATCATTCCTGTGAAGTTTGGTCAAAATCCGCTCAGTGGTTTAGGAGGAGATGCCGTTTGAAGAAATTGTTTACGCACGGATGCACGCACGGACGCACGACGGACAAAAAGTGATCCCAAAAGCTCACCTCGTCACTACGTGACGGTGAGCTAAAAAATGATCAGACTTTGATCATCAGACTAGTAGCTAGTCTATTTCTCTCGGTATTTTGGTGGTGCGTGTCGCGCTTAAGTGTTTTTTTTTAATTCCTACCTTCCTACTGATACTGCGACTGCGTTGGTCACATTTGACCATTACCGCAGGTGTACATTACACAGTGTTCAATCTAGGATTTGGGGTTTGGGGGCCCTCTGGGTCCACAGGTCTTGGAAAAGGGGGCCATTCGGAAATGTAGGGGGCCCTTAAATTATACTACATAAAGTTGCCAGATTTATCTTTAGGTTTTGGCTGCATGATAAAAATGGACACAAAACAAGTTAAACATCACAGACAAAATCTATTCTGTTAGTCTATCTATCCATCTTCTAATACATATGCTCATTACCTCTGTTAACCAGTAAAAAGCCATTTGGATAAAGTGTCTTGCTCAAGGGTTAAATACATGTTTTATTTAGAATGAATGCCATTAAATTTATTTCTGTAAGTGAAGAACTCTATAATAAATAGCGCCGGCCTCGGTATTTTTGCGGTATTTCGGTCCTGTATTTAGCGTAAGCCGCACGGCGCACACGAACACGGCGTAAGCCGCTCGGCGCATACAAGTATACCGAACATGGCCGCATCCCCGGTAAACAAAACATCGATTTGGGTTTGAAAAATAAGAATTGTTACTAGTTAAACAGATAAAACAAAACGTTTTTCTGAGTAATTTTGATTGGGCAACATGCAGTTTGTGATAAAACTCAATAATACGCACCAGGCAGCCGAAAAATCACAAAAATGAACTCTAGAAGAAACAGTCACAAATTCTACAGTTGCGCCCGACGGGCCCATTGAATGATCTCTAGTGCGCCCCTCATGTAAAAAGCGGGCCCAGGGCGCAATGGCGCAGCCTAGATTGAACACTGCATTACATACACTCCAGGTTTTGCAGGATGAAAGTCTACACAGTAATCATGTAATTATGGCAGGGATCTTTAACCTGCACATGGGATGGTTCTCCCTGCACAGGGGGCCTCCAGTTAATGTCCCGATCCGAAGGACGGAGCACTTTGGAATTATGAGTGGTGAAACGATATGTCTCTAACTGGGACTCCCCCCCCCCCCATCGGGAATTTAAGAAATAGGATAGGCTGCATGATGCTTCCACGCAGACCTGAAACCGACCCGCACCTGTGTACTGGTAAACCACTTAGAGGATCTATGCCTGTCCAGGCAAACCGGTGCGAGTAGGACCATCCAGGCTTACAAAACCTATTGGTTTCATTAGGCGACAGAACTTGAGATGTCGTTTCATCTCAATGTTGGGTAAAAGTCCCACAAAATTGGAAACAATGTCTCCAAAATGACCTTTACAGTGTTGACGGGGACGTTAAACCTCAAATCAAACAAACAAACTCTAACTGGGATAAAATAAAACTTCTCCACTCTATAAATTCTTCATCATGTTTCGCTTCCAGTAGGAGATTCATGTCCAAGTGAACAATACAGTTTCTGTCTCATCTGTTCTCGCTCGCTTTCATAAATTTCACATTCTAGAAGTTAGTGCTGGACAGTTTCAATTTCACCAATGACATTTTTTTCTTTCTACTCAGAATCAGAATCAGAATTGTTACTGGTGACACGTCAAATGACATTCATACACCAGGACCTGTGATGTGGGAAGTTAGTCCCTAGCTCTAACCAAAGAGGTAAATTTAGCTACACAATCATCAGCACCTTCAGCTGTCGAGATAATCGAATCGGGAAGGGCATTCCAATCTCTAATGGTTCTGGGGAAGAACGACTCTTTATAAATGTCGGTTCTTGCGCTAAGGGTCTGAAATGCCAACGAATGGTGATTTCTACAGTGTCTAGCTGGGGGAACAAGGTCATCTGTTGGAATGCTTGCAGCACCCTTTAGACCTTTGTATAAAAGGATTAGCCTACTGTCTTTTCTCCTTTTCTTGAGAGACTCCCATTTTAATTTTCCAAGTATTCCAGTCATGCTCCCAGTTTCAAAGCAGTAATTGCCTGTTACAAATCTAGCAGCTCTATTCTGAACTTTCTCAATTTCATCATTAAGGACCACTCCACTGGGGTCCCAGATACAACTACCATATTCCAAGATTGGGCGAACAAGACCTTTATATGCTGCCTCTTTTACATCCTGAGGGCACTGATGAAGATTTCGCCTCAGGAAACCAAGCGTTCTATTTGCCTTAGTACACATGTTGCTAATATGAGTATTCCATCTCAAGTTGTGTGAGATTGTCACTCCAAGGTATTTAATGGAGTCCACATTTTCGAGGACCGTTCCCTCTAAGGTGTAAGAAGCCTCAACTTTATTAGATCTCTTCCTAGTTATCTGCATAATATTGCATTTAACTGGCTGAAATCTCATGCCCCATTTACGTGCCCAACATCCTAATCTATCTATGTCAGCCTGAAGTTTCAATGAGTCATCTGTATCTCTAATTTCCCGGTAACAAACACAGTCATCTGCGAACAGTCTTATTTCTGAGTCAATGTCAGTGGAAATATCATTGATGTACAGGGAGAACAAAAGTGGACCAAGAACGGTCCCTTGCGGGACTCCAGACAAAACTGGAGCCCACTCCGAAGATTCACCATTAACAACAACCCGCTGTTTTCTGTAGCAAAGAAAGGAATCTATCCATTTGAGGGTCTTTCCCCCAATTCCATAACCAAATAACTTAGATTTAAGTAGTTCATGAGGAGGGGTGTCAAAGGCCTTCTCGAAGTCCAGAATAAATGTGTCCACCTGTCCCCCTTTGTCCAAGATTTTTGCCCAGTCATTAATAACTGTGCTTAGCTGAGTTTCACAACTGTGCCTTTTCCTAAATGCATGTTGCCTGTCTGACAAAAGTTTATGCTCGTCCAAGTGGGCCATGATGTTTGAGCAGACTATATGTTCCAGCAATTTACACAGAACACAAGTCAGAGACACAGGGCGATAATTACGGGCAAGAGCCCTATCTCCTTTTTTGAAGAGTGGACAAATGTTTGCTAAGAGCCATTCTTTGGGGATTTCACCCGTATCAAGAGACTGTTGAAACAAGTGTGCGAAAACTGGACCCAACTCATTTGCTAGTTCCTTCAGGACTCTGGGATGAAGCTCATCAGGTCCTAAGGCCTTACTGGGGTTTAAGCCTTGAAGTAATTTGATCACTCCTGCAGCTGTCACAACAATATTATTCATGAATGGGGCCGATCTTCCAGTCAATGGAACCTCCGTGAACTCAGTTTTATTAAACGCATCATTGAATTGACCAACTAGTTCCTCTGCCCTTTCAGAGTCTGATTCAGCAACCCCGTCCCCTCCTCTTTTATTAAGGGGCGGGATGCCTTGCCTGTCTTTCTTCTGGCTATTAATATATCTGTAGAAGTCTCTGGGATTTGCCTTTACATCACCTACCAAGTTATTCACATACAAATCATGCTGATTTTTTATATCAGTCTTGATTTCACGTCTCAAGTTTTCAAATTTTGTCCGGAGTTTACCACTTCCCGTCTTTTTTGCCTTTGCATGAATCTTATTTCTTCTGCGAATTTTCCTTCTTATCTCTGGAGTGATCCAGGGAATAGAAGATACAGGCCTACTAGTTTTTGAGGGGATATGATTTTCGGCCGAAGTATGAATGAAAGAAGTTATCAAATCAAAATTCTCTTGTATAGACCGAGCATCTGAATGACCATTAAAGTAATTCTCCTTTGCAAATCTGAGTGCATCCTTCCTCATAGTTTCATAGTCACCTTTCTGATATGAGTACACCTTCCTCCGAGGTTTCTTTATTGGTGGGATGTGAATTTTTAAATATCCGGAGACAACATCGTGGTCACTTAGTTTATCTGGGGAATGAATGTCTTCGAATTGTCCTGGCAAAGTCGTAAGGATCAGATCCAATGTGTTCTTATCACGAGTGGGGAAGTTAACAATTTGTTCAAGGCCATGATCGTTCATAATGTCAATCAATATTTGTCCTTCCGACTGACTCAGCATTGTGCCTTGTTACTGGGTTGGTCACACTTAACTATTACCTCAGATGTACATTGCATACTCTTCAGGTTTGCAGGATGAAAGCATACACAGTAATCAGGTAATCATGTAATTATGGTAGGGATCTTTAACCTGCATAGGGCTTGGTTCTCCCTGCACATGGGGCATCCAGTTAACGTCCCAATCCAAAGGACGGTGCACCTCATGACATTCATCCCTGCAAATGATGCCAATGGAGTGTGTTCGGACACTGAAATTTTATCGCCGCTGCCGGGGATCGAACCAGGGACCTCTAGCATCAGAGGCAATTGCACAAACTACTGAGTTATCACGTTCCAGATTATTTATTGTGTAACTGTTATGGATAAATACCACTTCTACAGCCTTGCTGTAGGAGCTGGCTCTTTAAGCGACGCGGGTAGAGTGGTTGGCTTATTCACGAAGTTAAGCAACGGATAACGCAGTTAGTACGTGGATGGGAGACTGCGTTGCTTGACTTTCGGTCCCGCTACATTGGTTGCAGCGGTGGGATGGAAACAGTGCCGCTGGTTTGTTACAGACTCCGCCCTAGGGTTTAGCCTTTTGAGGCATGTGTGGCTTCGGGACGAAGTCAAGAGATGAGGGGGAGAAATGTAACGGTTATGGATAAATACCAATTCTACAGCCTTGCTGTAGGAGCCTGCTCTTTTAGCAATGTGGGTAGAGTGGTTAGCTTATTCACCAAGTTAAGCAATGGATAATGGGGTTAGTATGAGGATGGGTGACCACATTGCTTGACTTGGTGGACGACCCGGTACACACTACAATTGCTTGGCGTGACACTAGTTTTGTTCTGGTAGTCATTTAGCCGGCTCGCAGTTAAAATCAAACGTGCCCCTTTTCTTGATTCAAATTGATGCTGTATCTTGTATCCTACATTCGGTCTGTTACCCAAGAGTTTTCGGCTACGACCGATCCGTAATGCTTGCACCTCAGGCAGGAAGCCGCATGTTGTCAACAGTGTCACAATATTGCTAATAACCACAGGTCCCTGTTTTATCTGGAGTCCCCCAAGGTTCGGTCCTTGGACCGGTCCTTTTCTTGGTTTTCATTAATGATCTCCCCGACAATATCAGGTCATCGGTCCGTTTGTTTGCTGACGATTGTGTCCTGTACAGGAACATATATTCTCCTTCTGACTGTCTTATTTTACAAGATGACCTGGATCAACTTGCACAGTGGGAGGCCGATTGGCAAATGAAGTTCAATGTGGCCAAATGTCACTCAATGAGAGTGTCACGACACCCTCCGGACAAGCAAATTAAGTTTGACTATACTCTTCACCAGCAAGTTTTGGAGCACGTTCAATCCGCCAAATATCTTGGTATCACCATCACTGACGATCTTGATTGGGGTCAACATATCTCAGAGATTACATCTAAAGCAACTAGGACTTTGGGATTCCTTAGACGGAACTTGGCTTTTGCACCTAGGCAGACAAAGGATGTTGCATATAAAACATTGGTTCGCCCTCAGCTCGAATATGCATCACCCATTTGGCACCCCTATGTTAAAACTCAGACTCAGCAGGTGGAGAAGGTGCAGAGGACAGCTGCTCGATGGACCTGTAGGCGATGGCGAAATAGAAGTAGCGTCGGTGACATGCTTAATGAGCTAGAGTGGCCGTCCCTGGAGGCCCGTCGTGAGCAGTCCTCTTTAACCTTCTTCTACAAGATACACTCTGATTCAGTGTCTATTGATAAAGATAGGTACTTGACCCCTGTAACACTGTCGACCCAAACAAGGGCATCAAAATTAAACGACTCACAATATCGTAGATACCAGTCCTATAGTGATGCCCTGAAGAACTCGTTTTTTCCTAGAACTATTCCCCAATGGAATAGTCTTCCCTCCTCTGCGGTGAATGCCAAGTCCGCAGATGAGTTCAAAGCCCGCACAGTGTAAGATTGGGTCTCAGAGGTATGCGTTTTAGGATACCTCTGTTATGCAGATTGTAAATAGTTTTAAGGACGCATCCAGTGCCTCTCTTTTTTTCTTTTTTTTTTCAGCTAAATTCTAAATTTAGCCACCCAATCAACTGAGGTAATGGCCAGATATGACCGACTCAGTATAAGAAGATAGATAGATAGACTTCTGATTCTTACGCACTGTAATTGTGATAAAAGTAAAGAGGATGCAGTAATGTTCATGAAACCAGAAGTATGAAATGAACCGCACTCGTAAACAATGCCCATTGACAGTTATTTAAGAGAAAATTTACCGTGCTCTCCACACTCCTCCATTGAAGTCAATCAATTGTTCTACGTCACTTCCGCCCAGCGTAGCAACGGAAAGTCTGGTTCTTGTACTTCTCTGCGCCACGTAGATGCTTCGGTATAGAAATAAGAACCAGCTACAATTCGGTGCAATCCGTATAATCAAACGGAAAAATACGAGACATAACGAAGATGTTTTATGAAGCACAACACGAACGGATATTTGTTTGTTTGATTTGAGTTTTTTTTATATTGTACTTTTTGTCCTTTGAGATCAGCGTGAATATTCTGAGAAATCAGAAAAAAATTATTTGTTTAGACTCATATTCTAGACAGGTTTTTATTTATTTGGACCCCATTTTGATTTATATGTCTTTGAATCGACTGCCTATTCGAAATTCCAAAATTGCAGTATGTTTTCTCGGTGACAGGACATCTCGGCCCCTAACAAACTCGACCCTGCATAGCTCAGTGAAGCGTGATAGCTCAGTGGTTAGTGCACTTGCCTCTGATGCTAGAGGTCCCGGGTTCGATCCCCGGCAGCGGCGATAAAATTTCGGTGTCCGAACACGCTCCATTGGCATCATTTGCAGGGATGAATGTCATTAAGTGCACCGTCCTTCGGATCGGGACGTTAACTGGAGGCCCCCTGTGCAGGGAGAACCATCCCCTGTGCAGGTTAAAGATCCCTACCGTAATTACATGATTACTGTGTAGGCTTTCATCCTGCAAAACTGGAGTGTATGTAATATACACCTGCGGTAATGGTCAAATGTGACCGACGCAGTATCAGAAGATAGATAGATAGATAGACCCCTGACAAACTCGGCCCCTAGCAAACTCGGCCCCTACAAACTCGGCCCCTGACAAACTCGGCCCCCACAACTAGAATATGTATATTTAAATGTTGGAATTCAATTATTTTCAAACTTTTGCACATAATTTTAACGTACATATGCCTAATTACTTTTTGAACTAATTTTGTTGAAATTATGAGTAACCCATATCACAAAATTAGCCATGAGTTAAATGAACCCAATGCCGTTGATTGAACAAGTGTATGACACGCTGCTCTGGGTCCACTCTCACTCGATCTCCGATGTAATTGATAAACTAATTGATTAAATGGCGTGTAATAACATCTATGTTGTAATTACATCTCTGACCCAAGGGGGGGGGGGGGGTGGCTAAACTGTTGGGTAAGCTCAAGCTACATAAGGCATATGGGCCAGACGACCTGAATTCCAGGTTACTTAAAGAATGTAGTGCTGAAATCTCTCCTGTATTAGCCTTTATCTTCAATGAATCACTTGCCCAGGGCACTGTACCAGATGACTGGCGGCAAGCAAATGTTACCCCGGTCTATAAGAAAGGGGAAAAATGTGATGTAGCAAATTGTAGACCAGTGCCGCTAACATGCATCTGTTACAAAACCCTGGAGCATATATTAGTAAGCAATATCCACAAGCACTTAGTCTTTGAAAGCATTCTTACTGACTGTCAACATGGTTTCCGGAGTCAAAGGTCTTGCGAAACGCAACTAGTTCAATTTTACCATGCCATTGTGAGCAATCTTGATGGGGTCATAAACTGTGGCCACAAACAGACTGACTTAATCATCATGGACTTCGCAAAGGCATTTGACAAAGTACCTCACCGAAGGCTATTATATAAACTAGCTTAGTTAGAATGGGATAAGTGGATCCACGCCTAGGTGGATTAGCTTATGGCTCTCTGGGCGCTCACAACAAGTTGTACTTGATGACCAAGCGTCTGATCCAGTCCGTGTTTTATCTTGGGTCCCCAAGGTAAGGTCCTTGGACCGCTCCTCTTCTTGATTTTCATCAATGATCTCCCGGTCCGTTTGTTTGCTGATGATTGTGTCCTGTATAGGAACATTCATTCTCCTTCTGACTGTCTTATTTTACAAGATAACCTGGACCAACTTGCACAGTGGGAGGCCGATCGGCAGATGAAAAGTAGAAGTAAAACAAAGATCAGGAATTGATACAATTAACTTACTCCATCCATAAAAGACACCAAAGGGAAAGAAATACAAACATTAAGCGACCAGACCATAATGGAAACCTAAACAAAGGAAGGCCATATGGACAGTTACTTTCCCACAAAATGGCCATATGGCCATCCAAAATTAAAAGACACAAGTGATACACACAGTAAGTAACAAACAACAACATAAATAAATCGCCACAGAAGAGCCGCCTTGGAACGGTCAGTGGAAGATTTCCACTGGGGGGCTTAAATCGATTTTACGTGGCCACAATCCTCGCCCTTACTTCCGTCGCGATTTAGACAAATAATTTGTTCAGTCCGCATGAAGGCCTCCTAACTCACCAGTGCAACATCTCCGTGAACACAGAAATCAAAGAACCACAGAGGTGAGACAACGGTGCGGACTCGACAGCAAGAAACAACTGAAATGCTGGAGCAAAAGAAAACCAACAGTTAGACTCCGATGAGCCCGACCAGAGACAGAGCATCAGGCACCAACCAACATGATCTCTTTAATTTTCAATAAGCCTTTACGTTGGAGCCGTCATAGAATCTGAGGCCTGACCCACCGGCGTGCAATTAAAGAGGGAAGCAAAGTCGCCAACCGTGATTGGGTTAACTACCATGCATGCAGTCTGTCGTATAATATCCATGTTGTACCCAATCTTTTTATATCGAAGAATGATTTTACGAAATTGGGTGCTGAAGTCATTGCGGTTATATATTTTTCTGAATTTATATACTAAGTCACCATAAAATTCGGGTTCCGATAGACCTTGTTGCAGAAGAGATTTAAGTCCAATATTGAATTTTGAAATTAAATCAGAATGGCGTCTATAAAATTTTGAAAAGGCTTTGCGTAGTTTATGGTACCGATAACCCTGATTAAGGAGTTTAGCCGTTAATAATTTATTACGAGTGTTGAAGTCAGTTACATGACTACACACTCTAGCAAATCGAATTACATGTAATTGCGAAATATAAACGCCATAGGATGGCGCACGAGGAACATCACCATCCAAAAAAGGAAAATTTACAATCTCAAAATCAAAGTCATCGCGTTTATCAAGTTCAATGTGGCCAAATGTCATTCAATGAGAGTGTCACGACACCCTCCGGACAAGCGAATTAAGTTTGACTATACTCTTCTCCAGCAAATTTTGGAGCATGTTCAATCTGCCAAATATTTGGTATCACAATCACTGACGATCTTGATTGGGGTCGACATATCACTGAGATTACATCTAAAGCAACTAGGACTTTAAGATTCCTTAGACGTAAATGATGTTGCATATAAAACATTGGTTGGCCCTCAACTGATGCATCACCCATTCGGCATCCCTGTGTTAAAAACAAATTCAGCAGGTAAAGAAGGTGCAGAGGACAGCTACTATATGGATCTGCAGGCGATGGCGAAATAGAAGAAGCGTCGGTGACATGCTTAATGAGCTAGAGTGGTCATCCATGGTGGCCCGTCATGAGCAGTCCTCTTTAACCTTCTTCTATAAGATACACTCTGATACAGTGATGTCAAACTCAATTCCAACACGTCCCAATTACAGCATCGGTTTCCGCGATCTTTTATCATGGATAAGGTTTCGTATTAAAAACGATAAATATGCTCAAACTTTCTGTGAACCCTATCCACCTTCCAAATTGCTTCTCGGAAACAGTAACATAGTATTTTTGGACCTAAATGCTGCTAGGGACTGAGCTTTTATTTACGGATTTGAATGGGGGCCGAGTTTGCTAGGGGCCGAGTTTGTCAGGGGCCGAGATCGTCAGGGGCCGAGTTTGTTAGGGGCCGAGATGTCCATAAATCGTTTTCTCTGGCTTTCTTTGCCAGATCAGTACAGGGTCACTGATGAGGCTTTATTAGCCGAAACTACGTAGTATGACCCATCTTCTTTCTTATGAATGTTTTCATTGCTCTTAAAGGAACTCATTTTTGATTTTTAATTAACGTCCCCGTCAGCACTGTATAGGTCATTTTAGAGACGTTGCTTCCAATTTTGTGTGACTTTTACCCAACATTAAGATGAAATGACATCTCAAGTCCTGTCACCCAATGAAACCAATAGGGTTTATAAGCATGGACGGTCCGACTCGCACCGCTTTGCCTGGGCAGGCTTAGATCCTCTGAGCGGTTTACCAGTCGTGCGGTCGGTTTCAGCTCTGCGTGGAAGCATCATGCAGCCCATCTATTTCTTCCAGTCCCAATGGGCGGGGGCCAACACGAACGGATATAGCGTTACCATGGGGACTCATTGAAATGATAGATTAGGGTGTTGGGCTAGAGAATTTCAGTCAGTTAAATGCAATATCATGCAGATAGCTAGGAAAAGAACAAACAAAATTAAGGCTTTTTACACTTTAGAGGGAACGGTCCTCGAAAATGTGGTTCTTTCTTTTTCTTTCTCCCGATACTGTTTTCGGTCAATTCTGACCATGATAACAGGTTTTCATTGCTCTTAAAGGAAAAAGAAAGAAAGAAAGACTCATATTCCATTGAATACCTTGGTGTGACGATCTCACATGACTTGTGTGCTAATGCTAATAGAACACTTGGCTTCTTGAGGCGAAATCATTACCAATGCCCCAAAGATGTTAAAGAAGCAGCGTATATATTTTTTTTTTTTTTTAATTTATTTTCAACTTCACAACTTACTATACATGTACAACATTTTCATAACAAATACACGTACTATATAAAGTCTAGCTTCTGAAAAGACATCAAGCATATCTACGGTTTTTGTAATCTAATGACAGCTTATAAGACATACATTATTTTGCAAAAATAACAAATATGCTAGCACATATGTTGTAGATGTATCCTTTTTTTATACCAATCCTAATGTTACTTTGTTTTGGCCGAGTGTGAGAAGTAAAATCAAAAGAAGAAAAAAGCACACATTATGGACAAAGAAAAGAAGTCGTTGAAAGCGACACCTGTATTGGGTCTATTCTGTATACAGTCGAACTTCGATGGCTCGAATCTCTTTGGAACCATGGCAATTGCCCGACACAGGGGCAGCCCGAGCCACTGAGGACTGATCTTAGAGCCGGTGTCAGGAGGCATAATATTGACATCTTTTCAATTTTCATTACGAGTGTATGCTGTGTGTACTCATTAGAATCGCCTCATCGAGTAGACTCTAATGAGTACACAAAACGTACATTTTCGAGGAACAATAAGACGATTATCCCCAATGTATTTATATTTACAGTTACCGTGGTTTTTAGGGATTAAAAAAAAAAGTTGTTGTTTTATAAGGCCAGGAACAAAAAGTTCGAAAAAGCCGTGTCAAACGAGCCACCGGTGTTCGAGCCGTCGAAGCCCCACTGTATATGGATATATTAATAAAATGATTTTATCAAAACGAATTGTTTTAGATTTAACGAAAGAAGACAGTATATATCAGCAGTTCTCTTTGGAACCATGGCAATTTGTCCGAGACAGGGACAGCTCGAGCCACTGAGGATTAATCTAAGAGCCGATGTCAGGAGGCATAATATGAACATCTTTTCAATTTTCGTTATGAATGTTTGTTGTGTGTACTCATTAGAATAGCCTTATCGCGGCGACTCTTATGAGTACATACAACATACATTTTTAAGGCACAATAAGAAGATTATCCCCAATGTATTTATATCTACAGTTACCGGGTTTTGTAGGGACTAAAAAAACGTGTTGTTGTTTTATAAGGCCAGGAGCAAAACGTTCGAAAGAGCCGTGGCAAACGAGCCACCGGTGTTCGAGCCGTCGAGGCTTCACTGTATATGGATATATTAATAGAAGGTTTTTGTGAAAACATTGTGTTTTAAGTATAAAAAAGAACAGTTTATATCAGCTTTAGCTGTTAAGTGTAACATTTGTGCGAGTATATACTTTTTCAACAGCGATACGCTCCGGTTGAATGCTAGCACGTTACATCTACATGTAAGTCTACATTGTTTTAGTTCAGTGCTATGAAAGTGGAATTGAACTGAGGTTTTGTGTTTCTTTGTGTGTTTATTTGTTGTCTTTCAAAGTATGGAATACAAGTATTCGTTACGTTGGAGCAGCTGTGTGGATTGAGGTAAGATAATTTCAGATAGATTGTTTTTTTTTTTTTTACAATAAATACATTATAGATTGCGTTTCGTATATGAAGTAGTGAGGGGGTATAGCTATATTGCCCCTATCTTACGTACCTGCATACGTGCGTAGGTACGCACGTATGTACATATGAATGTTTACGTACGCACGTACGTACACACGTATGGACGGACGTATGTACGCACGTGTGCACGTATCCGGTCATGGCTCTAGCACCTATATTTTTTTATTAATCTCTATATAACCCAGAAGCCCACGGAAGCCGACGCATCAGGCGACCAAATTGACCAACCCACTCCCTGCAGCGTATAAATTTAAGGGGCTCGTTCGCCTCATCTTGGAATATGGTAATTGTGTCTGGGACCCCAATGGAATAATCCTTCACATTGCCTTCACTTCTATGCAGGAGGAGATTGAAAAAAGTTCAGAATAGGGCAGCTAGATTTGTTACCAGCAATTACAGCTTTGGAACTGGAATACTGAAAAACTTAGGATGGGAGTCTCTCAAGAAAAGGAGGAGAGACAGTAAGTTTATAATCTTGTACAAAAGTTTAAAGGGTGTTGCCAGCATTTCAACAGAAGACCTTATCCCAGCCCCCCCCCCCCCCACCCCCACCGACCCCCACTAATCAAGAGCGACAGAAAACATCGCTCCTTTTCAGGTGCCCTCTGCAAGAACAGACATCTACACGGGATCATTCTTTCTTCAGCCAGTTAGAGATTGGAACATTTGCCCTTCCACATTCAGTTATTTCATCCGCGGAAGGTGCAAAGGACATTGTAACTAAGTTTACTTCACTGACTATAACCAACAATTCCAGTTGTTCATGGATATGCCCGAAGTGCGAGTTTTAAATTTTTCTGACTCGTTCTTCAATGAACCTATAGAACTGGAAAAAAGAAACAAATTTGAACCTCGGTCAAAGGAAAAAAGGAGTTAAATCTCCGACTACTGACATGAGAAAGCCGAATTTTGTAAAAGGTTTGAAACTTTGCAGTATAAGCATTAACGGTTTAAAAGGAAAGTACTTGAACTTTTAGCTTTCCTCGATACTCACCATCCACATATTGTGGTTATTCAGGAAACAAAGATTGACAGTTCAATTACGACTTCGGAGCTTTTCCCTGAAACTTGTTAATACAGTGTCTACAGAAAAGATAGAAACACTCATGGCGGCGGGGTGATGTTGCGCGTTCACAGAGACATCTCTCATATGCCATTCATGGAACTGGAAAACGACTCGCAGAATCTGTTTGTGTTAAGGTTTTTGCAAGTAAAACTTCTCACTTTATAGCAAGTTGGTATCGACCACCTAACGGCACAGTCGAAAACTTCCAGTTATTTAAAGATCAGCTTGATCGCATTAAGTCTCAGAAGAAGGGTGAAAAAAACTCCCCGCAGTACATGTCCTAGGTTACTTCAACTTCAAAGACCTCGTTTGGCCCGATAGCCACAGCAAACAAAGCACGATGCTGAGTCCGTCAGAAGGACAAACATTGGTTGACATTATGAATGATTATGGCTTAGAATAAATTGTTAACTTCCCTACTCGAGATAAGAACGCTTTGGATTTGATTTGATTGGATTTGATAAGAACACTTTGGATGTGGCGGCTGTAAAACGTCTCCCCGTGCTTCATCATATTGCAGATTCAAGTGTGGATATAAGGGGAGCTATCGCGAAATCGCGTCAACGTAAGTTTGCTCCCACGACACATCCGGAAACACTCGCGATAGTTCCTAGGACCTGGAAACGGTAAACAAAGGCAGGTACCCTTGTGCGTTTTGATTTATTGAGGAAGAATGATAGAATAATATAAAGTTTCGGCGTTGCTAAGCAATGTTAAAATGATTTACCTTTCTAAGCAGACCGAAAAAAATATTGAAAAAAATCGTTGCTGAAAGTAGGCGACCGTAACAAAATCGAACACAGGGTAATCTGACTTAAGTTTTATATCAACACGAATGAATTATGCAACTGTTTTGTAAGTTTTCGATTGGAACGAGATATTTTGGCACAAATTCTGTGTATGCCGGCCCTAATTCACCATTTATATGTAACAAACAAGAGGCCCATGGGCCACTATGCTCACCAGAGCTCAGGGGGCACTGCCCACTGGCAGCAATGTATTTTAATTAACTATGGAAGCCCTGCACCCAAGCATACTACAGATAGAATTTGGACCCAATCAGCCTAGTGGCTTCAGAGGTCTGATGTCGCTTGAATGTGTTGTTGCAGGACAACAGATGACAATTGACAATTTCCCATCTGTGGCAACTAATACATGTAGGCCTAAAAGAACATTATTAAAGGAACATTTCTATGTACGTTTGACAAAATATCTTGAAAGGCATAAATGTCATTTTTCCATTTTCCCCATTTATAAGTCAATGGAAATTCTTAAATTGCCATAGCAAACAAACCAAAGAGCCAAATTTCATAAACCAGAGCTCAGGTGGGCACTGTCCATGACATTGTATTTGTATCAGGATATGATTTTAATCTGCCAATTATAAAGTCTCCCAAACAAACCCCATACTCAAATGACCACTCATGTGGACTGTATCTGAAATATAAGGTGTTTTATAAAGTAGAGAGGGTGGGGCATGAACCCAATGGAGCCCTAGTTGGTGTCACTAAATGCATCTTATCAAAAGGAACAGAGACATTATGGTTTAGCGGTGGGGATATGTATGGCTCCTGAGATGTAAGGCTTTTTAAGCAGTGGAGGGATTTGGGCATGGTGGATCCCAGAAAAGCCCAAGATTTCTGTCACTGAATGCTGAATGGTTTCTGAGATATGAGGCCCTTTTATGAAGTGGATGGGAGAGAAATGGCCCCTGCGGACCCCCAAGATGGGGGTGACTGAATGTGTCTAATAACAATGAACAAGAATATATGTGATTATGGGGTGGGGATTTGAACGGTTTCTGAGATATCTGACCTATCATGAAGTGGGGACTTATCATAAAGAAGAAGAATATATATGGTTAAGGGTTGGGGGATCTGAACATTTTCTGAGATATATGGCTTTTAATGAAGTAAAGGGGTGGGACATGGCCGGTGGCACCCCGGGAGTCCCCTATGCTGGTGTCACCGATTGCGTCTTAGCATAAGGAACAAGAATATATTATGGTTTAGGGGTAGGGCTCTGAACAGTTTCTCAGATATATGGTCTTTTGTGAAGTTGAGGGGTGGAGCATGGCCCGGGCATGCCCTGGGTGACTCCTAGGTTGGTGTCACTGAATGTGTCTTATCATTACGAACAAGAATATATATGGTTTAGGGGTGGGGATCTGAAATGTTTCTGGAATATTTGGCCTTTTATGAAGTGGAGGGGATGGGGCACGGCCCCGGCACATCCCAGGGGACCCCCAGGTTGGTATCACTGAGTGCGTCTTATCATAAGGAACAAGAATACATATGGTTAAGGAGTGGGGATCTGAATGGCTTCTTCTTCTTCTTCTTCTTCTTCTTCTTCTTCTTCTTCTTCTTCTTCTTCTTCTTCTTCTTCTTCAATACTTAGTGTTATATATATGCTACATATTTTGACAACTGATAAAGATGGTAAATGTACATAGGTAACAGATATGTTTATGCTTACAACATCTTCGCCCCCGCCCATAGGGGCTTGAAGAAATGCTTCCACGCAGAGCTGAATCCGGCTCGCACACTAGTACTGGTAAACCGCATAGAGGATCTAAGCCTATCCAGGAACCGGGGTGCGAGGTGGACCGTCCATGCTAATAAACCCTATTGGTTTCATTTGGCGACAGGGCTTGAGATGTCATTTCATCTCAGTGTCGGGTAAAAGTCCCACAAAATTGGAAGCAACGTCTCCAAAATGACATTTGCAGTGTTGACGGGGACGTTAAACCGCAAATCAAACAAAACAACGTCTTAAAGGAGAGGATAAATATAGGCTGAGCCTACATCCAATCCTTTGACATTTGTATGTATATTTGTTGTACAGATGCATGTATTCATGTCATGAAATTTTGAATAAATAAATAAAAAATGGTTTCTGTGATAATTGGCATTTTATGAAGTGGAGGGGGTGGGGCATGTCCCCGGCACATCTGGGGGAACCCCAAAGTTGGTGTCACTTAATGCATCTTATCATAAGGAACAAGAATATATATGGTTTAGGGGTGGGGATTTGTAAGGTTTCTGGAATATTTGGCCTTTTATGAAGTGGAGGGGGTTGGGCATGGCCCCGGCACATCCTGGGTGTCCCCCAGGTTGGTGTCACTGAATGCGAATTATCATATGGAACGAGAATATATACGGTTTAGGGGTGGGGATCTGTAGGGTTTCTGCGATATTGGGCCGTTTATGAAATGGAGGGGGTGGGGCATGGCCCAGGCACATCCCGAGGGACCTCCAGGTTGCTGTCATTGAGTGCGTCTTACCATAAGAAACACGAATATATAAGGTTTAGGGGTGGGGATCTGAATGGTTTCTGAGATAAATGGCATTTAATGAAGTTGAGGGGGTGGGGCATGTCCCCGGCACATCTGGGGGAACCCCAGGTTGGTGTCACTTAATGTGTCTTATCATAAGGAACAAGAATATATATGGTTTAGGGGTGGGGATCTGTAAGGTTTCTGAGATATAAGGCATTTTATGAAGTGGAGGGGGCGGGGCATGGCCCTGGCACAACCTACGAGACCCACGTGTTGACATAAAAGCATATGGCTGAGAGAAGTTTACCCACGGAACGTTTCTATGAACATTTTGTCAAAATATCTGCAAAGGCTTGGTAGTTAATGCCATTTTTCAATTTTCCCCATATAAGTTTATGGAAAATCTAAGTTGCCATAGCAACCAAACTAAAGAGCCGAATTTCATAAAAAAAACACAAAACCGGTAAAGGTAAATATGGTGAATATTTCCATAAACTCTAAGCCTCATAGAGCATACGGTTTCTGAGGAGATGATTTTTTAAGTATTTTTTTTTTTTCTTTTTTTCATTTTAGTTTCCATGGCAACCAATACAAATGAGCAGCAGCCCTAAATTCATATGGTAGAGAGTAGATTGTCTAAGGAATATTTCCATGAAAGTTTTGTCAAAATATCTGCAGAGGCTTGGCAGTAAATGCTTTTTTTTTTTCAATTTTCCCCATTATAAGTCTATGGGAACTCTAAGTTGCCATAGCAACAAAACTAATGAGCCGATTTTCATAAAAACACAAACTTTCAATCCCCCCGCCCAAGGATGCTACAGATAAAATTTGGGCCCAATCGGCCCAGTGGCTTCAGAGGAGAAGTCGTTTGAAAGTGTTGACGACGGACATACGACGCAGACGACGACGACGGAAAACTGCCTATCCTATAAGCTCCACCGTAGCCTTCGGCTCTGGTGAGCTAAAAATATAATCAGTTCATGTACTGTGAAGGATTGATGCCAAAATTTTCAGGCTGAGTAGCTCCCACATCATCGCGCAAGCTCCCAAAACACGCTCTAGTTCCCACGAGTCTATCAATCCATCCCCTGGAGAGAAGTTTTGTATGTCGATTTAAACCACCAGGCAACCGCTAACATTATAAAAATGACTCATTGTTACAAGAATGGAATATAACAAGTTTTTAAGGCAAAGAGCGAAATCCCGTGACGTCACACACCTGGTCTGTATTAACCGAAGGGAAATGAGGACCGTAATCATTGGAAAACAAGCGGCATTTCAGAGATTTTAAACCGTGATATAACTGTGCAGAAAAGAAATATCCTCCCCAAATTGTCATTTTCTACTAAATTATACATCCACTCAACGATTTCTAATAACATTTTATGGCAAAATATCACCGACTCAGTATGAGAAGATAGATAGATAAATTTCTGGTATGTTAAAGTAAGTAAATCTTGAATATATCGTCAACAATATCTGCACGATACTTGAATAAAAGTGGCATTAATCTCAGTATCCATCCAAATGAAATAACTAAGAAATTATTAGAACGACTTTGAAAACGAAATTTTCCGATACTTGTAAGACTTTTAATGTGTTTGGCTGCAAAATATAAATATTTTGAATTTCAATTATTTTTACTCTATGTCAGGATTGGATAGAAATATAAATTAAAATTCAAAATATTCATATTTTGCAGCCAAAGAAATTACAATTCTTACAATTATTAAAAGATTATCATTTTAAAGCTCTTTCTGGTAATAAATTAGTTCTTTTATTTGGATAAATTATGAGATTAATGCCCATTTTATTCAAGTACGGTTCAAACACCGTTGACAAATTATGCAAGATTTTCATACTTCTACATGCCAGAAATCATAAACGTTTATTGGAAATCGTTGCCTGGATGTATAAATTTGTAGAAAATTGCAATTTAGGGAAGATTTTGTCTTTATTTACAGTTAATCTGCGGTTAAAAATCTCTCGAATTTCAGTTATTTTCCATTGATTACGCTCAGTAACTTAGTAAAGGTAGATAACCCTGTATTGACCAGGTGTGTGACGTCACGGCACATGCTCTATACGCCTATCTATCTATCTATCTATCTATCTATCTATCTATCTATCTATCTATCTATCTATCTATCTATCTATCTATCTATCGGGCTTATTTGGCAGGTGTAAATTACACTCCAGATTTGCCGGATGAAAGCCTACACAGTAACCATTTAATTACGGTAAAGATATTTCACCTGCACATGGTATGGATCTCCCTACACAGGAGGCCTCCAGTTAACGGCCCGATTCGAAGGACGATGCACTTTGTGGCATTCATCCCTGCAAGTGGAGCATGTTCTGACACCGCAGTTTTACTTACTCTGTCGTGAATCGAACCGGGGGCCTCTAGCAGCACAGGCAGGTGCACTAACCACTGAGCTATCACACTCCTTTCCTAAATTTAGATCAAAGTCTAGTTTGTTCTAGAAAATGTAAATAAAATAAACTGGTAAAACTAATGATTCATGAAAAATTTTTCATGATGCCCTACCCTAAACAATAATACACCACCCAGGCCCACCGAACCGAACCTCACGCTACCATAATTTACAAAATCCTTTTTCACAACAGTGAAACGATCCACAGCCTTTTGGGTTGGGGAATGGGGGGTGGGGTCCGCAGAGGGACCATCAGTCAGTAAAATCACTGACTGTCCCGGAATAACAACAAACAGCCCGGAAGCCCGGAGAAATATGATAGCCCATAACTTTAAAACAAAAGTGTGTTTTACTTATCTTCTAAGGGCATTGTTACGATTTTCTATTGTAAATAATGCCAAAAAGGGTAAAAACTGGTTACAAGTAGAGTATTTTTAGTCATAAAATTGCATTTCCGACAGTGTTTGGAGAACAGCTCGGAATTTTGTTTTTAGAAAAGTGGTCACCCTGGGAGGATTTTTGTTTGTTTGATTTGAGGTTAAACGTCCCCGTCCACACTATGTCGGTTGTTTTGGACACATTGCATCCAATTTGCGGGACTTTTACCCGACATTGAGATGAAATGACATCTCAAGCCCTGCCGATCAATGAAACCAGAAGGCTTATATGCATTGGACCACCTGACTCACACCGCTTTGCCTGAGCAGGCTTAGTCCTTCTGAGCGGTTTACCAGTACTCATGTGTGGTCAGATTCAGTTCTGCGTGGAAGCACCATGCAGCCCAAACTATTTCTCTTAGTCCCGATAGGCAGGGCGAAAACAACAGTCAATATCGCAGGTATCAGGCCTATAGCGATGCACTGAAGAATTCCTTCTTTTCCGGAACTATTCCTCAGTGGAATAGTCTTCCCTCCTCTGTGGAAAATGCCAAAACTGCAGGAGAGTACAAAGCCCGCAAGGTATATTTTGGCTTTCAGATGTATAATACGATTTAGGGCACCTCTGTAATAGATTGAAAATACTTTAAAGAACTCGGCCATTGATTTTATTTTGCTAAATTTATCGAACCACCTAACTGAGGTAATGGTCAAATGTTACAGACTCAGTATCTGATAGACTCGTGGGAACAATGGCGTGTTTTGGGAACTGCCGCGATGATGTGGGAGCTACTCCGCCTGACAATTTGCGGCATTACCCCTTCAATGTACATGGATTGATCAATTTTTTACGTCCAAATGATGAATGAGGGCTGACATGCTCAGAATATGCGCCAAAGGATCTCGTTCTAAGCGAAAACTTGCGAAACAATTGCTTCATTCATTCGTGCTGACATAAAAACTAAATTCAGATTACCCTGTGTTCGATTTTGTTACGGTCGCCTTCTTTCAGAAACGATTTTTTCAATATTCTTTTCGGTCTGCTTAGAAAGGTAAACCATTTTAACATTGCTTAGCATCGCCGAAACTTTATATTATTCCCGCATTCTTCTACAATAAATCAAAATGCACAAGGGTACCTACCTTTGTTTACCATTTCCAGGTCCTAGGAACTATCGCGAGAGTTTCCGGATGTGTCGTGGGAGCAAAATTTCGTTGACGCGATTTCGCGATAACTCCCCTGATGTCCACCCGTGAGATTGAAGTTCTTTTCCTTTGGGATCATTGAGCCCATCCTGGTTATATTAAAAATCGAATACCGCTTAAGCCGGCGCTAGTGGGGCATATGCAGCCTTGCAAACTACATTGCTGTATATGCAGAGACTCAATCAAACCGAGTCTCCGATTTTCGTTCTTTTATGTGTTCTTTTATTCCAAAGGCAACCGTTAAGCTTTTTATTTTACAACTTTACCAGGACATCTTGAAGATATTCAGTCTCCAGACAAACTAAGTGATCATGATATTGTTTCTGGATTTTTAAAATCTTCATACCGCCTATAAAGAAACCTCGTAGATAGGTGTACTTATTTCAAAAGGTTGACTATGAAACTATGAGGAAGGATGCCCTAAAATTTGCAGAAGGGTCATTCAGACGCTCGGTCTGTCCAGGAGAACTTTGACTTGATAAAGACTTACATTCAAGCTTCGCCCGAAAGCACACCCCCTCCAGAACTAGCAGATCTGTATCTTCAATTCCTTGGATCACACCAGAAATAAGCAGAAAGATTCGGAGAATAAGATTCATGCTAAGGCAAAAATGTTAGGAAGTGGTCAACTCCGGGCAGAATTTGAAAACTTGAGACGAGAAATTAAAAATGACATGAAAAATCAGCATGATTTGTATGTTAATAACTTGGTAGGTGATGCAAAGGCAAATCCAAGATACTTCTACAGATATATCAATAGCCATAAGAAAGACAGGCAAGGTATCCCACCCCTTAATAAAAGAGGAGGAAACGGAGTTGCTGAATCAGACTCTGAGAGGGCAGAGGAATTAGTTGGTCAATTCAATGATGCGTTTAATAAAACTGAGTTCAACGACGTTCCATTGACTGGAAGATCGGCCCCTTTCATGGAACATATTGTTGTGTCATCGGCGGGAGTGATCAAGTTACTTAAAGGCTTTAACCCATCTAGAGCTTTAGGACCTGATGAGCTTCATCCTAGAGTTCTGAAGGAAATAGCAAATGAGTCAGGTCCAGTTTTTGCTCATCTTTTCCAACAATCTCTCGATACGGGTGAAATCCCCAAAGAATAACTCTTAGCGAACATCTGCCCACTTTTCAAAAAAGTAGACAGGGCTCTTGCTCGTATTTATCGCCCGGTGTCCCTGACCTCTGTTCTATGTAAATTGATTGGACACATAGTCTGCTCAAACAGCATGGCCCACTTGGATGAACATTAACTTTTGTCAGACAGACAACATACATTTAGGAAAAGGCATAGTTGCGAAACTCAGTTGAGTACGGTTATTAATGATTGAGCAAAAATCTTGGACAAAGGGGAGTGCAGGTGACATATTTATTCTGGACTTCGAGAAGACTTTTGACACCCCACCTCATGAACTACTTAAATCCAAATTATTTGGTTATGGAATTGGGGAGAAGGCTCTCAAATGGAAAGATTCCTTCCTTTGCAACAAGAAACAGTATGTTGTTGTTAATGGTGAATCTTCAGTATGGGTGCCAATTTTATATGGGGTCCCACAGGTGACTGTTCTTGGTCCGCCGCTATTCTCCCTGTAAATTAATGATATCTCTACTGACCTTGACTCAGAAATAAGACTGTTCGCAGACGACTGTAATGAAACTTCTTTTAACTAGAGGTTAAACTCAGCATGCTCTTCGTCCTACCTATCTATCTTCCATAACATCTTAACCTCCACAGAGTACTTCAGATGGTGTTCCGGTAAAACCAAGTGCTAAAAAGAGGGTTAGTTGAAGGAAAAGGGGGGATAGAAAAGTGGGTGAAATGAGTTTGTGCGATCAAGAGTGTTAGTGTAGTTAAAAGATAAAAATAGATACTGGCATTTAAGGTGTTGAGTAGACTACCTGGCAGACAGCTGTGCTGAACTGTGCCACGGTAGGAAGAACTGGTATGTGGACTTGCAAGGCATTCCAGTGGATGATAGTGCGGGGAAAGAATGTGAACTTGTAGCAGTCTTTTAGAGTCATGATCTGTCTGTATGCAGGGGGATGATTTTTGGAAGAAGGACGAGTGTTCCGGATCAGGTGGTCAGCAGTAGGTATCGCAACAAGGCCATATGTGACCTTGTATAGAAGAACCAAACGACTATCTATACGCCGTTGGTCAAGTGTACGCCAGTTCAGATCCTGAAACATTGCTGAGACACTAGATGTATATCGGTAGTCTTGGTTACCCATCTAGCTGCCCATCTTTGAACTGATTAAAGTATGTAAGAGTCTGATGCTGTGTAGGGAGACCACACAGTAGAGGCATACTCTAACTGTGGGCGAACCAGGGTTTCCTCGGAGTCTAACTGTTGGTTTTCTTTTGCTCCAGCAACTCTGTTGTTGTATGCTGTCGAGTCTTCGACCTTGTTTCATCTCTGTAGTTTTTTTATTTGTATGTTCTCGGAGATGTTACACTGATGAGTTTGGAAGCCTTCATGCGGACTAAACAAAATTAGTGTATACCGCAACAGAGATACCGCAACAGAGGTAAGGGCGAGGATTATGGCCATGTAAAATCGATTTAAGCACCCCCACCTCCCCCCAGTGGAATTCTTTCCACTGACCGTTCCAAGGCGGTTCTTCTGTGGCGGTTTATTTATGTTGTTGTTTGTTACTTACTGTGTGTATCACTTGTGTCTTTTTATTTTGGATGGTCATTTTGGCCATTTTGTGGGAAAGTAACTGTCCTTATGGCCTTCCTTTGTTTAGGTTTCCATTATGGTCTGGTCGCTTCATGTTTGTGTTTCTTTCCCTTTGATGTCTTTGATGGGTGGAGTGAGTGAGTGTTTCAGTTTTACGTCCCATCAACAGCTAAGGTCATACGGAGACGGGACCTCGGTTTAAAGACTCATCCGAAAGTCTGGAGAAGCCCGGGATCGAACCTGCGACCCCTGGTTTACTAGGCGAGTAGCGTAACCACTCGACCACGGAGGCTTCTTTTGATGGGTGGAGTAAGTTAATTGTATCGATTCCTGATCTTTGTTTTACTTCTACTTTTTATATGCTGTGGCCTTCAATTCCCTATTGTGGACCCGAATATTTCGTTTTAAGAATCCTAGGGTCTGGTTGGCTTTTGTACTTACGTTATTCACGTGGTCTGTCCATCTGAGGTCTTCTGAAATGGTGACCCCAAGATATTTGGCGGAGGTTACACTTTCAAGTACACAGCCATGAAGAGAATAGTTGGTCTGAAGGGGAGTTTTACGTCGGGTCACATGAATGACCTGACACTTAGAGGGATTAAAACTCATATCCCAGTGTTTTTCCCATATTTCAAGTTTCTCAAGGTCCTTTCATCGATTCTGAAATTAATCAGAAACGTCATTACATCTTAATATCCTTCATTAATAAGGGTTTGAACTTTATAGATTTACCTAGTATCTTCCGGGACAGTTCTGTTATTTCATCCATTCCTGCTTATTTTCAAAATATTGAAACACCCATAATTTGCTGTAAATACAATAAACCTGTTAGATCTATCATTTTTATTTTCAATAAACTTGTTTCTGATCTTGATACTAACACTCCTGATACATGTGTTTATAAAAATTCAGTGTATTGCTATCCTGCTGCTGGTCATATTATTACTGGCAATTTAAAAATTATTTTTGATTCTAGGATACTTAATATAATTTCTAAAGGACCGAAATATCGATTTCCTTCTAAAATTGATTTCAATAAATGTAGAGATGAAATCGCTGCTGCCTTGAATGAATTAGGTAATCGATGGTGTAAACGAGAGTATGTTGAGCATAAAGCACTTAAAGAATGGAAAATTAGCATTCTGAAATTAGTGAAAAAAGGCATTTCTTTTTATTCGCAAAATACGAACTTGTTACCTCCTAAACCTAAGACGTCTTTACGTCACCTTAAACTAGGTATTCAAGAATTTCATAGGAAGTTTGTTTTGGCCCCAGCTGATAAGACCGCTAACGATGTGGTCTTTGTTTGACGGCTTCACTATGTTAACACTCTTCAGCAAGAACTTGGTGGTACTAAGGCCTATGAACTTCAGCCTTCAGCTGTAGAGAGGGCCTTAGTTGGTGACCACATTTGTCATTCAGCCACCAAGTTTGCTGTCTCTGTTACAGAAGGCCAAGACAAGCTTCCTACGTTATATTGGTAACCTAAACTTCATAAAAGACCATAAAAACACGGTTTATCTTGTACCACCACTGAACTCTCCAAATTATTAACTTCATGTTTTACTGCCATCAAAATATTGCGACAAAGTCTTCGAAAGATCAGGTAGAAATCTGCTTGAGTCTATAAAAAAACTCTAATGAAGTTTTAAATAAATTGAAATGCAGGCCTTTTCGTGCTTTAAAATTGAGGTGGAGGCAATGATCAGGAATCGATACAATTAACCTACAGCTTCCATAAGCGACACCAAAGAGAAAGAAACACAAACATGAAACAACAGACCCTAATGGAAACATCAAAAGCGGAAAGCCAAAAGGACAGTTACTTTCGCACAAAACGGTCAACAGGCCATCCAAAACAAAACAACAATCGACACAAACACCCAAAGACAAACCATAACAAAAATAAACCGCGACAGAAGAACCGCCCCGGAACGGTCTGCGGAAACGAACTCCACTGGGGGGGGGGGGGGGGGGGGGGGGGGGCTAAACCTACTCCACGCGGCCACAACCCCCGCCCCTACTTCCGTCGCGATTTAGACAAACAACCCGCCTAGCTCGCACGAAGGCCTTCCAACCCATCAGTGCAACCTCTCCGTGAACACTAAAAATCAAACAACCACAGAGATGAAACAACGGTGAGGACTCGACAGCAAGAAACCACTGAAATGCCGGAGCAAAAGAAAACCAACAGTTAGACTCAGATGGGCCCAAACAAAGACAGAGTATCCGCTCCAACCAACGTTACATTGAATTACATCAGTAAGCCTTTACGCTGGAACCGTCATAGAATCTGAGCCCTGGCCCATCGGTGCGCAATTAAAGGGGGAAGCAAAGTTGTCAACCGTGACTGGGTTAACTCGGCCTACAATTAAAGGGGGAAGAAAAGTTGTCAACCGTGATTGGGTTAACTACCATGCATGCAGTCTGTCGTATAACATTTATGTTGTACCCAATCTTTTTATATCGAAGAATGATTTTAAGTCATTGAATTTTGAAAAGGCTTTGCGTAGTTTATGGTACCGATAACCCTGATTAAGAAGTTTAGCCGTTAACAATTTATTACGAGTGTTGAAGTCAGTTACATGACTACATACTCTGGCAAATCGAATTAATTGCGAATTTGCAGTATGTCAGGTTATAACATATATCAAATCCGTAGACTTACATGTCAAATCGGACATGTTAACTACAGAAAAACGTCTACCGTTTGCAGACGAAGAAACCCGCACCACTTAGCATTGCGCTTGGAAATACTAGGATACATTTCATGTCTCCTGAAATGATTTGTATATTTCCGAAGAATGGGCGATTTGACAGGGGATAATCTAACTCTCAGATTATTTTTTAATAAATCAGTACTACCTGCACCACTTAAATTAACGGAAGCGGCAGAAAACAAATTTATGGGCCTCACCAATACCGACGGCAAAATAGCACAAAAAATATTAATAGAATGGGGAATCCGTGCAGAAGAAGCAGAACGTAACCTAATGGGAGATATTGTAAGTTTAAATTTATTTGTGATACTCATTTTTGTTTAAAGGGGTGATACCGTCCAAACTAAAGCGATATTCATTCCGGTCATTAAGTTAAACAGTATACAGAAGAACTGTAAATCCTTCAAAAAGAAGGCGAGTAAAACAAAAGCCCACAAAACAGCTATGCTTATAGAAAGCCCATAGATATCAAACAAGCAATTGTTATACAACGAGATACGAACATCGGTCCAATCAAGACCTTCAACAGGTATCAAAAGGATGTCAAATTAAGGAACGATGGAAAGCAATTGTAAAAGCAATCCTTGAGGATTCAAGTCTGTCTACTTATGTTTTTCCACCCTTTACACTACATTTCCTAATAATTTTATAAAAGAAAAACGTAATGATTTAATTGAATGGATATTTCATGGGGAAGACTCCCTCTATCTTGCATGTAATGTAAGAAATGTTTTTGTTTTTTTTGACTTCTGAAGAGCATAAAAAGTACACTTTATGATCATGTCAGAAAGTGTGTGAATCTCTCACCTTTCTACTTGACAATATTTACATAAGATTTGGTACTAAGTTATTTAGACAAGTTGTGGGTATTCCGATGGGTACAAATTGCGCACCACTTGTGTTTTGTTATGAGAGAGACTTTATGATGTCCCTTTCTGCTGAAAACCAGTCTGAAATCATTGAAGTTTTGGCTCCACTTCTAGATATTTGGATGATTTATTAAATATTGATAATACCTATTTCAATGGTTTGATCAGTCAAATTTACCCCCCCCCCCCCCCCAGAACTTCAGTTAAATAAAGCAAAATCTCCTGATACCGAGTCCCTGTTTTTGGATTTACATATATCTATTGTAGATGGGTTTGCTTCTTGCAAAATTTATGATAAACGCAATGATTTTGATTTTGAGATTGTAAATTTTCCTTTTTTTTTTTGGATGGTGATGTTCTTCATGCGCGATCCTATGGCGTTTATATTTCGCAATTATTTCGATTTACCAGAGTGTGTAGTCATGTAACTGACTTCAACACTCGTAATAAATTGTTAACGGCTAAACTTCTTAATCAGGGTTATCGGTACCATAAACTACGCAAAGCCTTTTCAAAATTTTATAGACGTCATTCTGATTTAATTTCAAAATTCAATATTGGACTTAAATATCTTCTGCAACAAGGTCTATCCGAACCGGAATTTTATGGTGACTTAGTATATAAATTCAAAAAATATATATATAACCGCAATGACTTCAGCACCCAATTTCGTAAAATCATTCTTCGATATTAAAAGATTGGGTACAACATAAATGTTATACGACAGATTTGCATGCATGGTAGTTAGCCCAATCACGGTTGACAATTTTGCTTCCCTCTTTAATTGCACGCCGGTGGGTCAGGCCTCAGATCCTATGACAGTTCCAGCGTAAAGGCTTATGTCGGTTGGTACCTGATGCTCTCTCTCTGGTCGGGTCCATCGGAGTCTAACTGTTGGTTTTCGTTTGCTCCAGCATTTCAGTTGTTTCTCGTTGTCGAGTCCTCACCGCTGTTGCATCTCAGTGGTTGTTTGATTTTTGTGTTCACGGAGATGTTGCACTGATGAGTTAGGAGGCCTTCATGCGGACTGAACAAATTATTTGTCTTAATCGCGACGGAAGTAAGGGTGAGGATTGTGGCCATGTAAAACCGATTTAAGCACCCCCCCCCCCTCAGTGGAATTCGTTTTGGCTGACCGTTCATAGGCGGTTCTTCTGTCGCGGTTTATTTTTGTTATGGTTTGTCTTTGGGTGTTTGTGTCGCTTATATTATTGTATTTTGGATAGCCTATTGGCCATTTTGTGGGAAAGTAACTGTCCTTCTGGCTTTCCGCTATTGTTGTTTCCATTAGGGTCTAAGGGTCTATTGTTTCGTGTTTGTGTTTCTTTCCCTTTTGTGTCTCTGATGGGAGCTGTGGGTTAATTGTATCGATTCCTGATCATTACATCCACTTCTATTTTTCAGAAGGATATAGATAGATTAGGATGTTGGGCACGAAAATTGGGCACGAGGTTTCAACCTGTTAAATGCAATATTATGCAGATAACTAGGAAGAGAACAAAAATTGAGGCTTTATGCACCTTAGAGGGAACGGTCCTCGAAAATGTGAATTCCATTAAATACCTTGGTGTGACAGTCACACACGGTTTAAGATGGAATAGACACATTAGCAACATGTGTACCAAGGCGAATAGAACACTTCGTTTCCTGAGGCGAAATCTTCATCAGTATCATCAGGAGACAGCATATAAGGGACTTGTTTGCCCAAATTTGGATTATGGTAGTTGGAGTGGTCCTTAATGAAGAAATTTAAAAAGTTCAGAATATAGCTGCTAGATTTGTAACAAGCAATTACTGCTTTGAAACTGTGAGCATGACTGGAATTCTAGGAAAATTAAGATGGGAGTCTCTCAAGAAAAGGAGAAGAAACAGTAGGCTCATACTCTTATACAAAGGTCTATAGGGTGCTGCCAGCATTCCAACAGATGACTTGTTCCCCCTGCTAGGCACTGTAGAAAGCACCATTCAGTGGTGTTTCAGACCCTTACTGCAAGAACTGACATTTATAAAGAATCGCCCTTCCCCAGAACCATTAGAGATTGGAATGCCCTTCACGATTCGATTATTTCGACAGCTGATGGTGCTGAGGATTGTGTAGCTAAGTTTACCTCTTTGATTAGAGCTAGGGACTAACTTCCCATATCACAGGTCCTGGTTTATTAATGGCATTTGACGTGTCACAAGTAACAATTCTGAATCTGATGCTGATTCTGACAGATAGGGACTAACTTCCCTTTTCACAGGTCCTGGTGAATAATTGTCATTTGACAGTTCACCAGTAACCATTCTTATTCTGGTTCTGAGGGGAGTACACCATCAATACCCAAACCATATCTACAAATTTTAAAATCACCATAAAATATTCCCAAGTTATATTGGCTGGCTTTCTGTTTATAACAGTGTTTTTACTTATTTCTCCTGTCTAATGATTTTAATGGTAACAAAGGTGCATTAAACAGTTTCTTACAGCCATTGAATTGCTGTGCAGCAAGGAGAGAAAAACATTATTTAAACAGACTATCAACACCGCCCCCAAAATACCAAAGGTTTTGAATTAGGTCCCCAAAAATAGTCAGTTTTAGAGAGACCCCCCCCCCCCCACACACACACACAAAACACACACAAATAGCCTATATACATAGAAATACCATTTTTCCTGACGCTAGAGTATATACTGTGTGGAAGTGGCAAAAAATCCAACTGTTCGAAGGACCGTGGTAGCTCTGTGGTTTGTGCACTTGTCTCTGATGCTTGAGGCGCCCGGTTCGATTCCCGACAGCGGTGATAAATTGCTCTATTGGCATCACTGGGATGCAGAATCAAATCCTGGTCCAAATTTCCGAAATTATAGTTCATAATATCCCTTGTGGACTCTGTCAAAGAAGTGTCTGTTGGGAAGACCGAGGAATTTGCCGTGACACCTGCAATGTCTGGTATCACATAGGCTGTCATAGCATATCATCAACTATATGTATAGTCTTTATAACAGATCATTGAATATGAACGTAGCATGGGATGGTAAGAAATGTGGAATGCCAAACTGTTCCACATCTCTGTTTGACACTTGATTTTCCATAGCCACTTATACGTACCCATTTTGAACCTTTTACAACCCTATCCGAGCCTGACAGTCCGATACTAGACAACACTGGCCCACACTATGCAGCTTCTTCGCCCATTGTGCAGCAGTGAAAAAAACACACACACACACACAAAACAAATAACTCGGTACTTAAACATCCCCTCAGAATACTGATTATGAATCAATAAAAAGTCTGAACTTCATACCTTTATTGACTATAGACAAACTCGACAACAGTTTAGGCAACAAGTTCTGGTTAACTCAAAAAAAAAAAAGAAAAAAAAAAATAATAATAAAAGAAATTTTCCAGCCGGATAGGCGGAGTTTGGGATGTTCTATTATGACTTTTAATCAACTGGATGTTTACTTGTTGATTTGTCACCACCACATGCTAGTTAAAATATACTGCGCATGCCTATACCAGCGCCCTAGCGCTCTCAATTCTGACATTTCAGTTGTTGCATCAAAATTGTTGGAGTAGCAACCCATTTGTGTCTGTTCTTCAATATGCGCACCTCATTTGAGATCTTACGACCTATAGACATAAGAAAACAAAACATGTTGTCAGAAACAATGCTATAAGTGAGACATTATACTGAAAAATGGATTTAAACGACATACCACCTCCTTTGAATAATTTGGATGCAACAAAATTGCCGGAAGAATGGCAAAAATTTCAGTTAAGTGTTGAAAAATAGAAGTATAGGCAATGGCCAGGAATCGATACAATTAACCCACAGCTCCCATCAGAGACACCAAAAGGAAAGAAACACAAACATGAAGCAACAGACCCTAACAGAAACACCAACAGCGGAAAGCCAAAGGGACAGTTACTTTCCCACAAAATGGCCAAAAGGCTATCCAAAATAAAATAATATAAGCGACACAAACACCCAAAGACAAACCATAACAAAAAAATGAACTCATATTCTCGGGACCGTTGAAAAGCAAAACGGAGGAGGAACAGGTTTCCAATTTAATATTGTGTGTCGGTCAGCAAGACGTGCATGGACACTCTCTGCCGAAGAAACAAAAAGGTTGCAGACATTCTATGACAAATTAAAAAATAAACATGTCCAGCGCAAGTTAAACCCGATATTTGCAAGATACTGCTTTAACGAGGTGCAGGGTTCCGACGGCATTGCAAACCAATCTGAAATCATTGACGCCTTTAGCTCGACTTCTAGATATTTGGATGACTTATTAAATATTATCACTGCCTATTTCGATGGTTTGGTCAGTCTAATCAGATTTGCCCCCCCCCCCCCCCCCCTCCATCCGAGCTTCAGTTAAATAAAGCAAATTCTTCTGATACCGAGGCCCCGTTTTTGGATTTACATCCATCTATTGTAGATGGGTTTGTTTCATGCAAAATGTATTATAAACGCGATGATTTTGATTTTGATATTGTAAATTTTTCTTTCTTGGATGGTGATGTTCCTCGTGCGCGATCCTATGTCGTTTATAATGCAATTAATTCGATTTACCAGAGTGTGTAGTCATGTAGCTGACTTCAATATTCGTAATAAATTGCTAACTGCTAAACTCCTTAATCAGGATTATCGGTATCATATACCCCAAAGCCTTTTCTAAATTATGTAGATGTCATTCCGATTTAATTTCAAAACATCAATGTTGGACTTAAATCTCTTCTGAAACAAGGTCTATCGGAACCCGACTTTTATGGTGTCTTAGGATATAATTTCAGAAAAATATATACATGTACTTGCAATGACTTCAGCACCCAATTTCGTAAAATCATTCTCGGATATAAAAAAATTTGGTACAACATAAATGATATACGACTGTGTGCATGTTATTTAACCCAATCACGACGGACAACATTGCTTCCCACTTTAATTGCGCGCCGGTGGGTCAGGCCTTAAATTCGACGGTTCCAGCGTAAAGGCTTACTGAGAATTAGAATATAATTTAACGCAATGTTGGTTGGTGCCTGATGATCTGTCCCTGGTCGGCCCCATCGGAGTCTAACTGTTGGTTTTCTTTTGCTCCAGCATTTCAGTGGTTTCTTGCTGTCGAATCCTCACAGTTGTTTCATCTCTGTGGTTTTTCGTTTTTGTCTCAGTCCCTTTACAAAATGGAAGTGAAGGCAATGATCAGGAATCGATACAATTAACCCACAGCTCCACCAGAGACACCAATGGGAAAGAAGCTCAAACATGAAACAACTAGACCCAAATGGAAACATCAATAGTGGATAGCAAAAAGGACGGTTACTTTCCCACAAAATGGCCAATTGGCTATCCAAAACAAAATGATATAAGCGATACACACACTCAAAGACAAACCATAACAAAAATGAGTTATGATACCGATAATTCTGATTAAGAAGTTTAGCAGTTACCAATTTATTACGAGTGTTGAAGTCAGTTATATGAATAGAGACTCTGGCTCATCGAATTAATTATCAAATATAAGCGCCATAGGATACCGCACGAGGAACATCACCATCCAAGAAACGAAAATTTACAATCTCAAAATCAATATCATCGCGTTTAGCATAAATGTTGCCGGAAACAAACCCATCTACAATAGATAGATGTAAATCCAAAAACGGGACCTCGGTATCAGAAGAATTTGCTTTATTTAACTGAAGTTCGGGGGTGGGGGACTAAATTTAACTGATCAAACCATCTAAATAAGTATGGTCAATATTCTACAATAATATCTAGGAGTCGGGCTAAAGGCGCCAATGATTTCAGATTGGTTTCCAACGGAAAGAGACATCATGAAAAATAGAAGTGAAGGCAATTATCAGGAATCGATACAATTAACCAACAGCTCCCATCAGAGACACCAAAGGTAAAGAAATACAACCATGAAATAGCTAGACCCTAATGGAAACATGAAAAGTGGAAAGCCAAAAGAACAGTTACTTTCCCACAAAATGACCAATTGGTAAATATAAGCGATACAAACACTCAAAGACAAGCCATAACAAAAATAAACCGCGACAGAAGAACTGCCTTGAAAGATCCGTGAGACGAATTCCACTGGGGGGGGGGCTTAAATCGATTTTACGCGGCCACAATTCTCGCCCTGACTTTCATCGCGATTGAGACAAATAATTTGTTCAGTCTCGTAAATACCGCCTAACTCTGACATGACAATAGAAATGAAGGCAATGATCAGAAATCGATACAATTAACCCACAGCTCCCATCAGAGACACCAAAGGGAAAGAAAAACAAACATAAAATAGTTAGACCCAAATGGAAACACCAATAGCAGAAAGCCAAAAGGACAGTTACTTTCCCACAAAATGGCCAATTGGCTATCCAGAACAAAATAATATAAGCGATACACACACTAAGAGACAAGCCATTACAAAAATAAACCTTGGAACGGTCAGTGAAACGAATTCCACTGGGGTGGGGCTTAAATCGATTTAACGTGGCCACAATGCTCGTCCTTACTTTCGTCGCGATTTAGACACATATTTTGTCCAGTCCGCATGAAGTAGAAGTAAAACAAAGATCAGGAATCGATACAATTAACTTACTCCACCCATCAAAGACACAAAAGGGAAAGAAACACAAACATGAGGCGACCAGACCAAAATGGAAACCTAAACAAAGGAAGGCCATAAGGACAGTTACTTTCCCACAAAATGGCCAAATGACCATCCAAAATAAAAAGACACAAGTGATACAGTAAGTAACAAATAACAACATAAATAAACCGCCACAGAAGAACCGCCTTGGAACGGTCAGTGAAAAGAATTCCACTGAGGGGCTTAAATCGATTTTACATGGCCATAATCCTCGCCCTTACCTCTGTCGTGGTATACACTAATTTTGTTTAGTACGCATGAAGGCTTCCTAACTCATCAGTGTAACATCTCCGAGAACATACAAATAAAAAAACTACAGAGATGAAACAAGGTTGAGGACTCGAGAGCATACAACAACAGAATAGCTGGAGCAAAAGAAAACCATCAGTTAGACTCCGAGGGGCCCGACCAAAGACGGAGCATCAGGCGCCAACCAACATAAAAAAATACTAAAATAAAATAAAATTCCATTTATGCTTTTACGCTGGAACCGTCATATAATCTTAAGCCCGACCCACCGGTGTGCAATCAAAGAGGGAAGCAAAGTTGCCAACCGTGATTGGGTTAACCTCCATGCATGCAGTCTGTTATATAACATTTATGTTTTACCCAATCTTTATATATCGACGAACGAGTTGAAATTGGGTACTAAAGTCATTACAGGCATGTATTTTTCTAAATTTATATACTAAGTCACCATAGAATTCGGGTTCCAATAGGCCATGTTGCAGAAGTGTTTTAAGTCCAACATTGAATTTTGAAACCAAATCAGAATGACGTCTATAAAACTTAGAAAAGGCTTTATGTAGTTTATGATACCGATACTCCTGATTAAGAAGTTTAGCGGTTAATAATTAATTAAGAGTGTTGAAGTCGGATACATGACTAGACACGCTGGCGAATCGAATTAACTGCGTAATATAAACCCCGTACGATGTCGCACGAGGAACATCACCGTCCAAAAAAGGAAAATTTAATCTCGAAATCAAAATCATCACGTTTATCATAAATTTTGCAAGAAACAAATCCATCTACAATAGATAAATATAAATAAAAAGGGGGCCTCGGTATCAGAGGAATTTGCCTTGTTTAACTGAAGTTCTAGGGGATAAATCTGACTGATCAAACCATCAAAGTAAGTATTGTCAATATTTAATAAATCATCTAAATATCTAGAAGTAGAACTAAAAGCTTCAATAATTTCAGATTGGTTATCAATGGAAAGTGACAACATGAAGTCTCTTTCATAACAATACAAGAACAGATCAGCCACAAGAGGTGCACAAATCGTACCCATCGGAATACCCACAATTTGTCTAAATAACCCAGCACCGAATCCAACACAAACATTGCCAAGCAGAAAGGCGAGAGCACCACACACTTTCTGACATGACCAAAGTGCACAAAGTCCCATGCCCTCTAGAAGCGAAAAACGCACCTCCGACACTACATGCAAGATAGAATCTTCTCCGTGAAAAGCCAATTCAATTAACTCATCAGTGCAACATTTCCGTGGACACAAAAATCAAACAACCACAGAGATGAAACACCGGTGAGGATTCGACAGCAATAAGTCTCTTTTATAACAAAACAAGAACAAATCAGCCACAAGAGATGCGCAATTCATACCCACCGGAATAGCCACGATTTGTCTAAATAACCAAATATAAGTACCAAATCTTATTGTCAAGTAGAAAGGTGAGAGCTTCACACACTTTTCTGGCATGAAAATATAATTGTTATGCTCTTTAGAAGTGAAGAAAGCATTTCATACATTACATGCAAGATAGAGGGAACATTCCCTATGAAATGTCCATTAAATTATATCATTAAGCTGATCTTTTATTAGATTGTGAGGAAGTGTAAAAGGGTGGAAAATCATAAGTAGACAGACTTGAAGCATGAAAACGTTGAACACACTCAATAAAACTGAGTCTGCTATTTTCGTTTATTTGGTGTATTCTTTGGTTCCAAAGGATCTAACTATTCAGAACTTATTCTTATGACATTCTTGAATACCTAGTTCAAGGTGACGCAAAGACGTCTTATGTTTAGGTGGTAATAAGTTCGTATTTTGAGAGTAGAAAGAAATGCGTTTGTTCACTAATTTCAGAATGCTAAGTCTCCAGTCTTCGAGTGTTATATGCTCAACATACTCTCGTTTACACCATCGATTACCAAGCAGCAATTTCATCTCTACACTTATTGAAATCAATTTTTGAAGGCAATCGATATTTCGGTCCATTAGAAATTATATTCCGAATCATAGAATCAGGAATAATTTATAAATTGCCGAACTTGATAAGATGGAAAGTGACCGAATAATAGCAAAGGTCACTGAGCCCATCGATTGGGTAAACTCCCTTGTGGTAGTTGAAAAACCTAAATATGGTAAGCTCAGGATCTGCTTGGATCCAAAAGCATTAAACGAAAATATTCGAACACCTAGCTCATTACCCATTGACCACTCTCGATGACGTCACATCGAAGCTCGCCGGAGCCACGTGTTTCAGTCTGTTAGATATAAAGCGTGCGTACTGGAACGCCGCACTAGAAAACGAGTCTTCTTACCTGACTACCAAGCTTGACTACTTTCTCCGCAATCTTTGGGAAATATAGATAAAGAAACTTACAAAGCATCCTATAACAAATACTTACCTGCATTCATTTATCTTCCTAGGACTACCCCTGATAATGGGAGCGTCAGCAAAAGCAGCGGCTAGTACCATTTTTTCAAGCATTTGGTAAGGCGCGGCCGGGTATCGAACCCGCGACCTGCCATTCCCGAAGCGGACGCTCTACAACTGAGCTATGCGGTTGCAGTTTGGCATCAGTGCCTCGTCAGGTTTATTTGTAATGAAGGTTAATGAGGCTTTAGAAGGCCGGTCAGGCGTGACAGGATTTTAATACATGTATATGGCCGCACGCGGGAAGAGCATGACAAAAACTTACGAAGTCATTGAAAGAGCATGTGACAGAGGGATCCGTTTCAATCTGGATAAATGTACAATAGGTGTTAATGAAGTGCCATTCTCTGGCCATATTATCACAGACAAAGGCCTGAAGGCAGACACATCGAAGGTCGAAGCCATCATGGAATTCCTGACAGTCGCCAAAACTCGAAAATTTTCTTGGCATGGTGAACTACCTTGTGAAATTTGCACGACCTAATCTTGCAGAGATTACGAGTCCCTTGCGGAGCTTCTTGAAAATAATACAGTGTTTATATATGGGACACGCAGCAGCAAAACGAATTCGAAAAGATCGAAGAACTTATTACACAGGGTCACACGGACAGCCTCTTACACTTGAGGTGCGGAATAGGTTGTTGCTTAAGGCAGCAGGGCAAACCTATTGCATTGGCGTCAGAAAGTTTGACAGCAGCCGAAATTAATTACGCGCAGATGAGAAAAGAGCTTTTAGCCATGATTGGCTGCAAAAGATTCCATAAGAATACATACTGTAGACAGGTAACAGTTCATTCTGACCACAAGCCAATTGCATTTGCGTCCATCACGCAAAAACGCTGAATGCAGCTCCGCCTCGATCGTCGTATGAGCATGTTTTGCAACCTCAAAAACACTGCATGGATGTTGTACACAAACATGGGAAGGACATTCCAGTAAGTGACTTTTTGTCAAGGCCGTCTTTGCCCGACACATTCTCAGTTTTGACAGAATGCATGTATTTACATGTGCACAGTTTTGAAACAGCTTTTTTCACTGATAAAAGGCTGAAAATAGACAGGAACCCCGTGACCTTGCAAAATACAATTATTTAAGGCTGGCCTGAGTCAAGGTCAGGTTGCGATCATGCAGTGCTAGAATACTGGAATCACCACGACGGGCCTTCTGTGGTGGAGGGGCTTATATTTCGAGGGCAAAAACTTGTCATTCCAAAGCGAGCAGAAATGCTTACTCAAGTACACACGGGTCACCTCGGTGTAACGAAAACATTAGAGCGCGCAAATGATAGCCTAGTTTGGCCGGGCATGACAAAAGAAATTACGAATTTTGTTTTGCAATGCACAGTATGTCAAACACACAGGGACTCGAATGCCAAAGAACCTTTGATTCCACATGAAATCCTATCTAGACCTTACCAGAAAATAGGGTCAGATATCTTTACATTTGAAGGAAAGAATTATCTCTTGGCGTCATGTTACTACAATCGGTTCTTTGAAATCGATCTTTTACCTGACATGCTTGCCGAAACCGTCATAAGAAAATTAAAATTCCATATGTCATGCAACGGTATTTGTGACGTCCTTATCACGGATAATGATCCTTCTAATGCTAATTCATTGTTTGCAGACCCAATCACGGTTGACAACTTTGCTTCCCTCTTTAATTGCCCGCCGGTGGATCAAGCCTCAGATTCTATGACGTTTCCAGCGTAAAGTCTTACTGAGAGAGTTTAACTTTATGTAATGTTGGTTGGTGTCTGTCTCTGGTCGGGCCCATCGGGGTCGAACTGTTGGTTTTCTTTTGCTCCAGCATTCCAGTGGTTTCTTGCTGTCGAGTCCTCACCGTTGTTTCATCTCTGCGGTTGTTTGATTTTTGTGTTTACGGAGATGTTGCACTGTTCAGTTAGGAGACCTTCATGCGGACTGAACAAATTATTTGTCTAAATCGCGACGGAAGTAAGGGCGAGGATTGTGACCACTTAAAATCGATTTAAGGCCCCACAGTGGAATTCGTTTCACTGACCGTTCCAAGGCGGTTCTTCTGTCATGGTTTATTAGCTCACCTGAGCCGAAGGCTCCGGGGAGCTATTGTGATCGGTCACCGTCCGTCGTCGTCGTCCGTCCGGATGTTCGTCCGCAATTCCTTTAAACGACATCTCCTCCTAAACCACTGAACAGATTTTGACCAAACTTGGCAGTAATGATCTTTGGGTGGTCCTCTCTCAAAGAATTCCATTCCATGCAGAACTCTGGTTGCCATGGCAACAAAAGGGGAAAATAAGGAAAAAAAACCTTTAAAAATCTTCTTGTCTGAAACCAGAAGGCCCAGGTATTTGATATTTGGTATGAAGCTTCGTCTAGTGGACCTGTACCAAGATTGCTCAAATTATAGCCCTGGGGCCAAAAAAAAACCCCGCAACACGGCCTATTGGTTATACATAGGCCTGTATAGGGAAAACCTTTAACAATCTTCTTGTCTGAAACTAGAAGGCCCAGGTCTTTGACATTTGTTATTAAGCTTCATCTAGTGGACCTCTACCAAGATTGTTCAAATCATAGCCCTGGGGCCATAAATGCCCCCCCCCCCCCCCCCCCCTCACCAGGGCCTTCTAGTTTTACAAAGGCTTATATAGGGATAACCATTAAAAATCTTCTTGTCTGAAACCAGAAGGCCCAGGTCTTTGATATTTGGTATGAAGCTTCATCTAGTGGACCTCTACCAAGATTGTTCAAATCATAGCCCTTGGGCCAAAAATGCCCCCCCCCCCCCACACACACACACGCAACAGGGCCTACTTACATAGGCTTATATAGAGAAAACCTTTAAAACTCTTCTTGTCTGAAACCAGAAGGCCCAGGTCTTTGATATTTGGTGTGAAGCTTCGTCAAGTGGGCCTCTACCAAGATTGTTCAAATTATAGCCCTGGGGCCAAAAATGCCCCCGCACCAGGGCCTACTGGTTTTACATTGGCTTATATAAGGAAAACCTTTAAAATTCTTTTTGTCTGAAACCAGGAGGCCCAGTCTTTGATATTTGGTATGAAGCTTCATCTAGTGGACCTCTAACCAAGATTGTTCAAATTATAGTCCTGGGGCCAAAAATGCCACCGTCACAGGACACAAGAGACATATATAGAGGAAACCTTTAAAAGCTCCTTGTCTGAAAGCAGTAGGACCAGGTCTTTGATAGTTGGTATGAAGCTTCGTCTAGTGGACCTCTACCCCAAGATTGTTCAAATTATAGCCCTGTAGCCAAAAATGCCCCTGCCAATGGGCCCCCTGGTTTTACATAGGCATATATAGGGAAAACCTTTAAAAATCTTCTTGTCTGAAACCAGAAAGCCCAGGTCTTTGATATTTGTTATTAAGCTTCATTTAGTGGACCTCTACTAATTATGGTCAAATTATGGACCTGAGGCCAAAAATCGCCCTGCCCTGCCCCGGCACCCACATATACATGTTAATCTCTCATCTAGGACCATCATGGTCCTCTTGTTTTTGTTATGGCTTGTTTCTGAGTATCGCTTATATTATTTTATTTTGGATAGCCAATTGGCCATTTTGTTGGAAAGTAACTGTCCTTTTGGCTTTCTGCCGCTGTTGATGTTTCCATTAGGGTCTGGTTGTTTCATGTTTGTGTTTCTTTCCCTTTTGCCCTTTGGTGTCTCTGATGGAATTGTGGGTTAATTGTATTGATTCCTGATCATTGCCTTCACTTCTATTTTGCATGTGAATGGGGTTTTGTACATAAAACATCAAGTCCATTCCATCCATTCTCAAATGGTCACACCGAGGCCATGGTATCTGTTTCAAAGAAGCTTCTACGCAAAGCCAAAAGGCAGTGATAAGGATCCTTACTTATTGATCCTAGAGTAGCGTGTTACACCTTTAGAATGCGGTTTCACTCCATCTCAATTTCTGCTTGGCAGGAGAACTAAATCAATCTTGCCTATCGCAGAAAAACTTCTCAAACCACCGACCATCGATCCCATGTTGTCAATAATAAAACACATCTTTCAAATGCTTGCAGAAAAAGTATTTTAATATGCTGTGCGAACAAGATATTAAGTTGTGCAAACAAGATATTATCTTGTGGCACAAGATAATATGTTGTACTCACAAGAAATTATTTTGTGTGGACAATGTAACATATCTTGTGCGAACAACATAATATCTTGTGCACACAAGATATTATCTGGTATGCACAAGATAATATTTTGTTCGCACAACTTGATATCTTGTGCACACAAGATATTATCTTGTTTGCACAACACAGCTCTATTATGCATCTGATTATATTGTGCTAACAAGAAAAATGTTTGCGAACAAGATATTAAGTTCTGCGAACAAGATATTATCTTGTACACACAAGATACTACCTTGTGCGCACAAGATTTTAGGTTGTCTGCACAAGATATTAAGTTGTGCAAACATGATATCTTGCACACACAAGATATTATATTGTTTGCTCAAGATCTATGTTGTGCAAACAAGATATGTTGTGCAAACAAGATATGTTGTGTGAACCAGATAATACCTTGTGTGCACAAGATATGTTGTGCGAACAAGATAATGAGTTGTGTGCACAAGATTTTATATTGTCAGCACAAGATCTATGTTGTGCAAACAAGACAATATCTTGTGCGCACAAGATATTAAGTCGTGCAAACAAGATATTATTTTGTTCGCACAATGTATTAAAATAAATTGCATGTGCCTTCCTGGGTTCCGTAGTCATTAGTTAGCCCTTATCTTGCTGTTCACGACAACCCCTATCTTTGGAAACAGTGTAGATCCAGATCAGATGGCTTCTGAAAAAGCCCTTTGATCAGGATCGACACTGTTTGACATTCAATTTATGAATTTATAGGAATAAATTACATAAAGTAATCTGATCGGTTCAAAGTCAAAAAAATGGGTGTGGCTTAACTGAATATTCAGCAAGAGAAGGTTTAGATTACAAAATATTATTTCATGAATGTGGAGCCAGAGAAAGCTAACACTCCATGTGCTCGACAAACTGGAGTAAGTTAAATGACATCTATAGTGGATTTTGTTTAATTTGAAGTTTTTTTTTGTTTGATTTGAGGTTTAACGTGCCTGTCAACACTATAAAGGTCATTTTGGAGACGTTGCTTCCTATTTTGTGGGACTTTTACCCGACATTGAGATGAAATGACATCTCAAGCCCTGCTGCCAACTGAAACCAATAGGGTTTATAAGCATGGATTGGCCGACTCACACCACTTTGCCTGGGCAGGCTTAAATCTTCTAAGCGGTTTACCAGTACTTGTGTGCGGGTCGGTTTCAGCTCTGCATGGAAGCATCAAGCAGCCCATATATTTCTTCAATCCCCGATGGGTGGGGGCCATTTAATTTAAGTTTAATGACCCAGCCAACACTATTCATATCATGTTAAGCCTGTTAATCTAATAACGCATGTCCTTGGCAGGCTTTACCCTTCAATGTGGTTCAGCAGTTTTTGTTTGTTTGGGGTTTGAAGCCCAGTCAGAACACCATTTAAGTCATATCAAGCCGATCAGTTTATCTATTCACACTTTTCAAGGGCAGACGTCTACATAAGCAGTTAAACAGTGCAGGCCCATTCTTTTGCCAGAAACTTAAATATGCCCTTCATGAGCTGAAGGGAGAGGATGACCAAAGAAAATAATTCAAGATCATGTCCATGAAAAACTGTTGGTGTTCTGGCAGGTATCCAACATGCAGCCTCCTGATCACGTGTCAGACATGCATCTGACTCAGTGACCTAAGCAGTAGCATACACATTCTTTCACCAGTAACTGAAATCTGGACTTAGTAAATCAGCAGAATGCAGAGAATGTCGAGCATAACCCCAGATAAATAGGGTATCCAAGTTATAGTTCTTATTTATGAAAGAAAACATACATTGTGGGTACTCACGACCCCCGCCCATCGGGGCTTGAAGAAATAGATGGCCTGCATGATGCTTCCACGCAGAGCTGAAACCAACCCGCACATGAGTACTGGTAAACCGCTTAGTGGATCTAAGCCTGCCCAGGCAAAGCGGTGTGAGTCGGTCTGTCCATGCTTATAAACCCTATTGGTTTAATTGGGTGGCACGACTGAGATGTCATTTAATCTCAGTGTCAGGTAATAGTCCACAAAATAGGAACTAACGTCTCCAAAATGACCTATACCATGTTGATGGGGATGTTAAACCTCTAATCAAACAAACAAAACATTGTGGGTACTCAAACATGTACCAACAACCTATGTTTTCATGCAGAAACAAGAGGACCATGATGGTCCTATATCACTCGCATGAGCTAAGAGATTAACGTGTGGGTCCCAGAGCGGGGCAATTTTTGGCCCCGGGTCTAAAATTTGAACAACCTTGATAGAGGTCCACTAAATGAAGCTTTATATCAAATATCAAAGGCCAGGGCCTTCTGGTTTCAGATAAAAAAGGTTATTAATGCGCCTAGGTAAAATATGTGGGCCCTGTAGCAGGGCCATTTTTAGCCACAAGGCTATAATTTAAACAATCTTGGAAGAGGTCCACTAGATGAAGCTTCATACCAAATCTCAAAGATCTAGGCCTTTTGGTTTCAGACAAGAATATTTATTCCATATATTTCTATGCAAAACCCGGATAGTGCCATTTTTGGCCCAGGGGCTACAAGTTGAATGATCTTGGCAGAGGTCCACTACATGAAGATTCATTCCAAATATCAAAGACCTGGGCCTTCTGGTTTCAGACAAGAAGATTTTTAAAGGTTTACCCTATATAAGCCAAAGTAAAACATGTGGGCCCTGGGGCGTGGCCATTTTTGGCCCCGGTTTAATTTGAACAATTTTGGTAGACGTCCATTAGATGAAGCTTCATACCAAATAGCAAAGACCTGAGCCTTTTGGTTTCAGACAAGAAGATTCTCAGAGGTTTTCCCTATATAAGCCTATGTAAAACCAGTGGGCCCCAGGGCAGGGCCATTTTTGGCCCAAGGGCTATAATTTGAATAATCTTGGTTAAGGTCCACTAGATGAAGCATCATACTAAATATCAAAGACCTGTGACTTCTGGTTTCAGACAAGAAGATTTTTAAAGGTTTCCCCATATTAGCCTATGTTAAACCAGTGGCCCCGGCGCAGGGGCATATTTGGCTCCAGGGCTATAATTTGAACAATCCTGGTAGAGGTACGCTAGATGAAGCTTCCTACCAAAAATCAAAGACCTGGGCCTTTTGGTTTCAGCCAAGAAGATTTTGAAAGGTTTTCCTTAGATAAGCCTATGTGAACTCAGTGGGCCCCGGTGTGGGGGAATGTTTGGCCCCAGGATTATGATTTGAACAATCTTGGAAGAGCTCCACTAGATGAAGCATCCTACCAAATATCAAAGACCTGGGCCTTCTGGTTTCAGACGAGAAGATTTTTGAACATTGAACACTACACTAAATAATCATTGTTTAAAGTTATAAATATCATTTATTGGTAGCATATTCATACACTAAATGGAAATGAAACTGAGCCATACCATTTTTCTCGGCATAAAATTATATGTGTAAAATGTTATGTCATGTTTTACATGGAAATAAATTACCTTTCATCAGCAAACGATCCCCAAACGCCATACCCTGTTTACTCCGAACACCTGTCTATTCAGAACAAATGCTATGGTCCCAGAGGTGTTCGGTTTTAAAGTGTTTCACTGAAGAAAATATTTCATCGTCTATATGCATGAGAGAATGTTGCCAGACCCAGTGAGTACTGACTTGTGACTTACTGGTCAACATGCACCTGACTGAGCAATAGGGCCTGGAAACATCCACTATTCAGTTTTGCGACCCATTAAACACTATTTAGATCATGTGGAGGTGGTCAGTTTACCTTACAAGTTTTCCTAGGCAGGTTTATACATACCTGTAAGCTGTTTGTTAACCAGTACAGTGCATATTCTTTTGCCAGAAATGGACAAATGTCCTTAAATCACCAGAAAGGAGACAATGACCATAGAAAAGATTTCATGGTCAATTTCCATGAAACAACATTCTCAACCTAATAGGGATCAAACCCAATCACCAATTAGACACTCATCTGATTGAGCCACTGAAGCCGGCTTTCGGCATATAAAATCACACATTTCAAGGTACATGTGGAAAATGGAACAGCGTGGCTATCCTCTTTTTATTTATTTTTTTCTAAACAAGAAATCTAAGAAATGATGCAGTCTTGTTTCTACAGTGTATTAGTTTGGACATAGCAACGGGTGTGTGTATTCGTTGAAAAGTTAAGGATAATTTTCCTGTTTCTACATGGAGGAAACCCAAAAATTATCATTTAATTTTCATAAATAACCACATCTGTTTCTATGCTAAATTATCATTTTTGAAACATTGGTGTCAACTAATTTTAGATTTTTTAAAATTTTCATTATCATCATCAACAGATTTTTGATTAACATGCAGGTACAGGGACAACGTCCACATAAGTGGCCCCCCAGGTAGCTGGCTTGCTGCATGCATGGCAGATCTTACACCAGATCTCCAGGCTTGTCTATCATGAGGATCGATAGCAGAGAGCTTCCATTCTCTGCAATCTCTTTCTGTCAGCTGCTTCCAGGTCATCTTGGGCCTTCCAGGCCTCTGCTTTCCACCTACCTGTATGTCACAGGCAGTCTTGAATGCACCATCCATTGGAGTGTTCCACATGTCCATACCAGCGGAGCCTTCTCTCTTTCAGCATGAGGTCCAGGTCCTCAATGCCAAGACGCTCAAGTAGCTCACTGGACCTGATGGTGACAGTTTCCTGTGGCTTGACATTGCAGATCTGTCTGATCATGCCCTGTCATTCCGGTGAAGACCTTAGAGGGTTGGCTTTGCCAATGGCCATGTCTCACTGGCATGGAGCATTGGCCTGCGCATACAAGAGCTGTACATATGGCCACATGTCTAGAACGAGAGGTTGCATGAAGAGAGGACAGGTAGCAATTCCTTGAATTTCTTCCAGGCTGTTTTCACACGTGATTTGGTTGAAAAGTCTCAACCGCCCACTGCTGAGAGCATATCACCTAGGTAGCAAAAGGAAGCTACAACCTCCAGTTTGTCGGATCTGACTTGGGCTTCCCTCTGTGGTTTGCCAACTAAGGGGCATGCAGTTCCTTGGCACTGTGTACACTTTTCCTTATTGTCAAGACACATTTTCCATACTGTCAACGTAAAAATCAGTACTCCTATTCCTTCTCTGACCACCTTATCAAAACAGCAAATTTTCCATTTTCGAAGGGTAGATTTTCCATTCCTTGAGATACCTTCCCAGCCCTTAACAAACATTTTTTTTTTGGGGGGGGGGGGGGCACAGATGGCTTACAAGAACTATCATTGTTGGCCATACTGGCAGAAATACACACTGTGCATGACCAGAAAGAACTGAATACCAGTAAATAGCTCCATTCCAGTCTTCTGAAATGCAGTCCAATGAAATACCGACCCGTCATCATTTTTTTTAACACAGCGAAATTTATCTGTATCTGAATTGCTCTATGGCTATATTGACCAAATTTCATGATTTTCCAATACAGAAAAAAAAAACATACAGGTTGACACCTATGTTCAAAATGACAAAAACAGGTAAAGCTGTCTCTGAAATATACTGTAAAGGAGGAAAATAAACAAATAATTTTTTTTTTAATTTTTCATTCATTCAAGTGCAAGTATTCTAATTTTACACATAATCACAGTCGTAGCATAAATTACAGTAAAATTTCTACATTCATTTCACCTTTGGGACTTTCAAAAGTGGTCATAACTCTTATCATGCTGTTCACGACAACCCCTATCTTTGCAAACAGTGTAGATCCAGATCAGATGGCTTCTGAAGAAGCCATCTGATCAGGATCTACACTGTTTGACATTCAATTTATGAATTTGTAGGAATAAATAACATCAAGTAATCTGATTGGTTCAAAGTCAGAAATGGGTGTGGCTAAACTGAATATTCAGGAAGAGAAAGGTTAAGACAAAACAGAATGATATGGTTTTATATTGATGTCACTATTAAACCATTATTCGAATACACTGTATACAATACATGAACCTGGGAAATGACTTTTAAAAACAGAATAAGTACATGTATTAAATTCAGTTGGTCTTAATAGCTGAATTCCACTACATTAGATATATTGCTTTGTGAAGTGCCTCTTAACCTGTCATTAACCCATTTTGTACTGGAATTACCCCAAAATGAGTAATTTGCAAATAGTGCAGGCCCAGATCAACCGCTGCAGAATGTTGCTTCTGTTCAAGGCCTTCTCTGTTTGCAAAATGTTCAGCCATTTTCCAAATAAATTTTGAAGAAAACAAAACCTGTCAGCCCAAAATTTTGAAATGGACTCCTGCTATATATATAAGGAGGAAGATTCGCATGTTACCATTGAGCTTGCTCTCGCAGGCCTTTGGCCTGCCGCATGGGGCTTCGCCCCATGCGAAGTGAGCTCGCTATAAGGAGGAAGATTCTATTTTGTACAGAATGTGTTAAAGGGGAATGGAAGCACTCTCATGGGGAGGCAACAGTCCTGTTGTGTCATGGTGACAGGGCAACTGTGTAGCAGAATGACTGCCTTTGTCACCATGACAGGCTTCACCATGAGTTGAATGTCTGATACCTGTACTGTATAATATCTAATACAGTTGTATTTTTGCCGAGAACAATGTCAGAGTAGCTTTTGCAATATAAAAACTACTCTAAATTTCATGATTATGATAACTTCACAAGTAGATCAGATTAAACTTGTTATTATGTCCCAGGAGAATTCATCCATAACAAATATTAAGAATAATATAGGATGATTTTTCTTATTTTAACTTTAAAATGTATTTTGTTTGTACTCCTCAGAATTGACACAATGAGGTGATTCTAATGACTAACATAACATACATTAGTTTTATTTTAAATAAGATCAAAAAGATTTCCCTGTTGTTCTCAATATGCCGTCTGACCTTGCACTACGACAAACCCTCAAAGGCTAGAACCACCCCTGTCCAGAAAAGATCTCTATAGTCCTAAAAGTGTTCAAATCCTTGAGGTTTACCAATATTTTGCATGCCCAGCAAGCAATTATCAGCATCTGTCTGCCCAGTCAATTCTTTGCTTGTTCCAAGTTCGATTCTTTCCATTCCATATTCAAACATCTAAGAACATGCAGACTGGAGAGACTATCATTCTTCTGCCTGTCAATGAAGAATCCATGAAGGCGTGGTTCATATAATCAATCCATCTTCAATGACTGACCTAAGTGGTTCTTGGCACTGTCACCAAAGCTGTCAACTTTACAAAATATTCAATCTTCAAACCTGGCCCTTATAGCACTCATTACAACTGTTAGCAGATGCTGTGGTCAAGAAATTGTTTTTTTATTTTTGAGAAAATCAGGCTTGAAATTTCATGTGAATCATCTGCTTGGCAGATGATTCACATGCAAGCAGATGATTCACATGAAATGTCAATTTCCTCCCAAAAATTAAATTAGAATGCCATCTGCTCTATCCTTATGCTTGGTGATTTAAGGCAAATTAAGAGTTAAAGCCATTTATTCTTGTTTATTGAGGACCATCATTGCATTACATAATATTATATAGCCATCAGTGCTGGCTGAAGAGAAGGTCTCTGACTTCAACAGGAAAGGGGGCTCCTTGGGGGAAAAATCAATAGTTTACTAACTGTTGACTAGAGTTTACCTTAGTGATCCCCTTAGGTGCCTCAGTCAGGGATTCAACAAGAGCTACTAATCACCATATTAGGGGCTGCCTTTGATCTTCTACAGAGAGTATATCACAGGGGGGCAATAAAACAATTATGAGCTCACGGTGTGTTCTACCTTACAAGAATAAATACCTTTAAATAAGCTTAAGGACTGGTATTTTTAGGAGTGGCTTTTGCATGACAAAAGTTTCCTCTACTCTCAGAATTTCTCTGACAGTAGATCTGTGTGTTTAAACTGACTAAACATGATGTTAACTTCGCAGCTTTGTTAAACACTGTATTCCAAAACACCTTGAAGCAGAGTTTCCATCTATCAACGTCTCATCTGTTCCTTAAACTTTTCAAAGTAAAAGTTATCTGTTGCTTTTTCATCAGGTTGAACTGTTAATGGTCTCTCTGAAAAATTGAATTGAAGTACAAGTTAACCTTTTTATAGTACAGAGGACTCTCGTTATAACTACAGTATTTGTTGACTATCATTATGCCAATATACAGAATTTGCCGCTATAAGAAATCCGAATAAGGACCAGTAAAAAATTTAATAAATGAGACTTCCTTTAATTACTGCAAAAACAAATGTTTACCAATAATACGGACATTTGTTACAGTTGCCTCAGGGAATCAATTCTAATGAATGTCCACGGCATTTAATTTTTCGAGTATTAAATACAATATTCTTGAATATTTCATTCATATTTCTAATCTTGCGCTGAAGATTGGTTCCATTGAAATTGCCCTTTAATGAGATATTTCGTTATATCGAATGTCGGTATAAAGAGGGTTGACTATATTGCTCATCACAGGACAGTCAAGAATATGAAAGGAAAGCTGGACGACAGATATTTCCAAACAAAAATATATACATGTAGCAAAAGAGTCATTGTATATAGCCTCAATATTCGGACACCTTTTAGTGAGCTTCATAATGTCATAGCTTATTCATTAACCCAACGCTTTTTAAAAAAAAGCATTTGGGGATATTGTGAACGCCTCCGTCCGTCTGTCTGACCATCTGTCCGTCCGTCTGTCTGTCCGTCCGTCACGTTATCTCCTCCTTAACCACTGATCGGAATGTAACCAAATTCGGTACGCAGCTTCCTTACATGATGAGGGCGTGCAACGTCACATTTATTTTTGGTCCCGCCCCCAGGGGACATGGGGAGGGGTCAAAAGGTCAAATATCAATTAAATTCAATTTCAAAGTCAATTTTATATATTTTGAAATATAACTTTGCATAAGAAATGATTAATGATATATGTAACACATAATGAATGGGATTTTGGCTGCGACCCCTGGGTCATGCCCAAGGGGTCGGACTTGGTTGGGGTCAGGGGGTCAAAATTCAAATTTTACCGAACATAGTCATATGGAATATCAAATTGAAGGGGGTGATTAGTAGAATACAAGTAAAATTTTGACCCTGGGGTCAGATTGGGGCCCTGGGGGAGGGGTCAAAGGGTCAAAATTTAAGTTTTTTGGAACATAGACATATGGCCTATCAAATTGAAGGGAATGATTAGTAGAATATAATATAGGTAATATTTTGACCCTGGGGTCAAATTAGGGCCCAGGGTGAGGGGTTTTCTGTACTTGGCCCATCTGTAGAAAGTGTGGGGATTTGCTATGGTGCGCCATCGACAGTATTCTAGTGATGTATTTTGGTCATAAAGACTTGTTCAGTGGCAAACAGTGTAGACCCTGATCAGACTGCTCCTTTAGGAACATTCTAATCAGGGTCTATACTTTTTGCTCAGGCTTATTTTCATGCACTTTTGGTGTCTGAATATTTATGGTACAGTATCAAAACATTGTCCTATTGCAAGAAAACCTGTCTTTGATTTTTTTTGGACCTGGTAAGACAACAAGATGATGGACCTAATTCACTCACCTGAGTTATGATGTAATAACGCGGGGGATCATCAATCTGATAATGATTCAGTGCAAGACTATAGCAACTGCCTTTTATTTCTATAGCAGGAACAGTTTGCACATTCCAATCTATTATTCAGTGGGAAGCGCCTGTCTAAATGCCATTGTAAATCAAAGCACTGACACCACTGGAGGGTCAATTGTCTCTGACTGTAGGCTGGATATTATTTAAAGTTTTTTTATATATATTTTAGCTCGGGCTTCATTTTTTTCAGCCGATCATACCATTTTAGCAATTCACTGAAAGTATCAAGACTGTGAGCCATAGAAGTGTGACACTTCTACAGTGTCTAATAAACATCTTCCATGACTATTCTGAAACTATCAAAATAAATGTATTACAACCAGTAGTGTGAGAAGAGTATGATAAGGTTTATTTTTCTCAATTTGGCATTTGAACAGTTGGATATATAAAGGATCTTACATGAGTGTTCATGTGTTATTGAATTTATTAAACAAGTTGAGGAAAAGGGATAAAATGCAAGGCTTTGCTGAGCATTTTATCCTTTTTCCTCAACGATATTAATAAATTCAATAATACATGAGCACGGATGCAAGATTCTATTTATTATATGACATTTAAAATGCATTTTATTCACTATTGTTTACAAAAATGTCAATACACCACCATTAGTAAACTAACTAATTTGCATATTTAATCCACTAGTGGATTATCGAATTTATCACATGATGTTATTACAGTGTCAGATGCGATGTCATATGATAAAAAGGAATCTTCACAACAGTTTAATGGGAATGGATACACCTTCAGGGGAAGCAACTTCTGCAAAAGTATATTTGTCTCCCATGCCAAAAGGGGTTAACTCTTAAAGGAAAGAATTTGTTACAAAGGAGCAAATTCTTTCCTTTAAGAGTTTACCCCTTTTTCAGTGGGACAGGGCTTTTAGAAAAGTGAACAGGAAGTCCCAGAAGTTGTCTCCCTTTGAAAAATGTCAGAAAAATCTGCCAGGTGTTCCAATTCCCCTTAACACATTACCTGGTTTTTTGTCTGCATCACCAACTCTTGCTTGTTTAAGCTGTTCCTCTGATTTCTTCAGGATAGGTGCTGTGTCTTCTATGTTAACTGTTAAAATATGAAATTTGTTATCTTTCTGTTAACCCATTTTGTTTCAAATGGAATCTTCCACCGTGTATATAAAAAAAAACCCATTGCAAAAATTTAGGGGTGTCAGTTGTAGTTTTCTTGAAAATCTATTTGGAAAATGGCTGATTTTTTTAAAACAGTGTAGGCCCTGATCAGGCACCACATTCTGCAGCATCTGATCTGGGCCTACAATGTTTGCCAATTAACCCTTTCAGGTACAAAAAGGGTTGAGGTGGAGCCAAGTTTCTGAAGGTCATAGTAACAAGGAAGCATTTATGATGTAATTCAATTTCTTTCATATGCCCTCTTGGTCATTCTAGGCTGGCTTTCATGGGTATAAACCAATGCTAACTAATGTGAATTAAGGATCTTGTACAATGACATAACACTTGTATCTAATGGGAATCAAACACACTATCTATTTATCTACTGCACCATTGTTTTTACAATGTGCTTAATATTGTTCCATGTGGAATACAAATGAATATTCTATAAAAGATGTAAGTTTAAACAATATGTTAACTAACAATTAGTTTTGAGCAACTAGAGACTGGAATATTAAGAAAAACATTTCTTTTTTTTTGGTTTTGGTTTTATGACCCATTCAAGATTATTTCACTTAAACCGGAGTACCCAGAGAAAAACCACCTGACCTTCCATTACAGTACGATGTGGTTTGTTATTTGTGAAACAAAAAGATGTGCATGAGTGGATTCAGCTGTAATTCTAACCCTCACCATCCTAACTACATCAATATTCTACACTTCTCCTCAATTTTCAGACATTTGTGTTGCAAGATTTTATTTTTTACCATGGACTCCAAGAACAGAAAAGACACAAAAGAAGGGTTCAGCATGGTGAAGGTTCAAGCTTACATTCACAAGTCTACGTAACTGACTAGGTTCTGACTTGCATAACAGTTACCTTTGTAAATATGTTCTAGAAAGGGTTATCCTCTGGAAGCAAAGAATACACCACAGAACTGGAAATATGGAGTGTACATGTTTTCTGGGTGAAACTAGCTAGTTTGGGCCAATTAGGTCTCATCAGTGAACCCCATTTACCATAAAACCCCTAAAAATTCAGACACCTTGAGGACTTGCTGTTATTCTCCTAAAATTTTAACAAATTTGTTTCATGATCATGCAAGAAGTCCAAAAGGTGCAAATGGAATGGCAAACAGTGAAGACCCTGACCAGAGTGTTTTTGTCTCCCATGTCAACAGTGGTCAACTCTTAAAGGAAAGAATTTGCTCCTGAGGAGCAAACAAAAGTGAACAGGAAGTCCTGAAAGTTGACTCAGAAAAATGGCGGAAAAATGTTCTAGGTGTTTCCATTCGCCTTAAAGCAGGGGAAGATAATAAAGTGGTAAAGACTGCTATCTAAATACTCATAGTATTGAGTGTTTGTACTGGCTATACTTACATCTGTTATGCTGTACAACATTGACAGCCATATTAGTGAGTGTTTGTACTGGCTACTTACATCTGTTATGCTGTACAAAATTGACAGCCATATTAGTGAGTGTTTGCACTGGCTACTTTCATCTGTTATGATGTTCAAAATTGCCAGCCATATTAGTGTTTGTACTGGCTACTTACATCTGTTACGCTGTACAAAATTGATAGCCACATTAGTGAGTGTTTGTACTGGCTACTAACATCTGTTATGCTTTACAAAATTGACAGCCATATTAGTGAGTGTTTGTACTGGCTACTTACAACTGTTATGCTGTACAAAATTGACAGCCATATAAGTGAGTGTTTGTACTGGCTACTTACATCTGTTATGCAGTACAAAATTGACAGCCATATTAGTGAGTGTTTGTACTGACTACTTACATCTGTTATGCTGTACAAAATTGACAGCCATATTAGTGAGTGTTCATACTGGCTACTTACATCTGTTATGCTGTACAAAATTGACAGCCATATTAGTGAGTGTTCGTACTGGCTACTTACATCTGTTATGCTGTACAAAATTGACAGCCATATTAGTGAGTGTTTGTACTGGCTACTTACATCTGTTATGCTGTACAAAATTGACAGCCATATTAGTGAGTGTTCGTACTGGCTACTTACATCTGTTTTGCTGTACAAAATTGACAGCCATATTAGTGAGTGTTTGTACTTGCTACTTACATCTGTTATGCTGTACAAAATTGACAGCCATATTAGTGGGAACAAATTCTGATACATCTTCCTTCTTTGTCATTCTCTCTTTGATCAGTTTCTGTTTAGCATCTTCTGTCTCTTCTATGTTCTTGATTTTAGCACTGAAAGAAATATCGCATTTATTATACTCATTTTAACCCTTAACCTGCTGAATATTTAAATGTGCCAAACCACTACTGATTAGCAACCAATCAGATTACTTGATGCAAATTAGTGCAACAAATTCACAATCTAAAAGACAAACAATGTAGATCCTAATCAGATGGCTTCTTCAGAAGCCATCTGATCTGGATCTTCATTGTTTGAAAGGTAAGGCATATCCGGGCTCAGCAGGGCAAGAGTTCCCGAGAAATCAGTGCATTGGTTCCCAGTCGATTTCACATAGCAATGCGACACTTGGAAGGAGGGATAATCCAGGTCGAACTATAGTCTGTTTTCTAGTTTGTTTTTTTTTTTTTGGGGGGGGGGCGGTTCTCTTTCCTACTAAAGATCGATTCTCATGGAAAGACCACTCGATAGGCAATAGGCACATAATATATTGAGGTGTGTATGCTGACATTGAAATTCATTGATCTGTTCATGAGACAGGGTGCAGACAAGCCATTTTTATGGTCAAAAAATGACAGTTTTTGGGGGCATGTGCCCTTGAAAATAAGGTCAATGCCATCAAAACCATATGACTTTTTCTCCCCATCCACTAGCAGAAGATATAGTGCTTCAAGCAGGTTATGCCAACACTGGTGCCAATCCCGCTGCCAACGCGAATGGGATCTGCACAAAAAACAATATGTCCCCCACATCCCATGGGGTTACATAATGAGCCAACAAATAGGGAGATCTTAGAATTGTATCAGATGTGATCCTTCAAACACAAATGGACAATTATCCAATAAGGCCAGATATTTAGTTCTTTGTATGTCCTTGCAGTTCCATAGTACAAGTATGCATCTAGTAGGGTTTCTGACAAGACTTTGCATTTGCACTGATTATCTTTGTGACAAGAATTTTTTTCTGAAGAAATTTTGTGATAATACTGCAAAACATAGGTTGAGGGTGCTTGTTAAAACTGCCTCATTGAGACAATTTAAGGAGTACCCACAACCTATGTCTTGAAGCAGAAATAAAGAAAATAATGTATACCCCAGTAAACTCCATTTTTCTATATATATAAAGTGGGATTTAGAGGGGTGTTCTTTCAAAGACCTGTTAACATAATGATAGAGACTTGAGGCATTGTTTCAGCCAATCAGCAAACACAAAGATGCTGATGAAACTGCACAGAGCAGTGTGATCTGCAACTTTGTTGTTTGCAAAAGACAAAACAGGTCTTCTTATGATGTGGCCTATATCATACAAGATGGCTCAAATATAGTATAACTTTTAGTGGATTAAACATCTTTATCATATGACGTCGCGTCTGAGAGTGTAATAACGCCATGTATTATTTTCGATAATCCACTAGTGGATTAAATATGCAAATAAGCTAGATACGTCCCTTACCGTTACATGTACAACGTCCTTAACGACGTCGCGTTTACTAAAGGCGGAATATTGACATTTTTGTAAACAATCGGGAATAAAATGCGTTTTAAATGTCATATGATAAATAGAATCTTGCATTCGTGCTGATGTATTATTGAATTTATTAAACTCGTTGAGGAAAAGGGATAAAATGCTCGGCAAAGCCTCGCATTTTATCCTTTTTCCTCAACTCGTTTAATAAATTCAATAATACATGAGCACTCATGTAAGATCCTCTATTTGGGATCATCAAAATTTGTTCCAGACAGGGGTAGTTCGAGCCACTGAGAGATAGTCTGACAGACAAAGCACCAGATCAGGAGGCATAAAATTTGATGTTTTTTAAAATTTAAATATAATTCCTATTCTTGATCATTATGTACTTTTTGAGTGATCTGATTGGTTGAAATAAAAGCTTTATACTTTGATAAATTCCATGAGCAAGAATCTCAGAAGTATTATCACACAGTGACAGGTAGTTATACAACATGATGTCAAAGAGCATGTTTAGAACCTGCATGTTACTTCATTGTATGTGAAGTGACGCCAACAGCGCTTGATTAAAAGATTAAAAACTATGGAAAATGTAAATGTCAGAAGACAAATAAAATGAACTTAAAGACTTGACGTTATTTTCATTTGGGTTTCTTTCAAATATGGCAGCTTCAAATTAGTTTATACTAATTTATTTTAGTTTGATTGCGATGATAGCTTCAAGCTTATTGAATCGCTCTCGAACACTCATTCCGGGTAAGACAGAGAGGCAGGGGCTTTTACACCACTGCTCACCATTTACACCTGGGTGGAGTGGGGCAGTGTCATTATGCGTCTTGCCCAAGGACACACCTCAATACCAGTGGCCAGATTCGAAAGCACAACCTTTCGATCATAAGTCGAAAGCGTTAACTACTGCACTATTGAGGCTGACTTTAAATTGAATATCATTCCGCCATTGACATTGGTAACTTCATTCTTAAGCTTGTGAAAGAATTCCTAAAATTTACCATTTTTGTGACATTTTCAAAGTTGGAATTATAAGGAATGAATTATCATTTTTGTAGATTTTATGGATTTGTAAACTCTGGCAAATCACTAACAAACTTAGCATAAAGCCCTTTCAGCTTCATACAATTTGTGAGTGATTCGCCGGAGTTTACACATTGATAAAATCCACAAAAATGAAATTCATTCCTGAACTCATAAGAATCCTCTCATCGAAGCAATTCTAATGAGTGCACACATCCTATGTTTTCAAAATAAAATAAGAACATTCTCCATGAATTATCGCAATATATTTTTATCTGCAGTCATGGGAAGTTTCTAAGGACTGCTGAACAAGTTTGAAACAGCTATGGTATATGCACTATGTCGCACCTGTGTGTTATAGTAATGTGAACAAGTTTGAAAGAGCTATGGTGCTCTGAGCCATTGAACTTTCAATTTATGCTCTTTAGACTTACTCTATTCCAAGGTCCACCTCCGGAATTCCAGATAACATCTGATTAGACAACATGTCCTCTGTCTTCTTCACCTTTGAGACAGCTGACTTCAAGAGGTCAGGGAGATCATACAAGGCATTCTCTCTAGCCTTTTGTCTGTACGAATTACATAAAACATGATTATTTGTAAAAGAGTACAAATGGTGTGTATATAAATATTTTGAGACATCTGGGGCCAGTTGTTCAAAACTAACGACGTCGTTAGTTAATGTATCGTTAAAACTTTGATCATTAAATATGGTAAATATGCTGAAATTTTTGATGAAAAAATGTGAGCAGCTCACATTTTTTCAACAAAAATACCAAAATTTACGATATTGTACTTGCTAGAAGAGTTGACAATTTGAAAACTAACGAGCTCGTTAAGCTAACGATGCTTTGAACAACTGGCCCCTGAACTTTTTTACTATTAACGAGTACATGAAATCTTACATGATTTTACCCTTTTTTATCAAATGGAATTTTCTTCCTTATATAAAGGCTAATATAGCAGGAGTTCATTTCAAAATTTAAGGTGTCAGGCAGTGTTTTCTTAAAAATTGATCTGGAAATTGGCTGAATTGTTTGCAAATAGTGTAGGCCCTGATCAGACGCTGCTTTCTGCGGCATCTGATCTGGGCCTGAACTGTTTGCCAGGGAGCCCGTTTTGGGGTCCAAAATGGGTTGAGGAAGAGTGTCTACACTTTGTGTATTTTCTGCCAATTTCAACAAAGGAGCCTGTATCTAGTAAGAACCTGCCTTAAACCTTAAGGTGCCAATCACAATTACTGTTGTCTGCTTTGTCATCTGCTGGTTACTTTAAAAGTAATTGTTGCAAACAATGTGGACCAAGATCAGGCTGCTCCTCTAGGAGAAGTCTGATCTGGGTCAACACTATTTGCCTGTATACAAAAATATTTTTAAAATGTTTGCAAGAATACTAGCAGACAACAGTTTCAGATGCAGTTTTTTCTTGGCATCTAAAGGGTTAAGCTAGTAGTTTTGTCTTTCAAAAACATGGCTGATGAACATGTGTGTCTCTGTAGTACCCTATCACCTCTTTATAACGGGTCCCCGCCCATTGGGGCTTGGAGAATAGATTGGGCTGCATGGTGATTCCACGCCGAGCTGAAACAGACCGCACATTACTACTGGTAAACCGCCTAGAACGTCTAAGGCTGCCCAGGCAAAGTGGTCTGAGTCAGACCGTCCATACATATAAACCCTATTGGTGCGTTTAGCCAGTAGGGCTTGAGATGTCATTTCATCTTAATGTCCGGTAAAAGTCCCATAAAATTGGAAGCAACATCTCCAAAATGACCTAAAAAGTGTGGAGGGGGCATAAAACCTTAATTCAATCAAACAAAACCTCTTTGTAACATTGTTCATTATAACACAGTTTAAATATGTGTCCCAGAAAGTGTATAGATTACCGGTATGTAGACCATAAATGGTCATTTTTCTACATAATCTATAAAATTTTGTTCAGAAGCTGAGCAAAACATACCTAATGGCTACATCTTGTTCTTCTGTCTTCTGTATTCCTTTTCTCTTCTGTATTTCCTCTTCTACGTATTTCAACCTAGAACATACAAAAAAAATTTGTCCTACCTATTTCAACTTGGAACATAATGACAATATTTGTTTGAAAAAAGATAAGGCCAGAACTTGATGTATGGGACCCAGCTGTTAAAAACTAACAGAGTTGTTTTTGCAAAAGCTACTCACATTTTTTCCTGCAAAAATACCACCCTATCAGATATTGTGCTTGCTGGAATATTGATCTTTTTGAGCACTAAGGAGTTCATTGGGCCCTGGACACTGAAACCCCCATCAATACATGAACTGAAAATTTCCAAAAATCTAACTTTACTATAAGAAACTCAGCTATCTTTATACACAGCAGGGAGGTAGTTAGGAGGCTTTCTCCTTAAAGGGCTGTATCATTTTTAGCTGTTAGATCAATATCCTGTGTTTGAAAAAATGTTTATACAGGATCTTACATGAGTGTTCATGTATTATTGAAATTATTAAACGAGTTGAGGAAAAGGGATAAAATTCGATGCTTTGCTGAGCATTTTATCCCTTTTCTTCGACGAGTTTAATAAATTCAATAATACATGAGCACAAATGCAAGAGTCTATTTATCATATGACATTTAAACGCATTTTATTCACGACTGTTTACAAAAATGTCAATTTTCCGCCATTAGTAAACGTGACGTCGTTAAGGACGTCGTATATGTAACGTTACGGGACATATCTAGCTAATTTGCATATTTAATCCACTAGTGAATTATCGAAAATATTACATGGCGTTATTACACTCTCGGACGTGACATCATATGATAAATGATGATAATTGTCATTTCTCCAAAATGAAGTATGTTGCATGGTTTTAATGGATTTGCAAAATTAAGTGAATTCATTACCTACCCACAACATAAACAAATTTGAGCTCCTGGTATGTATCCCAGAGATATTATCAAATATTTTCCTGGCCCAGAGGTTATGAAACATTTTTCATGCTTAATTCACTTGAGCATGAAATTTGTCCTGCTCATGAATTTTAAATGCCAACAATTGTTACATTTTAACATTGACAAATAACATTCTTTGATGATTTGAGCAGGAAAACTGCTTGATTTGTTAGTATTTCAATACTTATGCGCATTACCATACTCATTTGACTTGAGCATGAAAAAATTTTATAACCTCAGAGCCTGACTTGCTTCGTTGTAAGACAGAACATTAACCCATTGCATGCGGGAAACCCGTAAATGGGTACCTTGGCAAAAAGTGCAGGCCCAGATCAGACGAATTATCATCATAAACATTTTGTCAAACACAATGTGGCGTCTGATCAGGGCCTGCACTATTTGCTGACAGAATGTTATTGATTTGCTTCATTGTACTTTTGTCAAAAATAGAATAAAAACAAAAAATAGACCTACCATCCCTTATATGACAAATGGACTTGTCCAATATATAGCAATGGAAGAGTCCACCAGTGTACAATGGGTGAACAGAGAAACTTTGATAATTCAAATACAGATGGCTCCTTTGCCCTGGCTAATTTGAACTCGTTCTGGAGTCCCTAGACCATTCTTCTAATAGCCCCAGAAACCAATATACATACATTTAGGGTAATTTATGGAGGTTTGTTTGGTTTTATCTTGAAAAAGTACAACAATAAGTCCCAATAGTTAACTATTGATGGACTGAAAATGCAGAAACAGAAGGCAGGTAAAATCCTATATGTAAGAGTCTCCTCCCCTGAAAGTCTATCCACTCCCATAAAAAATCCCCTTATAGTACTTACATCTGTGTATCTTCATCTCTTCTATTAGTTTCAGCTGCAAAGGCTGTCCCAATGGCATCCTTTTCTTCTTCTGTTAGCACTGTGCCCCTAGAAAACAAATGAATGCATGTGAGCTAGATTTATATGTAGAGATAGGGATGTGAACAACATGACACATATGGGTTAAGACCTGCTCATTGTATACTGCTGCTGTATGAACAGATATGCAGCCATACTTTCTACAGTATACAGTGAAAATTAAGTGGCTCTAACACTTCTATGTTCAAGACTGGGGTAACTTGAGACACTGAGAGGTATTCTCATTTATAGCAAATAATAAAAGTATGCTGTGTGTACTCATTAGAATCTACTCATGGGGCGATTCTAACAAGTACACACAACACATGTTTCTAACAAGAAATAAGGAAAATTATCCTTTAATCATCCTCTTTCTCCTCCTTATCTCGAGCAAAGGTAAAAGGAAATTAAATGTCTACCTCAAACAATTGTAATCATGCGAAATAAGGTAATATCCAGAATTGGTGGCCCACGGTATATTGTTTATGCCGATATCACTTTAACAAGTTCAAGAAATGAAAACCGGTAACCCCTGTAAACCCCATTTTATATAGAGGAGAGGGTTTACATGATTATACATTATTTCTGTGAGGGGATTTTTTAGTATAGGCAACATACCTATATTTCACGGAAAACACCGGAATATTATGTGGAAATATCTGTGACAGAATGTTTATTTTTTTTTTTACATTTTATCCAAAAAAAAATAAAGACTGTGACATGATTGGAGTAAAAAGCAAATATCTTTCTTTTTAGAATGTGGCAGAGCTTCACTATAACTTTCTTGCTGGACATATTTTTCAAAAATGAAAAACTCATTATTATCAAACAAATTTTAATGTGATAAAAATATTGTCTATAGAATAGTTTACATTTATTTAAATCACCAAGTTTGTTAAGCTAATAATGCTTTGGAGAACTGGACCCCTGAATGATATATGCCCCTGGCATTGTGACAATGAAACTTAGGCTTCTGACCTTGACCTTTACCTCTCTCTAGGCTTATTCAGCAGATGACAAATTGTTGATATTTTTCTTATTTATTCCAGAAAACATCATCATCATCATCAACGGATTTTTGATTAACATGCAGGTACAGGGGCAAAGTCCACAAAAGTGGACCCCCTTCCAGGTAGCTGGCTTGCTGCACGCATGGCAGATCTTACACCAGATCTCCAGAGATATTGTCTGCATAGGAGACAATTTGCATGCGACATCAAATCCTGTTTTCTGAGAAAGGCTACTCAATGTGGAGTCGGACTGGGGCCCAGGCCACCTGTCTGATGAACCACCAGTGGTAGGGCCGCCCATCCCAATCACTATTGATTCGGTTAAGATGACTATCTCTCAGATGAAGACTGGCAAAGCACCGGGCCCTTCTGGCATAGATGATAAGAGCTGCAGGTGACGCAGGTGCCTCGATGATCCACGACCTTGCAGCTGCAATCATCCGTGATGGAAAGGTACCCTCTGACTGGGAACAGAGTTTCATTGTCTGTCTCTACAAGGGCAAGGGTGATGCATTGGAACGGGGCAACAACCATGGTCTCAAGCTGACAGAACAGGTCATGAAAGTCCTGGAGAGGATTGTGGGTGGCCTCATTAGGCAGTTGGTGTCCATCGACGATTCCCAGTTTAGCTTCGCCCCAGGAAGAGGCACAACAGATGCAATTTGTAATGTACGGCAGCTGCAAGAGAAGTATCTGGCGGCCAACAGGAGACTCTACATGGCTTTTGTAGCCCTGGAGAAGGCATTTGATCGTGTGCCTTGGAAAGTCATCATGTGGGCACTAAGAAAACTTGGAGTGGACGAGTGGATTGTGCGACTGGTCCAAGGGATGTATGCTAATGCTCGGAGCCTTGTCCGTGTTGGTGATGGTTACAGTGAAGAATTCGAAGTGAAGGTGGGTGTTCATTAAGACTCTGTTCTCAGTGACTGCTTTTCATTATTGTGCTTGAAGCCTTGTCATGCAAGTTCCGCTCTGGAGTCCCCTGGGAGGACCTGTATGCTGATGACCTTGTCATCATAGCTGAATCTCTTGAGGAATGTGTCAGGAGGTTCTTAACTTGGAAAGACGCAATGGACGCGAAAGGGCTGAGAGTGAATGCAGGGAAGAAAAAGATCATGATCTGTGGTACAGGTCTGGACCTCCTGCAGAGTACAGACCAGTTCCCATGTGCTGTATGTTGCACTGGAGTGGGCAGCAACAGTATCTTTTGTAATGGCTGCAAGTTCTGGGTGCACAAGAAATGCAGTGGGCTCAAGGCTCAAGCGCTTGATAGAGGACCCTGATTAGAGGTGTACATGGTGCCAAGGAACTGCACGCCCCTTAGATGGAAGACCCCAGAGGGAAGTCCAAGTCGGATCCGACAAGCTGGAGGCTGTAGCTTCCTTTTGCTACCTAGGTGATATGCTCTCAGCAGCGGGTGGTTGCGACCTTTCAACAACATCACGTGTGAAAACATCCTGGAAGAAATTCAAGGAGCTGCTACCAGTTCTCTCTTCCCGTCACCCCTTGTTCAAGACATGTGGCCGTGTGTACAGCTCTTGTGTGCGGAGCGCAATGCTCCATGCCAGTGAGACATGGCCATTGACAAAGCCAAACCTCCAATGTCTTCAGCGGAATGACAAGGCAATGATCAGACAGATCTGCAATGTCAAGCCACATGACGCTGTCACCATCAGATTCAGTGAGTTACTTGAGCGTCTTGGCATTGAGGACCTGGACCTCATTCTGAAAGAGAGAAGGCTACGCTGGTATGGAATGCTCCAACGGTGCATTCAAGGCTGCCTATGACATACAGGTAGGCGGAAAGCAGTTCCAGGGCCAAGATGACCTGGAAGCAGCTGACAGAAAGAGATTGCTGAGAATGGCAGCTCTCTGCTATCGATCCTCATGATAGACAAGCCTGGAGATCTGGTGTAAGATCTGTCATGCGTGCAGCAAGCCAGCTACCTTGAAGGGGCCACTTATGTGGACGTTGCCCCTGAATCTGCAGGTTAATAAAATTTTGTTGATGATGATGATGGTGGGAAAATAAGAAAAATATTTCAAAATGCCGTCTGCTGCTATGAAAAGCCCAGCATGCAAAGTGTTAAGTTTGCTGTTAAGAGCATAAGAGTTGGGTGTTATCATTGTAAAATACACTTAAAAATAATAATAGATCTGCTTCTCAGTGTTACTTCTAAAGACTTGAGAATTCAGATTAAGATATGTTTCTCTGACTTACTTAGACTTGAGAGCTTTCATGTCAACATAGCCACCAGTCTTCATCTTAAATGGATCATGCTGAAATTAAGTAATAAGAAAGCATTAGCCCTTATACATGCTGAGAAAAACTGGATCTGAAAATGTCCGTTTATGTCGTCTGCTGTATCTTCTTGCAAAACTCTTTTAAAAATATTTTTGCATCTAGGTAAATAGCATGGACCTAGATCAGATTGCTGCTCCTAGCTTTATAGATTCCTAGAGTAGGCAACAATCTGCTGGGCAGATGATTCCAATACAATTTCAGGCCTTTTTTCACATAAGATGATAATGATTTTGGGTTTAACGACACGTCAATGCTGAAAAATAATAAGACAAGAATTCCACAGAAGGCGGTGTTGTACCTGCTGGGGGGGGGGGGGGGGGGGGCAAAAGTCACAGGAGCCACAATCATAATGTAGTTATTAAATAATTTAATTTTCATTAGCAGTTGATAGTTGATGTAAAATATGTCAAAGTCACTGGACCAAAAATATAGACCATAGTCACAAGGTCCAGGTACCTGCCACATCAGTAAATTAAGGAGAAACACCATGCAAGGTTTGGTGGTTGTAGGGTATTTACTTTAGGACATATTGAACATTGATATAAAATGTGTCAAAGTCAATGGAGTGCATAATACATGTATAGATCATGGTCACCAAGTCAAGATACCTGCAGAGTCAGTAAATGTAGGAGATGCACTATGCCAGGTTTGGTGGCTGTAGGCCTTATAGTTAAGAAGATATGGAATGTTGACGTAAAATGTGTAAAAGTCACTGGAGTGCGAAAAATAGCAAAAAAGTAGGTCAAGATCACGAGGTCAAGGTACCAGGAGAGTCAGTACAGCTAGGCTAAGCACTATGCAAAATCTGGTGGCTGCAGGCCTTTTATTTGAGACAATCTGAAACATTGATGTAAAGTGTGTCAAAGTCACTGGAGAATAACATATAAGTCAAGGTCACCAGGTCAAGGTACCTGCAGGGTCAGTACATCTGGGAGAAGCCCTATGCAAGATTTGATGGTTGTAGGCCTTTTATTTGAGATCTGAAACATCGATGTAATTTGTTATCAAGGCTGTGGAGTGTAAAGTATAGGTCAAGGTCGCCCGGTCAAGGTACTTGCATAGTCAGTACATCTTGGAGAAGCATTATGCAAGATTTGATGGTTGAAGGCCTTTTGGCACATTGAAGTAAACTGTGTCAAAGTCACTGGAGCATATAATATAGGTCAAGGTCACCAGGTCAAGGTAACTGCAGAGTCAGTACACACAGGAGAAGCCCTATGCAAGATTTGATGGTTGTAGGCTTTTTATTTGAGGAGATCTGGAACATTGACGTAAATTGTGTAAAAACCACTGGAGCGTAAAATATAGGTCAAGGTACCTGCAGAGTCATTACATCTAGGAGAAGCCATATGCAAGATTTGATGGTTGTAGGTCTTTCATTTGAGGAGATCCGGAACATCGACATAAATTGTGTCAAAATCGCTGGAGCATAAAATATAGGTTAAGGTCACACGGTCAAGGTACCTGCAGAGTCGGTAAATTTAGGAGAAGCACTGTGCAAATTTTGATGGTTGCAGGATTTTTTGTTTTTTTTAGGAGATCTTGTTCATTGACGTAATTTGTGTCAGAGTCCCTGGAGAATAAAATATAGGTCAAGGTCACCGGGTCAAGGCACCTACCTAGTCAGAAGCTCAGGGAGATGTTTAATGCAAGGCTTGATGCCGATGGCTGTTTAGTCATGTACTTGATTACCCTACTTTGACGTAAATGGCAAACCTTGACACAATGGTCAAGGTAACTGGTGCGCAAAATATAGGTCATGGTCACCAGATCAAGGTGTCTCCTAAGTCAGAAGCACAGGGAGATGTTTCATGCAAGGTCTGATGGTTGATCAGCTTTGTAGTTGATTTTAATACAAACTTTGACGTAAATGTCGAACTTAGACGTAACTGTTAATAGACAGATGGAAAAAAGGACGCCTATGTCATGATCAGCATTCACAGGGTTAACAAGAGCTCTGCAAGCGGGCATAATACGCCCGTGGCAATTAGTAAGATAGAGCATATATATATTGACTATTGTACAAGTTTGGGTTTGTGGAATGTAACCAAGGAACAATATGTGCTCCATATATTATTACCTGGCACTATTAATAATCCTCATTGGCTCAAACTACGGTAGGTGTTTGAAAACCCTAGCAGTTCGAACACCCAAAGTAATTTCAAATTTGTGGCTGAAAACTTTCTCATTTAATTCGAACACCCAAATTGTCTAGAAATCAGAATTTTTAATACTTCGAACACACAAAAAATGCCGAAAAATGCTTCCAGAACAAGCATTTTGGACCGTTTTTGAAACACATATCCTGGGTTTATCATTACAGCATCGTACTGGTCATATATGAGCTAGCGCAAGAAAAAAAAGAAAACTTAGCATAAAATATGTGCGACTTCCAAAGACTCGGATTAACATGCACTCTGTAAGGCAAATGGTTTTCGCTTATCTCACTTTGGATAGTCCTGTGGTAATGGAAGATTCATACCCTCACCAAATACTGATCAGACTGTGAGAAGCATAGGCTTTTTACTGAGTCCGCTTGCTGCACAAACTGCAAGTGCTTAGATCAACCTTGATGAGCCACAAGAGTTTTGCTTATTTGTGTTGATCACAAATTGACTCGCCCATTTTAAAGGGATAGAATAGTGATAGTTCCGTAGGTGTAAATGTCATTAAGTTTAAAGATTTATACAAGGTTCACATTTAATGACAATGTGTAACCTTATACTTGTAACTGGGGATAAAATTACATGCCATATGAACTCGCATTCAAAGACCCCATGCACACACTGACTGTGGCCGGTTTATCTATTTATAGATCAAATGGTTCCGCACTGCCAGAAATAAATTTCCGTCTGATTACACTCTTCTGGAGTCCATGTCTGTTGATCTGAACATTGAAATTTGCCATTTTGTCTATGGACTAATGATTTTGGATTAACACTTTGGTACTACGACCTAAACTTCTTATAAGTGATATTTATAACTTCTTATCACATGCGGACTGACAGGGCCACGGGGAATAAACGTAGTTGTATAAAATATTGAAAACAGCCTGATCCAATTCCATGGAATTCTTTCAGATTTTTCTTATCTGATCTGATCAAAATTAAAGATGATCTGGTAAATGCCTATGTACCGTGCTCAGAAGAAAATGAGCAAAATGTTTGAATACCATTTTTCCCATGATCGGCCAATCATTGAGTCAGAGAACAGCAGTTTCTACAAAAAGGAATGAGCACCCTTGTGACGGAAAAATCACAGCAGCCTTTGCAGTGTGCATCCGCAGTATGAACAGACTTGGCTGTTCCCAAAGAGGGGCAATAAACCATTACCAACCCAAAAAAGTGCTTGGTGACCGTGGTGAGCAGGTTTAGAGGGGCCTCCGTGACGCACACACATATTTAAAGGAATTGCTGTGCCCTAGCTGCAGTTGTATAGTCACCGCACAGCAGCTCCTACAAAATGTCAAGCTCAAATTGAAGGACTAAAAGTCAGCCTTGCGATATGCTGTCTATCTTACAAACACCTAGTGCCCAGCCAAGACTCACATTATTAACCATTTCCTGGCTGTTTACAACAATCTCTACAGTGTAGATCCAGATCAGATGGTTTCTGATCAGGATCTGCACTAATTGCCATGCGGTTTGTGAATTTTGACACCTGTGAAGACATGCTCTCTCAAAGAAAGGCTGCCACTCATTTTATAAGCACATAATTTTTGATAGGTTAAGATTGGGTTTTTCCAGTCACACTAGGCATATCAAACAGTTTGAACATGTATAAATTTTCGATCTGATATTTTCTAATAATTCGAACACCCGGATCAGTATTTAGTTTTTTACTGTTCGAATTAATTGGTCATTTACCGGGTTTGTGGAATGTAACCAAGGAACAATATCTGCTCCATATATTGTTACCTGGCACTACTAATAACCTTCAATGACTCAAACTACCTGCCTCCAACAAATGTTCATAGTCGGTAATATTTGGTGGACCACAACCTCAAAATAATATAGGCATAACTCTGGCAATAGTGGTGGACTGTAACCTTGAAATAATATGCCCTGCTCCACATCATAGTCTAACTATACGTTCAGGCTGACATGATTGATCGTATAATTGATTGATCGATCGAATAAAAATTCCTCAAAAATGATTATCATTTCTGATTTGCTTTTAATCGATTACTTGATAGGTACAATTTACTACCCCAATTTACTACCCAAAATTATGCCTAAAAGAGACAAACAGTGCAGACCCTGATGAGACGCCGCATTGTGCGGTGTCTCATCTGGGTCTACACTGTTTGCTCGGGCCTGTCTGTTCAATTATACATATGGTAAAGTGCAACATATGGTAAGAGTTATGCCCAGACATAAAGCCAGACAGGTGAAGTAATGACAAAAACCTTAGCGATTACTAATCGATTACCGATCGCAATGGCAGGACTGATAATCGATTATCTTTTCAGCTCCGATTAGCCAGCCCTACTATACGTAAAGTTTCAGCTTCATCAGGTGTAAAATGTGGGAGGCATTATCCGGAACAAAATATGTTTAGAAAAATAAGTGAAAAGGGAATAGCTGTGGTAATATTTGGTGGACTGTAACCTCAAAATAATATGCACTGTTCCACATCATGGTCTTACTGTATGTAAAGTTTCAACATCATCAGTACTAAAATGTGAGTGAGTGTTTGAGTTTTACATCCCACCAACAGCTAAGGTCATATGGAGACGGGCCCTCTGTTTAAAGACTCATCTGAAAGTCTGGAGAAGCCCGGGATCGATCCTGCCACCCCTGGTTTACAAGGCGAGTAGCGTAACCACTACACCATGGAGGCTTCTCAGATCTAAAATGTAGGAGGATTTATCCGGAAACAAAATATTTACAGAATTTTTCGAAGGGGCATGCATAACTCTTTTATTATTTGGTGGACCATAACCTTGAAACAATATGTGCTGCCCCACATTTTGGTCTAATTATATATGAAGTTTCAGCTAAATCGGATGCAAAATGTAGGAGCAATCACCTGGAAAAAAAAAGGTTTATAAAAAGTTCCA